>JACGCK010000339.1:0-37248 GCA_014925825.1 Pholiota molesta
GAATGAAGGTACGTGTTTCTGAGTTTGCATGTTTGAATAGCTCAATAAATTCGATATCGTAATAGTAGAAACGGACATTGATCTCAGACCATTGGTCAACCTTCATTCCATTTTCCTTCGAACGCATGACTTGAATTCGATTTGTAACTCCCTTGCATCTCTCAACTCTCCACAATGGAGGGTATCACCATCCATGCGCTGGCCTGGCATTTCGATCGGTACAAGCCAGACCAAACGGTGCGACTGTATCCATTCCCAGCTCCTCACCAAGCTCGCTAGAGTCATCGAGGAAAAACAGCTATTGGCAGCAACGAAACTATTTGACCTCCACATGTCAGAAGAACCGAGTCGGATGGTCGGATGCCGGAACAATTGGTGGATTGGGTGCAGACGGAACTTTGAAAATATCCACTGTTGATGACGAGGACGTACAATGTGACAGCTTGGACGCCATTCGGAGCCTAATGCGGCTCTCAAGTCGCTAGCATGTTAAAGAGAATTAGACATCTTCAGTCGAGTTGACGCGTTGAATCTAACAAGCGATGTCGCACACTTGACACGCGACTGACACAGTCAAGAGGATGACCAGCCTTGTCGTCGGATTTCCTTTGACACAGGCAAGTCGCGCAGACCGATAGTATTTCCGCACCCTTATCAAATCTCACCGAGAATACGATCCCTCATTTATTTTTGCTCCCCAACGTTAAATAAAGTATAAGCATTAATGAACCCTACGAATCGAACCCCTGCGCAGGTTCTATGCTATATTTGCACGCCCGGGTATATAATTAATTGTATTCAATGGGTTGTCTATATCTATATCCAAAACGACGCGGCGGTGCACCGACGACACACCTTAGACTAATATTAGCTCGGAGCAGAAGGATGACACCGTTGGTTTTGCCTAAGCACACTTATAATTGTTGACTGAGACCCACCATCAGCCGACGGTCGTGGCTTCGCAATGGGAACAGGAACGTTCGCGGACTTGAAATGCAGTCGTTCGTTCGATATCGGGGGTGATGGGGCCTTGTACCTGCGACGGTTTTAGCCAGCGCAGCCTCATGGATTATTTTAAATTTACCGGCGGCGTTATTCATTTCTTACTGAAGGGGTATTCCTCAGTTAAATATATATGAGGACGAGTAATGGTCAACCGCCGTGCACGACTCAAAACGAAACATCAAATAGAATAAAAACAGTGTAAAAAACAGTGTATTTTTGAAGACGGCGATTTAGGAATACAGGTAGTCTAGAGGCTAGGATGTGCGAGAAGAATCGGAAATCGATAGCGACGATACAGCAGGCAGGCGGAGCGACTTTATGGGCGGGCGGGCAGGCGGAGCGACGGGGGCAGGTGGAGGAGGCCGGCGAGATGGGGGGTGGAAATGGGCGAGGGAATGTGAGGAGAGTCCTGCAAAAATGTGTAGTAAAGAACCAGATAGCCACGAACGCGGTCCGTATCCAAGGTAAACATTATAGAGAAAAGAAAAAAGAAACGAGGAAAAGAAAAAAAAAACAACCGCAACACATCACACGACGCCTCCACCGCCGCCGCGCCATCCCCCACACCCTACCCCCCATCCTTCATCCCATCCTTCTTCCCCTCCCCACCCCTCCCATTCACACTCGCCGGCGACGCCAACACCCCCCCACCCCACCATCCTCGCCCTTCCTCTTCACACCCATACCTCCGCCCCCACCACTGCCCGCGCGCCCTCTATCCCCCGCGCCCCCAAACATATCCGCGATATCCCCGCCGCCTCTGCCGTGCTCCGCACCAGGCGGCGGCCCGCCGCGCTCCCACGACATGCTCGCGTCCCGCGCGCCGGAGGGCGGAGGGGGGGCGGGGGCGTTGGGGTTGTTGCCCGAGAGGAAGTCGAGCCAGTTTCCGTTGTTGCTGTTGCCGGCGGCGGCGTCGGGCCCTGCGGAGGAGCCGGCGGCGGAGGGGTTGGACACTGGTGGGGATGATGATGGGGGTTAGTCATGTGGGGAGACGGGGAAGGAAGGAAAGAAGGTATGGAAGGAAGGGTGTGTGAATAAGGAACGGACGGAGGGGGAAGGAGGGAAAAGAAGACGAATGGAATGATGGAGAGATGTGGATTGGTGATGCAGACAAGCCGAGTGTGTGATGGGAAGGAGGGAAGGGAAACAAAACGAATCTGATTACTCACCAGAGCTCGATGGCCCCGAGAGCGCCGCCGCGGCGCCCCCGCCGCCCCCATGCACCGGCCAATCCAAGCCAACGAACCCCGGGCCCTGCGGCGCCTGGCCCTGGTGGTGGTGGTGCCGGCTCTGCTCGTCCGCGTCCAGGAACGCCGCGAACGGGTCCCCGCCGCCGCCCGCGCCCGGCCCGCCCGCCTGCCCGCCGCCCGCCGCCTGCCCGCGCATCATGCTGCTGTACATCCCCGGCGCGTCGTACGACGACGAGCTCGCCGTGCGCGCCGGTATCCCAAACCCCCCTGGCCCACCACCGCCGCCCGCGCCGGGGCCGCCGCGTGACGAGGCGGAGGCGCGCGGGAAGTCGGACTGCAAAGGGATGAAGGAGGGCGGCGGCGACTGGTGCGACGAGACCGGGAAGAAGGGCTGGTACTGCCCCGACCCGTGGTGGTGCTGCTGCCCGTGGTGCGCGTGGTGCGGGGCGTACTGCGCCCCGCCGCGGCTGCTTCCGAACGGCCCTTGGCCGCCGCCGCCGCCGCCGCCCTGGTACGCGTAGGGCCCGCTGTTCGGGTCGCTGGGGTTGTCGGACGGGGAGCGGCTGTGGAGGTGGAGGCCCGGGCGGTGGGTGCGCTTCGGGTCGCGCGGCATGCCGCGCTCGTTGGAGACGAGCAGGCTGGAGGCGCCGCTGGACTGGCCGCTGATGCCGTGGAGGGAGAGCGGCGGGGGCTGGGGGATGGCGACGCTGCGGTGGTTACCGTAGTCCATCTGTGGGCGCGTTCATGTGAGCGAAAAACAACGAAAGGAGTGCCACGTACACCGCCCGTAACCATCTCCGGGGCATGCTTGAGCTTCCCGTCGTGCCTGCGCTTCGACCTGGAGGGCGCGTCCTCGTCCTCGTCCACATCCTCATCGTCTTCCCCTCCTATGTCGTCGAGCTTGCTGGCGGTGTTGCCGGAGAAGTCTGAGGGCCCGCGTGTGTCTTTTTCGCCATCGTGCTGATCGGAGGGCGATAAGGATCGATTACGGAAAGGAAGGGCCAGAAGAACGCACTCTGATATGCCTCTCGACGATCTCGTGGATGTCGGAGGAGCCGTACTGGTAGAGCTTGACATGGTGGCCTGGCCGCTCTTCTGAGGACGATAAAAATAGAACAAGTCTAAGGGTTAGCACTGTCAAGTTACAAGTATAGCGACATGAGCGGAATACCGAATATGATGACCGCGACGTCGACCGAGCAGAGGACACCGAGCTCGTAGGCCTTCTTGAAGAGCCCGTTCTTGCGCTGGATGGTGCAGGGCGAGATGGCGGACGCGGACAACGATGGCGAGGGATAAGAATATACGAAGGGTGCCAAGCCATTAGCACAAAAATAGCGAATATAAAAACGCGAGCCTGCGTGCCTTTAAAAAAGTGACAGAGCGGTTTCGCTCGTGCTAAGTATAATCCAGGGTAAGCGACTGGGGATTAGCGAGGAGGATGGGGTATAAATGGAGGGGACGGGGGGCGGGCAGGGCCCAGGACGTGAATAGACGGGGGACTGGGGGGGATGGGACTGACCGTGATGGGTTGTATCTCAATCTTGCGTCTGCCCATGGTGGCTGCTGGGGGGAAGGCGAGGAGACGGGTTGCGCTTTCGCGGGGCAGCCTTTGAACCTTTCAACCGCGTTACCAGTCTTTGTTGTGCAGTATTGCTTCGGCACGTCCCTGCCGCGCGGCTGTCCCCGTCAGTCCGCTCCCCCTGATTGGCTCCTGCGTCCCAATATGCGCACCCCGCCTACCGTGCCGAGGTCATGCCGCGTCCGCTCTGGGACGGGCTGTCCCACACCCACACGCTTATTGCTCCCGGTGCTGATCTTCTCCGCAGCAGCCTCCTCTCCCCGTCCTCGCTGTCGTCGGATCTTTTCATGTTTGCGCGCGTTGGCTTCTCCTGCCCTCGCTCTCATCACCTATCATCGATTCTGAATCATCCTTGACGCACGCCAGGGATCGCCCAGATACCTCTCCCACCGGTCAGCCGCCCACAACGCCGTGTGGCTCGCTTCTATCACCGAAGGAAAATGCCACACGTCCCTTCTACATAGAAACAACACAACACAAAACACATCATCTCCTGTTTTCTGACATTCGCACACGCCTGGAGTGCCATGTCATCGTTGCGTATCAGGCTTAATCTCCCCTCTGCATCCCGCTCCCAGCCCTTCCCAATCGCCTTGATCTCGCAGTTCCCCCATGATGTCATCTCGGCTGGGCCCCTGCCGGCCCCCCCACTCGCGCCTTGCTCTGCCTCTGGACAGCTTTCCTCGTAGATCTCGTTCGCTTCCTGCCATATTCCCTCCGCGTCAACCGTTCTGCCGGCCAAAACAACGCCAACCTGGCTGTCACTTTGTCTCGTCTCTTCCGCGGAAACGAACGGGGGTGGCATTCGGTTTGTTTGCAGCATCATGGAATCAAATGACGGTCTCCAGTTCCAGTTCCCACTCGGGGCGTCTCTCTCGGATGGCTATCCTGACGGGGCTGCGCTCCCACACACCCACAGCGGTGTATCTGGCAAGCACATCTCTCATGGGCTGCCTCGTCCCATGACTGTGCCGTCCTGCGTGCTAATGTCCGTTGTTCTCCACTTAGAATTAATGGCCCTCGCTCGCCCCGTTGGCTCCGTTGGCTCCGCTTGGCCTTGGCGATTGTTATCGACGCCCAATGATGTAGTTGCTCAGCGCGGTAGAGGCACGCGCTGCGCACCGCTCCCACCGTTCCATGCCGGCCGCGCTCTTGGCGGGCGATTGTGGGAGGCGCATCCTGGGTCGCCGCGCCCATCTGCGCTCACACAGGCGTGTCCTTCGCTCGCGCTTACGCTCGATGGAGCATCTGCGATCTCTGCCGCTCTGCGTTCACGGTGCAGGTGCCAGCTCACGTATCTCTGCGCGCTGTGGGTGGATGGATAGACACTTCGTATGTATCTGTATCTGTATCACATCACATCCAGCTTCCATTCCATCCTTTCGCGTTTCCTATTCCAGACGGGGGGCGCCTATTTGCCCCACCATCACCTTTTTATTTATTTGGACTAAGTACGTTCGTATTCAGATGGATCGTGAGATCCGTGTATGACGACCGCGCCCGGGGGAGATGGGGCTTCTAGCCCGATCCCTGGGTGATGCATCTGGGTGTCCTTATGTTTCGCATGTTTCCCGAGCATTCCAAGATACATACGGATGTTCAGCGAACAGTGCCTCCCTTCGATGGAGAATGATTGATGTCAGGAGCAGAGAACGTGCAGGCGTCCTCCCACGGAAACTCTATTGAATCAAAAGATGATGCTTGGTAGCGGATAGACTTCTGTCGCAGAACAAATGGTGGCATGAAAGCCGACCGACACATTGGCGCTGGATTATTGAACGGTCTGATGAAGCGATTACCCTATATTTGGGCACTTTCCTATCCTGGGCGTGGACACAGCTTTTGTTTCGCGGCGTGTTCGCTGAACTGACTGCTTTCAATCATACAGAGGTCCTCCCCTCGAATCATGAAAAACATTCGTTATCGCATATCGCAATCGGGTAGGCATCTCACTGGAGTACTTATCCTTCGGTGAGGCAACCCTCTCCCCGAAGTTCTGTTCCCATTGAAGTTACGCAACAAAGGGATGAAGCACGAGGGGTGTCGAGCGAGAAGGCCGGCCGCGCATCTGGCGTGATGTACACTGTACAGATGTAGGGGTCATCACGATCGCGGGCGTTGAACCGGTAGGAAGATTCTTCCAGGAATAGGACAAGGGCACGGATGCCGCGGTTAGCTGTCCGTGCCGCTGGCGTATGTAGACCACTACTACCACGGTCTACAAGCGTCGAACATTCCCTATGTGTCCGTGTAGCGTGAGCGTTTGTCATTCCGTTTTTTCCCTATGATACTGTGTGGCCCCCGCGAGCCCCCGCGCCATATGTGCATCCGCAGAGCGAGAGCCGTTACTACTTAGACTCCCACGTCAAGAAAAAGCCCCCTGATTATCCTGAGTGCGTCCGTGCGTGCCCCCGGCCGACGATGCAGCGAGCCTCAAAAGCGACCGCAATCGCGGCCCCAGGGCCCCTCGATCTTCTGTGACGCAATATGCGCATTCACGGCAGAGGCATCACCTTTTCGCCTGCGCTCGACCTGAAACGAACGAACGCCTGTCAGCGTGTAGCAGGGCACAGATTAAAGGTCTGTCAGCATCGATATCTACGTCCGCATGCTCCAAATAAATCTGCACCGCTATCCGTATTGTATACATATCAGTCGAACAGTGAGATATTTATCTACGTTGTCGTCGCTACACCCATCTTTATTCATGGGCATGTCCAGGCTTGTCCAGAGTTATTTCCGGAGATCACACCGCACTCTGGAATTCATTCCCAGCGCGTCCATCGTCTCGCGTAGTGCAGCGTATTAATAGATTCTTGAACCTCAACTATTATTGTTGTCGACGTACCCCTCGGTTACATAGTGTATTAAAAGTGGTAATTTCAAATTATTTAAAATAGTTCATTGAACACGGGCGATTAAATTATAGCACGTTAAAATAGATAAACTCTTACTTCTTGATTATGTTGATACCGTAAAATATGTGTGCGCCTACAATACGCGCATTATAATATCACTCGCCCATTGAATATGATGGGAAATAAAATGCAGGCGATTTCTTGGCATGTTTGGCGATGGGCGCTTTACGTACCGCAATCGCATGGCCTGCTGTATTCGAGCTTGTGGTGTGGAATTTCCATTGGAGCAGACAGATCAAGCAGTGTGCGCTGAAGTGGTATACGCTCAGCTTGCTGGAACTTGCCGCGCCTCGACTTCAACGTTAACCTAGTGATACACCGCATTGTGACTGGTACATTCGTTCCATGCAAAGTCATCTTGATTGGCAAATATTGCGGATGTCGCGGATGCCCATAGTCCTAACCGTCAGATTTCCAACATATGCTCGTAACACGACGCGCCGTTACAATAATATATTGTAACGTACATCAGCCTCGTGGTACTGAAGAAGTTGTTAACATGGCCCTTTATACGATTATAGGTTAGTCAATATCTGTTTGAAATCGATCAATAGAGAAAAACCTTAACCTGCATCCGACGCGACCGATATAGAAGCTTCATATGTGAATGATACAAGAATATGCGAATGCGGTAGGTCCAATCGGCACTATCTTTGTCCGTTCTGTCCGATGTACCTAGCGTATGTGCGGCGCTAATGCAGCCGCGAGGCTTGCGACTTGTACCTTGCGCTGTGCAGCGTGTATGCACATAACTAGGCCTAGGGGGATCTAGTGGACGGTCATCCGTTCATCCGTTCATCCGTTCACGGAGAATCCTTCTCATCTCTTCACCTGCAGGTGATCAGAAACAAATTGGTCCCGAGGGCACAACGTGCTTCCGACAGAGGTAAGACAGTGGCGGATCGAAGCGCCTCTGGTCCCAATCCTTTCACTTTCTCGTCTTGTTCTATTCTAACAGGCTATATATTGCTTGATCCAAGCTTTTTAAACCATGCCCAGAAAAATCCAGCCATACGATATAGCCGTATTATTATAGCGCCCAAATTTGAGAAAGAATCCCTTTGAATTGATCTAAGAAGCACCAAGACTCGGCTCCGGAGTCCGCAGGGTTCAGAGATTTCTTCGCCCACATTGCATCCGCCATGGTTGTACCTTAAAAATAGCTCGCCATGAGTCTACGCACCGAGGCGCACCGTTACCTCCATGATTTCCTGTTTGGGGTACGTGGAGTCGTGGACCTCCACGGTCTTTGTGTGCCGAGTATAGCATCCATATATTTCTCAACTATCTCATACGGCGTATGTTGCTTACCAACTCGGAAATAACACAATGCCCCAAGTCCCACTACGTCTTGGTCATCACGTCGCTGAATGACATTGCGGATATAGGCTGGAAAATACAAGTTCCTGCCGTCATGCGCAGATTGTGAATTCATTTTGATAGTACCAACTCGGTTCTTTGAATGTGAATAGTATCACCGATCCCATGCAAGTACGTTAGAACTACAGACGACTTAATATCAGATAACACATGTATCAGATAACACACGGAGCCGTGTTCGATATTCTTCGCCAAGTTAATGTGATATGTTGTTCAGAGGACGAACCTGGACCATATTTTTAATCTATGCAACATTAAATAACTCAACTCAGCACGCGCCAAGCTTAAGTTACCATGTCAAGATACATCCTGCCGTCAAGACTTCGGTAGGAAGTAGTTGAACGAATTATCTGAATAATCAAGTCACCGTTGCTTGTACCGATTCCGCAATATCCAAATGAGACGGTATAACTAACAACAATATAGCTAGCTTTCCACAGAAACTGAACACACCTTAACACAGGAAACGATATAGTTCCATTCAAACCAGAGTAGCGGCGGGAATACATTTACTCGCAGAGTTTGATCACATACAGATTGTACGATGCTGACATTTATTACAGATATAACCAATCGAAGACCATCAGAGTGTAGGAAAGGTTTTGAATATTATTCATCGGGAATTCGAACCATTACAGAACTAATTTTGGAGTGTCAGCTTTCGTTAAGCATTATAGCGTTGTGATATCTATTTCTTAAGATTGTATTGGCACGATTGAATATGTTCTATAATAATCAAGCGCCTCCGTACCTGCTCTAATAATTACTCAGTCAATGGCTAAAGTCAAGCATAAAAACAAGAAACGAATAAGCTCGATTATATTGTCTGCCACGGAATCTTCATCAGTATATACCATGCGTATGCATTCAGACCATATCTCCACTCTTCTTTTGGTAGAAAGTGAGAGAAGTAAATTCTGTGCCGACACAGCCTTGTGGCTCATCAACCAATGGTGACGCGGACGACCCAGTGAGTCGAGAACTTCTTTTGGGTAGCGCTAACTCCCATCTTACCATGGATCTCACGAGAATATCTACCTTGTGTACGCCTGGAATGGAACGTGCCTGGATATAATTGTACTCATTGGAAGTATCTGATTACCAACCAAGTGATAAAGAAGAATCGGGCTTCATGGTTTGGGTTCCAAACATCTGCTGAATTCTCTTTCTGCACAGAATCACAGCAAACGATAATATATGTCTTTCGCAGTATACTTTAACCTTCTGAATCACGCTCTAAGCCAAATAACTGATAACTAGATGACGGTAGAGAATATCCCTGCAAGTCCTTCTAAGGAGGGAGATATACAATATGACGCAACTTACTGCCACTATTGGAGATCGTTCATACCGATTGTCAGTAGCTCAAACTAGGTTAGGAGCTTCCAAAGAATACGGTAACAACCCATGACCTTGAGCAAGAACGGTGGCGTTCAGTCATGTTATATGGCTTATCGCTGTGGAAGTGAGAGAATGGTTTAATCAAATCCTCACGACCCAGATCGCTGCTGCGCTTCTCTATCGTGGGTGGTCTTTATCCAGTTTAATGCATAGACATCATGTCGTCCGTGATACTCATGAGACATGGCTAGTGCGCCGGAGTCGTACGTTTTCTAACGAAGCTCATTTTACGCTCAGACACAACACATTCAAGTTGCAAGGCGCTAGGACATTAAAACATACAGGACAAAGAAATTGAAACGGCGTATGATATGATGATAGAAATTCTGAAGACTTCACAGGCGCTCAATTTCCGGCTGAACTTCTCCTTCTGACGCTTAGACAATACACCAGTTAATGAACCATATTGCGACACGGTGCACCGAGTAAATCCTTCGGCCATGGATCGACCCACATAATACCGGCGTTATCGAAAATCGTCCGGAATGAATCGATGACTCCTATATGAGAGAACATATCCATTCGATCACAGGTTGCAACTTCATGGGACAATTGACTGTGCGGCGCTGGGGCTGCGAATGAGTAAGAATCAAATACCTACATAGCCTTCAAAATTCATGCTCAGTGAAGAAATCTCTCCCGGGTCATGGATGTTGGATAGCCTCTTTTATTGACGAAGCTAATAGCCGACCAGGGCATGCCTCAGGGAATCAGATAGCAGGGACAAAGAACTACATGAATGCGACGTTGGATGTGGTGCTGCAGCCTCCCAGAACGTGTCAAGGACATGGCGATCGGTTGTTCATTGGAGAATATTTAGCCGAACGCGTTTTGTGTGAATGAGAATCTATCGAATTGATGTTTCGTATGCTCTTGTCCGCCCAGGTTTTGTCGTTCCATTGAGCAGGATGAAGGCTAGTTCTAATACGAGTACGGCGCTGGTCTTATTAAGTGAATTTAGCAACATATCAACTACGCATGCACGATTTGGAGAGGAGGTAATAGTCTCTCTAATCGGCTGAGCACTGATCGAGACGACGAGGTTCAACCGACCACCACCGGAAGCGCGTGAATATTTAGCCTTCCTCCTCGCCGCCCACGGACTATGCATGTTGGACACTAAACTGCTATTCAAGATCCTAAATAAGTACGAGCAACGACGACGAACAGCTCTAGCGAAGCTCCCTTTCACTTCGTTGGCGAAAATATAGAATATATGGAGACGAAACTGTTTTATGAACAATTAAACCCCAAACTCCGTTGAAGGAAATGAGAGAACGAAGATGGAACGAAAACAACAGTAAATTTGCAACGCTGAAGGACATTTATCGACCATCGGCGACGGGCAGTTACGAGAAAATTTCCGACAGTTGGAGATTCGACCTCTTGTCCTATTGCGTCCCAGTTTTCTTCCTACCCACCTTCACTACGACCGCAACCAGTTTACCCGGACCTCCAGCACCGTCCTTCTGAGTTCCCACATTATCCACTTTGGCCGACGTAGATCCGCAAATGCGCAGGATCGCGAACTCGAACGGGAGCTTCAAGTTGCGCTACCAGAATGAGCGTCAGCATTGGGCTGAAGCACCTATGTAAGTGCGTGAGCATCCCTACCAACGAGATTCTGCGAGCAGTAGAGTACGTACAGACACCGGCCGCGGTGGTGGCCAATGAAAAAGCAGACAAACGAGCAGTGCTCGTCCGTCCTCGTAGCCACTGAGGAAACTGGAGGAGGCGGCCATACCACCGCGGTGTTGAAAGCGGCGTCGGACAGGTAGACGAACGAGCAGCGCTTGTTCGTCGTCGTTGTCTGCTGCCACTGGCTCCCATGGGTGAGTGAGATAGCCATGTGGGTGGTCGAAGGTGAGGAGCGCGGTGCAGGCGCACGTCGTTACCCGTAAGTAGGACGATGCGGGCGGTGGTTGTCGACGGAGCGCGGGCGCTAGCGCCGACTTGCTGCAATTCCCAGTCAGTGAGGTGAGCGAATAACTGGTTTTCTTTCGACTCACAAGTCTAAGCCAAATCTGGTACCATATCACTGTTCAGAAGACGTGTGATGAATCCTAGAGACGAATTCAAGACGTCTGAGCCTGGCGATGAAAATTCGGAGCATGAATGCGAGGTCGCCACAATACAACAGACACCCAACATACCGATTCGAAGCCGAAGCAAATAACTCTCTGCAGAAATGCGGCGCCGCTCACGGAAGGCCACTGCCATCTCACTCAAGAAGGCGATCTTCGGAGGGGATGGAGGTCGTTCGAGTTGAAGGAGAAAAAGTCAAGTTGAAAGACACCAGATTCGAACCTAATCAAAATGGATAGAGCGTTCAGCAAATTACTTGGCTACATTGGACCAGGGGGTCCAAGGAATAGCTGACCTATGGCACATAACACCTTTCCGTGCTTATTATTTGTGAACGGCGAGGGTGACGAATAGACTTGGCAGAAAGAGCTGGCATTAGCGCCTGCAAAATCCCTCATTGGTGATAGCGAGCTGCAGCGTTGGGGAACGTTCATGAGATAGAGATGTGTGCTCGAAAATGTAATACGAGATAGGTGCGATAAACAACACCTCCGGCGTTCGCTGGCGCTACAATTGATATATTGAACTCAGAAGATCGTGCGAATTGTTTATTTGACTCACAACTGGTCTGTATTTTTCCCTCTACCACGAATAGCTAACCTATGGCACATAACACCTTTCTGTGCGTATTGATTTGTGAACGGAGACAGTCTTGGCGGAAAGAGCTGGCATTCGCATCTGCAAGATTCGACCGGTCATAATTGTCGCAGTAGTGGCCTCATGGGTGATAGCGAGCTGTAGCGTATAAAAACGTTCATGATATAGAGATGTGGGCTCGAAAATTGTAATACGCGATATGTGCGAGCCAACACCTCAAGCGTTCGCTGGCGCTACGATTGATATATTGAACTCTGAAAATCGTGCGATTTGTTTATCTGACTCACCGATAATCTGCATTTCGTCCTCGCTCAAGCGCTCACATATCGTAGAACCGAGAACTTCTGTAGGAGGGGAGCAAGCTATGTGGGATGGGTTTATGTCGTTGGTAACCTATGTCGCCCAAGGCTTAAGCCAAACTTCAGCATCGTGTGAACAATCACGTGGATGACGTCACGGGTCCGCAGTAGTGCGCAGCTTCCATGCTTTCGCCAAGGGTCCGTTCGAACCCTCCGCATACCACCACCATGAATCAAGCGCTGGCCTCCGTATTCATCATATCTTCCTCGTTAGTTCAACCTAGTTATGCACAATTCACTCGCCAGCGAACAGTGGGATCACCGGGAAGAATCATTGCAGGAATTATTGTTGGTACGCCTTTCAAAGTTTCCTAAAATTCCCAATCGTTCGAAGGGTATTCACGACTTCGTCTTCTCAGCTGTCCTTATTGCCTTCTTCTTGTTATGTTTCTGCCTTATGATGCGCCGTCGACGTACCGGGAGACTGATGACTGTAGGGCCTAGTGGTGGCGGATTCATGCAGCCTGGTCCCAAACCACTGTTCGGCGGTCCATGGGGACGATCGAACGCCGGTTATAACGGCCAAAACACTCCTATGGGCCCATATCCTAACCAGGGTTCGAATTACTACCCCGGGAATGGCGCTCAGCCTCAATGGCAGGCGCCCTATAACTCTGAATACCCTGGTCCAAACGATCCCGCACCACCACCTTCGTATGGCCAAGATGCGGGTTACGGGCGCCAATTCAGCCCAGTACGCGATTCCTTCTTCATGATATTGTCACTCTCAATGACTTTGTTTGTTCGCAGCCGCCAGGACCACCGCCACATCAGAGTAGTAACCAAGGTTCTTACGCCCCGGTACGTTGCTACTCCAATTTATATTCGACGTTTGTGATCATTCATATTGATTACCTGGAAATCGACAGCCACTGGGACCTCCGCCTGCTGCACATACGACTGGAAAAGATAACCAATTCTACGGCGGCTTCCAACCTTAATCGGTCAACCAGTTACGCTCATTCTTGTGGACATTACCCTACATTACCCTATCGTGTATCCTTACCCATCGCCGATTGTTTTCTGTATTCCATTTTGTAGACAATTTTTGCTATGCATACGAGTATTGTAGCCTTCGTTTCCGAGTTCTGATAGACTATTGTACGATTTATGTTGATTTGTTCTATCAGTATGAAATACAGCTCTGACGCTCTTCACGTATCCAGTTAGTGTGCCCCTGAGGATTTGTCATAACGGTTCAGCCTTCTACCTCCTCGATGCTCATAGTCTACTAATAAATTCGAAGTGTAGTAAATTTAAATAAATGAATAACATTGACACATACGGACCATTACCATCTCGCGAAGGCGGGGATTGGGTTCTAAAGCTAACTGAACAATCTAAACGCTACATTTCGAATATTGAATTTATTTAGCCCGTTACTGCCTCCAAATTAGCTCGTTTCAATCGTCTCTTCTGCACTCTCATATAAAGCAGAGATTGACTCCGAACTCATTTCTTGAGCACTCGTTCTACCAGATGCTCCACATTTTCAGTAATCCGCTCGAAGGGTGTAAACGTACAATGACTAAAGGAAACACACATGTCGAAGTAACGTTACTACTTCACTTCTCAGCGACTCCATCTTCTCCGTTAGTCTCCGAGGACTTTCTCAGCGCTGAATGTCAACGGTACGTACTCGTCGCTCTTCAGCAGATTTACATGCTTCGAAGGAAGAGCGTGACCTTTACATACTGCGGACGAGAAGTATAGTTCGGAGCGGCGGATTAATGGCAAATATGGGGAATTGTTTTGCGACTTCAACCCTACCTCGATAGGCGGACAGCGGTGCGAATTCGAATGCGCATGTGCCCACAGGCATAGTGTTTGACTTTGATCTCTGATATTACGACAGCCACCCTCCATCTCTCATCCACACCCCTGTGATAGTTTACACGATAGAAAATGTTGCGTGGGCATGTCTAACATGTGGTAATTGGTGGAAATTGTCCAGTTTTATGTCACAGGCTATCGATAGTCCGTATAGAATCATCTAACCCGCGACCGATCAGAAGGAATCTTTGGAGTATATGAGATAAATCATATCCAACGCAACAAAGTTAAACTTGCGGCCGTGAAAAACAAACGAAAATGAAGCTTAAGTACGCATTCAGAGAACATTTGAAAGCTAGCGCTGACGCCACACGAAGTATCCTCACAGTCACATCACCATTTGTCGTGTCTTCGAAATCTATGGAAATGATGTTCGTTCTATATTACGACATAAGGTTCCGTTGTATGAATCGGCGGAGAAAACAAAGTTTGGTAGCGGATGAAGGTGAGTAATAAGAGGTTCTTAAGGGCGTAGTAATGGCCGCGGATGATTAACGTCAAACCCGACGACTATGATTTTAAATTATCGCTCAGATACACCAATAATCTATCAAGGACGGTACCACGAAAGTCTACGCCGCGAAGCGTAGGCTTAGATTTCCCTGATTGGATCATCACATCTTTTGTTTCATTTTCCTGCGTCTAAATGATGAGCGTTAGCATTCAGTGACCCAAAGCGTGCATGCTGCACTTTGTTCACTGAATGGAGTTGATTTATGGGAAATCCATCATGGCTTCATCACGTCACCCAGCAAAACGCATGTAACAGATGCTTGTAAGTATGTATACGGATGAATGTCATTCAAGCCATTGTGCAACTATGATCCATTTATTAGGAACGTAGGGCGTTCTGCTGCGGAACATGGGCGCGGATATTTTGTGAGTGAATCATCACGCCTTCGGGAGACATGGCCATTAACCAACCCGACAAAGTGGTGAGTAATTCCGTCATGACTTACCGGATACTCAACCCATACCCAGCGGTTGGACCGAACAGGTATGCTACACCTAGTTTGCCCACGGTAATGGATACGAACATATTCTGTGCCGTTCTACATGTAGCACTGACACACTCAATTCGCATGGCTAGGTTAATTTTGGGTATAAAAATCCACCAATCATGAACGAGGGAATTTGCATTCCTGACGAGCTATATATGGCATGAACGAACCAGGCTCTAACTCCGCGACTCACTGACCGCAACTTGGGTGTTTAACCTAGGTCCTAGGAGCTGAATACAGCGATATTCCTTAGACTCTATATACCCACGAAAAGCGTACGCGAACGAAGAGAATGATTCGACTCAGAAGTATTGAGCTAGAACTGGGCTCAACGAAAATGCCATTAGGACTTCAGTGGGACAAGTACAGAGAAGCGTATAAGGAACCTTTTGGATCATTGACAAATAAATAATCCCACACCGCAAACCCCAGGATACCGAGTCATCTATGTCGGATGTGGTGATTATACTGACTGAAAGGTTGGAATGTCGAAGAAATATACTAGATGTCTTCCACTCTGAAGTTGCATCAGACCTAGGCCTGAACGCTCTCGACATCCAGTACGGAATAGTTACCTACGCCATGTACAGTCATAATACGTTTACATAGATCATACTCCAGTATGCAGCTACGACATCCGATTCGCTATGCGCCGGGGAGCTTCTATCACCAATTCTTTTCGTTGATTTGCTTCGTCTCCGCGTTGGCGCCATCGGGCTATCGGGGCCTCACCAGGACCGAAGACATATGTCGATGGAGGCCTCAGATGTCACATACGCTTTAATGGACATACGTATCCATTCGAGCGGAAGTCGTGAACCGAGGTGCCGTTCTTTTAACTCGTGAACATCGTGTGAAATTCATTCACCAGCGGCTCAGATATTCCCAACGCAATGTCTGTTCCGCCCGACTGGATAATCATAGATTAGGGCTTGTATAAAAGGCTTTCTCCAATGATCGCAGATCAGCGCAGGCAGCAGCAAGCTAGTCGATGCCTTCGTCGCTGGCGCCGTAGAATTTGGCCACAACAGTAACGACGCACAGCTAGGTCCCGTGAGCACGTATTTCAGGTGGATATTCCACAGGACCAAGTCAAAATGCAGGCGTAGATTTGATAACGATTTATATTTTCTCAACCAGCATGATCTCCATCCAGCTTTTAATGGCAAGAGTTCGAAGAAGAAGAAGAATGGGGATATATGCTCAATGGGTCATGGATGGTCGGGGCGAAAAAAACGAAACGGTTCAAAGGGTTATTGCATCTACGCAAGTCCTTTCCGCTGAAATACCAGATTCGAGAATACTTGGGTCGATTACAGCATACTTTCTTTGGAATACGTGAAATAATTCATTAACCTATAGATAGACCACATCATGGAAGAGTTGGAAGCTGTGAAAAGCTCTCATGCTCGTTAATTTTACATCTGGTTTACGGTCAGGGAGATGGTACTTTCATACTGGATTCATAATCAAATTCTCAGAGTTCGCATTTCCCGGAAGTAACATACGCGAATCGCGAAATACAGGCCCCACCTTCACGCCTGCACGTCAGAAGATATAGGAAATATCTTCGTTTACGGGCATCATCAGTACATAGGAATCAGGCAACATTGACCCCCCCAGCCAGGGCCCAGGCATCGCCCTGATTCACAGGCACGTCCGCTTCTCTCCAACCGAATTCACGACCTGTCTCGGCGCGTGTGAGGAGTAGTGTAGTCGTCAAGGAAGCCACACGTCAGATTCACAGCTGGCGCGCGGGCGGGCGGGGTGAACATATCAGGGCGTCATTTTCATGTCAGAAACCCGAATAGATCATTATTCACGGAAATACATAATGCGAGTAAGTAGATGCGGTACGATACATGGTTACCAAGAAAATGCGCGAGAGCGATGATGGGAGAACAAGAAAGGTGCGTGCGGAGGAAAACAAAGATGGCCAGATGGGACATACATGGATGCGTGCTTTGTGCGAGAAAGTTGCGGCGATGATGGATGGGCTAATGTGCGATGAGAATGGATCAATGAGTTGGGGACGGAAGTGACGATGCGCGAATGACCGAGGGAGTTAATGCTGATGATGACAAGGGCTGGGGACCAGATCGGGATGCGAGGACGGAGGGTGTGTGCAAAAAAAGAAGGAAGAAGACTATGGTGCGGCGGATATGAATGGGAGAATTGCGGTATGGGAGGCCACGAGGGACCATGAAACGGCATGAACGGGCGATGACGATGAGACGAGCAGTGGCGTACAGATGGATAAAGATATGGTGGGTAAGACATCACAACATAACGACGTAACAAAGAAGATAACATAACATAACATAGCGATGATCAACAGTCCAAGAAAGACGGGCACAGGACCAAATGGCGACTCAGAATAAAATGAAAACAAACAAGGAGACGGGAACTCGGAAGGCGTCCGAAGAAGGCTACGCCACTGCAAAAAAACGACGAAACAAACATAACACGGGGATTCCAAGAAAGAAGATCCACTCGCGCCGGCGCGAATGATGTCGCACGAGGGTGGCTGCGGCCACGCCACGCTCCGCGATGACAAACGCAGAATCGTCGGAGGCGAACAAGCCCAACCCCGAACAGCGGCGGCGCCAAACATACACGAGGGATGAGGTGTATGTATGTTTCCGCCGAAAACATACACATAGGAACATTGGAGTGGGAAGGCGCGGCGGTCTGGAAGAACTGTCCACCGTGCGCGGCGGCAGCAACGGTTGACACGGGGTGCTGCTGGGACGGCCCTGACGTGAATGTAAAAGAAGGAAGGAAGGATTCCTCGAGCACGTAAGCGTGACGCGATGCGAATAAGGTTGAGAAGCAGGGGCGATTACGGAGTGCAGGGATGGAGGAAGTGTGCAATGTCGACGAGCGCAGAAGCAGGGCAATTACGGAGTGCAGGGATGGAGGAAGCACGCCATGGCGAAGACAGCGCGCACGCGACCGACCGCATAGCGCCGCGTTCACTCGACGACGCGCACGATATCGCCCTCGAACACCACCTTGCCGCGCTCAGCAAGCGCAGCGACCGCGCGCGCGACCTCAGCGGTGTCGAAATCCTCGTGCTTGTCGGGCGGCATGGCGGCGTTGAGGTACGTGAGGAGCGCGGAGACGGAGAGCTCGTCGGCGGGCTCGTACGTGGTGCTGAAGAGATGCGTGAGGGAGGTCTGGATAAAATGTTTTCTGAAAATATGAAAAATCAGAATGAATTCCAAAACCAAAGAGAGAAAAGAAACGCACCGTCCAGCGGGCGAATCCAGATCCGCAAGCCCAACGGGCCACGGGCGGCGGGGCACACCGCGCGCCATCGCCATGCCCGCGCCCGCACCCTCGATCTCCTCGATCCACTCCGCCTCCGCATCCGGCTCGCCCTCCGCGTCCGCGTCGTCGCCCGCGCCGCCGTCCCACGCGCGCCCACCACCGCCGCCCATACCGCCATTGCCCATGGGGCGGTACGCCGCGGCCCCGCCCGCGACGGCGTGCGCCATGCGCCCCTGCGCGGTGCTGCTGGTGCTGTACCCCCCGCCGTGGTGGGCGGGCCCGCGCGCAGCGCGCTGGCCGTGGCTACTACTACTGGCGTGTGCGGTGCCGTTGGCGGGGTGGGGCGCGTGCCGCGTGCGGTGCGCCGTGGCGGTGTTGGCGCGTGCTGTGAGTGCGTGTGCGGGCGCGCGGCGGGCGCCGTGGTGCGCGTCCTTCGCCGCTGCCTTGGCGCTGCTGCTGCTGCCCCCTGCGTGCGGTGCGGGCTGCTTCGCGTCGGCCGCGCTTGGATCGTCCTCCTCGGACTCGACGTCGACTGCGCCGTCGTCGCCGTCGTCGACTGCGCCGTCGTCGCCGTCGTCTGGCTTGAACTTGACCTCGTCGTCGTCGTCGCTGCCCGACACCGACACGCTCGCGGAGCGCGGGAGGCCGTGCGGTGCACCGCCGCCTTCCTCCCCGTCGGCGGACATCAGCTCGTCCTCGTCCTCGTCTGCACGATGGTGCGCGCGGCCGTACGCGTGCGGGTACCGCTGCTGGTGGTGCTGGTGATGGTGGGGTGCGGAGGCGTATCCAAAGCCGGAGTGTGACGAGGACGACTGCGATTGGTGGTGCGCGGTGGTGTGGTGGTGCGGCCGGCGACCGGATGTATGCGCGAGGTGGTGCGCGGACGCGGGCGGCGCGCCTTTCATATGCGCCATCTCCGCCGCCTTCGCGTTCCTCCGCTCACTACACCCCCCAAAAAAAAACACGAAAAAAAAAAACAGAAACCCAGTCAGCCCCGCACGCATACACACAAAGGAAAAACAAACGAACACCCACCTCCGCCTCAAACACTTCCCCCGATGCTGCACCCACGGATACGCACAATAGCTCGAGTCCTGCCGCAGCTGCACCCACTTCGCACACAAACTGCAGAACACCCGGTTCGGCTCCACGCGCCCGATCAGCCTGTCCGCGCGCAGCGTCGCCGCGCGCTGCTCCGCGTTCCGGCGGCGCGACTCGTGCGCGGGCGCATAGGTGAGGGGGGTGAGGAGGTACGGGGAGGGTGGGGATGGGGCGCGCGCCAAGCCGGTGGAGGAGGATGAGGGCGGGGCGGGGGCGAGCGGCGCGAGGGCGGGCGTGGCCCCGTTTTGAGCTGCGCCGCGCGCGCCGGCGTCGGGGTGGGGCGCGGACGGCGAGCGCGGCGAGCGCGAGCCCGCGGGCGCGTGGTGGTCCCCCACCTCGCCCGCGCCCGGACGGGGGCTCGCATCCCCGGGTGTGGTGGGGGGATGCATGTCCACGGGCTGGCCCGAGGCGCGCCCGCACGCGGCGCGGTGCGAGAGCCAGCGCTGCACGGCGCCGAGGTGGTCGTCGGGCGGGAGGGAGAGCCAGCGGTCGCAGATATTGCAGAGCAGGCGCTCGGGGTCGAACTTGCGCACGTCGGGGTCCTTGGCGAAGAGACTGTTGCGCTCGGAGAGCGCGTATGGGTTCTTGGTCGTGCTTCAGTAGACCGTTAGTTAGTGATGGCAAAATAGAGATGATGGAGCAAGCGTACATTTTCTTGGCCAGGCAACTTTTGCGGTGCGCGTCCCACGGGATGGAGCAGTAGGTGCTGTTGGGGCGCAGCCGGATCCACTTGTCGCAGCTGGCGCAGAGGACGCGGTACGCCTCGAACTGGCCCACATACGGATCCGCGCGCAGATACTCGATGCGTTCCTCCTCTGTTCGTTTCGCCCGTCGGCGTTTTGGGGGGTGGGGCCCGGAGGAGGCGGACGGCATGGTGGACCCAGATGCGTGGAGCGCCGTGGATAGGTGCGTGGAGAGCGGGTCCGTGGACGGCGCGTAGGCGATCGGCGGCGCCGGAGGCCGCTGGGACGCAGCTGGGCTGTGGATGGGTCAGGGATGTGGTGATCAAGGAGGGCATCGCGCGTACCAGGTTATCCTGTGTGCCTCCCAGTGCTTGAGCGTGAAGCCGCCGCTGTCGTCGTCGCGGAAAGAGACGCCGGTGCCGCAGGCCTCGCAGATCACGCGACCCGCCTCGTATTCGTCTGGGCGCCCTGGCCCGGTGGCGGTACCGCTCGAGCTGGCACCGCTGCTGCTGGTGGGGGTAGGCTCGATGGTGGGCTTGCACTGGCTTTTGGGCGAGGGCGGCTCGGCATCGTCGGTGTCGGAGGCGGGCTCCTTCCGCTTGAGGGGGTTCCTGGAAAAAAGGTGAGCAGACGAAGGGAGACGACGAGGAGACATACGCAGGGGACGGGGAGGAAGGCATGGTCGGTGGGTGGAGGCCCGAGGGCTGGTGGTTTAAGTAAAGTCTTCTTATTCGGTCGACAAGTAACAGAACGCTTATATGTCATTCCCATAGCTTTGTATTCGCACTCCGCTATTCGTATCGTCGAATGCCGTAAGTTGACTCGCATTCTTCATTAACTATTCCTCTTTCCAATTCCAAACACACTATGTTGGCCTCTCATTTCGGGTCACGCCTCAATTTCCTCGGGCGATCGAGATCGAGATTCGTGCGACGTAACAGGGCGGCGCTTCTCGTCCCTACTTGGGTCACATACATACTTAGGGGACACGCGTATGTCGTCGGACCACGGGCTCGCTGGGAGGCGCATTGCCTTTTCCAGTAGCCCCTTCCTCATTCTGTCCTCCCGCTCCCCTATGAAAAACACACTCCCAGGGCTGTGCGCACACCCTCGCCTACGTGTGCACCCAACCGTACCCACGCACGCGGCCCGCTTCCCGGGCCAGCGCCTGTCTACCTCGTTCTTTGTATGCCACTCCACGCCGCCGCCCGCGTTCCGAGGAGATGAAAGCAGCCCATACGTGTTGCACATGCATATGACTGTTCCAGAATCCCACCCGCTGAACACGAAGAACGAACTGTCGAAAGGAAAAAAGGAAAAAGGAAAAAAAGGAAAGCGCGAAACCTTCTCTGACGCCATGTTTTGGCAACCCATAACCCTATTTGAGCGATCGCAGGCGGATCAGTCACACGCCTGCCTCGCCTTATCGCCCCTCTCGCTGCACCGCGCTCGACGCAGATGCAGATCTGCGCTCGCGCGAACTGGGAGGCACAGATCTCATCCGCGCCCCATCACGCTTCCCCTCCTGCCCATGCCCTCTCGCGGGACCCCAGCGCCACCCCCCATCCGGCCTAGTCTCCTCGATCTCCACCTCCAGTGTCCTAGATCGTACGTGCGTCGGCGGTCGCCCGCGCGCGCCGACCCCAACGCGCGCAACATTCCCCCCACGTCCACGTACGGCCAGGTCATAGAACATCTGAACAACAGCTCCCATAATGAAATCTCACGTCACACGCACGACCCTTACGTGAACCGTTGCGCTACGTCAGTACGGCCGCCGGGGCGTTGGCGCGGGTGGTGGGTGGGTCGTTCGCCCATCTTCCAGTCGTCTTCCAGTTCCAATTTCCAAATCTTACTTCTGTCGATTCCCGAGCATAATTCTATCGCCGTATGTATGTACCCAAACGATGTTCTCCCAGATGAAAATTCGTGATCGAAGTCGATATTCCACTGACGCAACGTCTCATCCGGTTATCCTCACTTCACTTGCTTTCCTGGGTTCGCGACAGACACTGGTTAGTGCGGACGTTGGCGGTCATTAATGCGACTATTATAGGACATATGTAACGGGTAGGTGTTATCGCCCATGTGTTATGTGTACCTAGTATTCTTTTAGGGCCGCGCAGTGTATGTCAGCTAGTCATAGCGCAGATGAATATGATCAACGTTTGCATTATGAACGGCTCTTACTTTCCTCTCATCATAGTAGCGTGTCCTAGTGTCGCTGATCTGATCCCACTGTTCATAGGTCTCAGGATATGTATATGTAGCGCGTCTATGTCCTCCGACACGAAATGAGCAATCAAGTGTCACAGAATACAGCGATGGGCCTAATCAATGTCTGCACGGAGCTTGCATCCTCCACCGCACGATCGTATGCCCTTCTCCCGCGATCCCAACACCAGACGCATGCAGTACCGCGGACCGCGACAGAAGGCTGCCTGGCAGCGCATCTCGATCGTATCTGCTAAGCTCGCCACTGCTACATCATTCGCTTTCACGGTTTTTGGTATAGAAAACACGAACGAACAATAGAAATCTCAAATACTACATAATATCCATATTGAAACGAAACGGACAACGACGCAGATAATTCCGCGCATATATCGCGCATATACCTGCTATGGTCAATCTAGTACAAGATCCCCGAAAGTGATCTCACTCCATCGCATGCACCCAATCCCCGGGACCGCAGTTGCACTATCCGCTGCAATCCCCCGTCAGTTATACTCAGTCATAACACACCTACTTAATCCCTCCCGTCGCGCAGCAGAACAATAGCGTGTCTTCGTTTGTCAGTCCCGCTGGGGCCAAGCGCGTAAAGGTCTACTAAAGGAAGGGTTCCTGGAGCTTCGGACGGCGCCCCGACATCGGCGGCGGCGGTGCGCGGCTGCCCAGTCGCCTCCGCACGTATGCCGCCCGCCAGGTTCCGCGCGCTGCTGGTATACGGCGGACATAAGTATGTACGCAGCCGAGTACGACTACGGATGCCTTGTTCGCGGTAGTCTGAATAGAATAACATGAGATGGAAGGACGGCGGCGGTGGAGGTGTCATACCCTATATCGCGCGATACGGTTGTCCGCGGGTGCATGTCATCGGGTGTGCATATGTCCTCTCTACCCTCGTATTAAGCTCGACGGAAGACGGAAGACGGAAGGCGGGACATGGGTGCCAGCGTGGGACATGCGGATGCTGATAGAACGCGCGCTAGCGCCGCTAGGAAATGGAGGCCGCCTGCAGACAGACATTGGTGTGTTGCATCGTCCAGCTGATATCTGTGCGTGGCTCGCACTACTTACACTGTGTGGTGCGTGATGGCGTACGTAGTACTGAGTATGTGCACGATGGGATGGGGATGGGCCACTAAAGTGAATTAACGACTAGCTTTGGGTATGAAGACACTGACACATAGACGAGTGATGTTTGGGAAGCATGAGACTACAATGGTAAGTTTGACTAACTAATGCATGTATTACCAATTCGAAGACCTGTGTCATCTGTATCGGGTTTCTGTCCGAGTCACCGATATGTATAATGCGCCGCGCGTTTATTGTCTGCATACATGCATATAGTTGCCTACCCGCTTGTATACTATAATACAGTCTTCCCAAATGCAGTGGAATTTTATCCAAAGGATACATTTCTGAAATTGTCAATCGACGATTCGAAGCGCGTCACACTTGATGGAAGACAGATAAATATGCAGACAGACAGACAAGCCAGACAGACACACAGACTAATGCTATTCCCTTACTTACTTCCTCTCCACTCGGCGCATATCTTCCGAATTTTCATCAATCAAAGCCAAGCGCAGCGACAACCTCAAGAACGGATCCACGCGTCACAGTGACGCACGCACTGACACCCATTCCAAAAGTAAACCGAGTTGCCATATCGGGCGCGCCTGATCGATGAGGGTCCGCGGAATACGGAGATTGGGGGACGGGCGCGCGCAGCTACATAGGCGGATGGCGCTGTAGCCCGGAAGCGCCTGGGGCGTGGAGACAGACATACGTGGACGTGTGCTGAGCCAGAGTGACTGTCAATGCAGAGAGTCTGTCTTTGTCGCCCAAAGTCAAATTCTGTCGGAATTCCGAGGAGTGGATGCTTGATGACTAGAGAAAAAGTGGCATATGAACGGATCGTTGGAGCGAACGAGTTTCGAGGAGCCCGTTTTTCTCCTTTGGCCGACAAATAGAGTCGCAGAAGGAGGGCAAGAAGACAGACTTATGCGCGATATGCATAGCGTTACAAGGGTGGTGATAAAGTGCACACTAATCATATCACGGACCTTATCAAAACGCACGCATGTAATAATCATGTAGCCAGACCTAGAGCAAGCTGTGGTCATACAACGTCTTCCGAGAATCTAGGACAAGGCTCACATGTAACAAGAGCGTTTGATTCGCAGAAGGACATTAAAATTGAACAGTGCGTCGTGATGGTACGAAAAGGTGTACATGTCGCATACACGATATGATACCCTCGCCCACAAGTCGACGTCGCGCATTCTCACATGCTCGCACCAGCGTTCTGATTTATGAAAACCACCACACTCGGGTGTTGGTCAGCGTCCCTCAGGAGGTAGTGTTGGAGCTTACTGCCCTCTGCGCATCTGAATAATTTTTCATGTCAGCCATGTCACCTCGGTGGGAGAATCCACCGATGAATATACCGAAATCAAGCGACAGCGAGTGCGGACATACGGAATATCCTCATCGGAAGACCTCAGGTGCTATAACACAGAAGTCTAGGTAAGCCTCGAATGCAGATTACCTCGCGCCATCATCTGTTCATTCGACGAAAATTGGAAATCACAGGATCCAATTAATGCAGTATCTCCGTATGCTGTATGACGGCCCACATGTAGCTTTCTCTTGCTCCTATGTTTGGCTTCACTGTAATGAAAGCATATATGTGGGCGTTTTCTGGCGGATCTCCTATCAGGATTTAATAAAATGACCGGGAGGCAACTCGCCGGTGAGTATATGTACGGTACAATTATAGACATGTTGCGCAAGGAACGGATGTCAAGAAGCGCTGGACGGTCGCAGTAGTGGTGTGAAACGTGTGATGCCCACTTTTGTCAGTAAGTGTCAATATAGGAGCGCTGGTACATTTTAAAATGACGATTGAGCAGAGGATAAGGAAGATTCAAATAATAAGACATTTCCCACATACTACATTCTTCCCAGATAGTGTCAATCCCACGTTCATATGTCTCAAGCGTGCAGAGCGCAACAAAATAGTCTACGGGATTTATGTCAAACTGCGCGATGGACAGGAATACACGATACTAGAAATGGGCAGGTAAGAATATACTTCTACCTCAGTTTTGTACAAGAAACCTTGTATTTATAACCATTACTGGCCATGATGTTTAGCACGACGCAAAGGCGTTATCGTTGATTCAAGATAACATCGACGGAGAAGTACAGCGTGGCAAGGGCAGACACGACATTAATACGGATGTTTTACATGTATATGCATCAAACGCCGTCTTAAAAAGAGCGATAACTAAAAAAAAAGCAGCGCCTCTTCCAGAAAGAACGACGACGTGATGAATCGTTCCAAAAACATGTTCCATGTCCTATCCTGGTGGGGAAATCAGAGGACGAGGTCCTCGAGTACCTTCCTGCGGATGAGGTATCACCATTACTGCTGTTCGCTTTGTTCATGGCGCCTATCTCACCAAACCACACCTATCCCAATCTTTCCGCATGGACAACATCGAAGGCGACTAACGCTGTGTCACTATCTAGCCCAGCGCATTAACGAACGTTCGGATACGAGCGCCAACGTACTCACGAAAGGTATCGATTGGTTGGATAACGCATAGACATTTGTTACGGCGGTCACGGCGTAAGAATAAGCCGTCTAACTCTCTCAAAGGGGCGAATCAAAGGAGACAATTCGCATTTCAGATGCGCACAAGTATCTTCCACAAGGATCACCAGCAGGACTCCCATCGCGAAAGGTCGATCAACCAACACACCGCGCAGCTGAAGCATTAGTTTAACAGCAATCAGACAAGACTGCCAGCGATATCTTACCAGCTTCCCCGTTCCACGTCAGGAAATCCCAGAAGCACGCGAGCGTCAGGCCGGCGAAATCAAGCTGGTCCTCCAACGCTCGACACCCCGCCGAAACCCTTGCGCATCCGGGACGTCCCGTCCGCGGCGCAGATCCACGAACGCGCGAAGAAAACCCTCGTGCGCCAGATCCAGTGTGTGCCCCCGTCGCCTAGCCCGTGCCGATGTTTGCTTCACTCACGACTGCGCCTCGCCGACCTAACAAGGTATTCAATCCGGAACCTGTACAATGGTGGAGATAGAAGTTCTGTGGTTGACTGCAGTAGAGCTCTCGCAAAAAAAGAAAGAGTTCAACATGAGTCGCTGGAGTTGCGCGGTAAAGGCCAGTGGTAAAGTTTAAAAGCGAGTGGCCAAGAGACGTTGGAGCTTGTGTCGAAGTCGAATGTAGCGTCGAGATTTCAAGAAGATCGTTGAATTTCCAAGCCGTCGCATGCTGCGATAAAGCACAAGCGCATACGCAGACTGCGCGAGAGGAGGCGACGGAGTTCGCGATGACAGGAGGGCAAGTGCGGTTGTGGTAACAGGTCATCACATTATTGGTCGTGTTTGTCAAAAGCTTCTCTGAGTTCCCACACTCGTGAATCAAGTTATCGGCCGTCTGCTCTTTTGTTTCCCACCGCGTTCTGACTCGTTCCCCTTATGCCTCGCCCTGGCGCCCCATCTAAGTCCAAAGATTCGCTCCCCAGCGCCCTGACAGAACGTTACGTTACTTATTCTTAAAGTCCTCATAAGTATATTCCGTGCCGTGCCTCTTGCTGATTTGAGTGGGCAAAGTTGATTGTACCTCATAATCACACTCGAAGACCGCCGCTTACGACGTTGACCGACGCGCATAGTCGCAGGCAGGCACAGGGAAGCGTTTGTGGGCATGTCGATTGCGATTTGTGCAATTATTAAAGATTCGCCACTCAAATGAAATACTTAGCTAGAAGTTCCTAACGCGCATTCTGTCATAGCGCTTAACGATGTCATTTCGTGTGGATGTATATACTTAGTAAATTGCTCCTGATTTTTTAATACGATGTGCACGGTTAGAGGCTTACGCGCAAATCAATTTGGTACACGAAGAATTTCAGAGTTTTATTATATGATAGTAGAACAAATCAAGAAAAATCCTACAACAGTCCATGCAAATTAACAGAACTCGAAAACAACTACAATATTTGTGTATATAGCGAAAGATGTCAGAATTAAATCGGCGATGGGTATGGATACACGATGGATTAATGTTCGCGGAAGAGGATGGTATCAAGGCGAATTAGGATCGGAAGCCGCCAACGGATTGGTTAACTTTCCCAGCCGTGTGCGCAGCAGGCGGAGGCCCCTGTGGCTGTAAAATTTAGAGGGAAATCAATAAACACGAACGTCGAACGAATGTAAATTGGAGCAGAAACATACCGCGGCGTAAGCGCCTTGATTGCCATTCTGACCTGTGGGATGTCCCGACGGCTGCGAAATGAGAAAAAGAATCGTTTGGCTGCGACGTCCTGAAGAAGGTTCAAATGTAAACCACGTACTGTCGTAAATTCGCGCCCGTATCCCGCGTCTTCGCGATATGTAGGCGGCGGGGCGGGGCCATTCTGACCTGGATATTCGGGGTTATACGGCGCCTGGGCGCCGTTCGTGTTGTAGTTGTTCGTGCCTTGACTAGGAGTGTTCTTGCTGTTATAACCGGCGTTCGATCGATCCCATAGGCCTCCGAACATTGGTTTTGCGCCATGCTGAAAGGTTCCGCCGCCTCCAGGGCCCGTGGTCGTTGATTTACGAGCACGTCGGCGACGAGCCATCATAAGACATACACATATGAAGAGCAAGAGAACAAGGCCAGCTAAGAAGATGGAGTCATGACTATGTTTCAATGGATCAAAGTTTTTTCGAAATGCGTACCAACAATACATCCTGCGATGATCCCTCCCCGTGGACTTGTCCTTCTCCGGCGGGTGGGCAATGCATAAATGGGTCGAACTAGCAAAGTAGAGAGTATGAAGATAGAGGCTAGTTGGCTCATGGTGCTATCGAGAACGATCGGATTGCACGATTGGCCAAATCTTGGTGTTATAACGTTGATAGTGGCGAATCCATCGACGTCATCTAATTGATTCTCACACCATGCTGGAGTATCGGTACGCACTTGTAGCTTGGCCGCTTCCAGGCGACATCATCTTGAACGCGTCATACACCCATCACACGCAATGGCCAGGCCGAGAATAGATGTCACTACTCTGAGGAACTTCTAGGTTTTGACAAGGTTTTGACGGTTGAAGGAGTGGGAACAAGGGAGCAAATACATTCCGGTGTAATTTTTAAACCCTAAGACAGTAGATGAACGATGGAAATTGGTGGCTACGCACATGTATCGTACGATGATATACTATGCCCGTGCCCATATATCATCGATGGGCGAAGCTGGAAAGCAGATAAACAAGGAGAGAAACATGAGAGAAACGCAGCAGAAACGTCAGAGCAACGTCACGGTTCATGAACGGTTCGGCATGGGCGGCATCAGCACATTGGTCGTGTTTGTCAAAAGCCTTAATTGGCCCGTTCGTTGTCGTCGCCTACACCGCCATTTGTACCAAACATGATCCAAACATCTCGCGAAATGCTGGTTCACAGGAAATTGATCCAGCTCTTTTAAACGTGACGACACCTGCCATACAGCTGGCGGCTGAGACAGGTTTGTTGCTCAGCTGGCTGCAAGGTTTCAATCCATGTTTTTTCTTACTTTTCTTATTATACATATTTTGGGGTTTTGCTACATAATGGGTGGTGTAAAGATTTACCGAGCAGAAAAACTTTGTACGTTTACAGCAGATTTATCTCAAGAAAGTGAAAGAATGATTGAAACATGAGATTTGGCGTTGGATGTGCGCAGCAAAGCGCCTTGGGGAGCGCGTCACCCACGCGTCACAATGTAAGAATTTTGCCCCAAGTCCGTTCAAACTCCGATTGAACTTGAACAAGTTGAACTTTGCTCCCACACGTCTTTTCAACATCAACCACACTGTGTTCGACGGCTCGCTCACTCGAAGTCCCTCCCCTTCCTTCCTGTTTTCCTCTCTTTCTCTGTCAAGCATTCCTTTTATGTGCTGACATATACTTACATAACCTTTTAGGTTTGTTTTAGGGTGCTGTGCGGAACCATTCGTTACTTGGTTTGGGTGTCTGGCGGTGGGAACTCAGTCACCGCCAAAACATCAGTGAGTACCATTGTCAGTTTATCTCTCTACCAAACTTATCATACTTTTCAGCTATTCTCTCATGGAGTAACCTTATTGAACGAGGTGAGTAAACGTACTCCCCAGTCCCCAGTCTGACCTATTACTAACTTCGTTTATATGTCCATTCACAGAGGTTTACCTCCACCACACCTTCAATCATGGATGACGATGGCGACAATGGAGAAGAAGGTGCCAGGTATGATATTTGTTCTATGTCTTGTTCAATTTGTGCTCACCTGGACATCAAATAGTTGTGGATCACCGGAATATAAGGGTTTCAGGGAGGGACAGGTGGGTATCAGAACGGAACCATATACCTACATTTATGTCTATGTCTCTATGTACCAGTAGATAGCTTAATAATCGAGTTTAAATAAAGTATTTACTCTAGTCCAATTATACCGACCCGGACTCGTAGTCACATGCGAAACACCCCCACACTGGTTCAGAACCGTGTGGACCAATTATTCCTTGACTCTTCGGTTTGCAGAGGCGAAGTGATGAGACGCTCGAAATGATGGGCTAAGCGCGGTAATCAGGATTCGGGCGAGTGACAGGCAAGCTTGTGTTTAGGTGTGAAAGGCGAGGTGTCGGCTCTAAGCCAGACACCCCGCAAAAATATATTCTTGATGCGCTGGCGAGGCGCTGCATTAAATACAAGTGATACGTTGTACTACGGTCGGAAATAATAATAAGAATATGTGAAAAATAATTTGGGATGTGGTGGGAGGGTAGACGAAGAAATGGCGAGTGTCGAGCGAGCCTCTGCAAAGGAGAGAACGAAGGTTTGGATGATGAGAGTAAGAGACAAACCTTGGGTGAGCGAGGGTCTCCTTAAATTTTCTCTCGTGCTGTGTGAGTCACATATCGGGCGAAAGATAATCCGTTTGTTGAGGCAGACTCGCGTTGAGCGGCGGACCAGCTCTGCGTGGCCATCAGTGTCTATGCGCGGCGGACCAGCACAAAGAAAATTAATCCACACGGTTCTGAACCAGTGTGGGGGTGTTTCGCATGTGACTACGAGTCCGGGTCGGTATAATTGGACTAGAGTAAATACTTTATTTAAACTCGACCAATTATTCCTTGACTCTTCGGTTTGCAGAGGCGAAGTGATGAGACGCTCGAAATGATGGGCTAAGCGCGGTAATCAGGATTCGGGCGAGTGACAGGCAAGCTTGTGTTTAGGTGTGAAAGGCGAGGTGTCGGCTCTAAGCCAGACACCCCGCAAAAATATATTCTTGATGCGCTGGCGAGGCTATAAAAGCCCTATAGAGAGAAAATAAGTGGCAAGGGTTTTTTTTTTTTTTTTTTTAAGCTTGGAGAAATGAAACGGAGTGATGAAAAGGAAATAAGATATTTAAATTGAGAGAAGGGCGAAATCAAAGATGAAAACATGAAATGTTGATGTGAGGAGGGGCATCAAGAGGTGTGAACATAGGTTGCCTGTCGTTGTTCTCGCGCGAATAAGAAAGCCTGCAAAAGGACGGGATTCTTGCGGATGTAAATTTGGAAAGCGTCTGAAGCCCATCTTCCTGCAGCTTGGATAAGGGAAGGTGCGCAGCCGTTTAGTGCCATGCAGGTTGCTCCTCCTGCACGCATGGAATGCCCACCGACATCCGTTTCGAAGAAAGTACGAATTCTCCTCATGAAGAAGGAACGGGTAGGGACTCTACCGCTGGATGTTAGCCATAAGGGAGAGCTATATGGGAAGGCGCGGTCGCGTGCGGCTAGGTAAGTATTGAAGGCCGCCAACGGGTTCGTACGCGTTGGATTTTTGGGAACGATGACGATGTTGCCTTCGAAAAACCTGTCTGCTTTGTGGCCAGGCAGGAAAAATTGGTAGTTGTGATCTGTGACTTGAACAGACGCGCGCTTAATTGCCTTACGGGGGTCGCGTATGGAAACATCGTCTGGGTATGTTAATTCGCCTAGTCGTAGGAGCGCGAAGAATCCCGTGAGTAGCATGGCAACAAAGAGGAGGTCGTCGTAGTTGGTAGATGAGGCGTAGTGGTCAATAACGAGTTCGAGGTCGGACGTGCTGAGGGCGCGCTTTCTTGTTGTTGGACTTCCTCGAAGGCGCTTACATCCCTTCATCGTTCGAGAGACTAAAGGAGAATTTCGGTTCTTGCGCACGTCCGGGAAATACGGTTCGAGTTGCTGGCATATCCCAGAGAGATATGAATTGGCGGATTTCGGCGTTGTGTGAGTGGACTGCCAAACTGCGTAAAAAGATAGTGTATCCGGAGTTGGTTCGACCGGGAAATTATGCAACCGAACGAACTCTAGGTAAGAGTTGAGTGCTGACCCGTAGTTCTTCCATGTAGAAGTATCAATGGCTTGCCCGAGAGCGATTGCGCGTTCGCGGAGTAAGCGCTCGCGTGTCCATGGCTCGCGTTTCCGCTGCCTGGACTTGACGCCCGAAGAAATCATTTCTTCGTTGCCCCCAGCGTCACTCGAGGGGGTTCAAAGAAATTAAAGGTCAAATTGGGTTGAAGGGCAAGCACTTGCGCGAAGTGACGACGGGAGATAGCATCAGCTACCTCGTTCTCGGTGCCAGGTACATGAAGAACACGGAGTTGGTGACGAGAGGATATACGAAGGTCGACGGAGTGCTTGAGGATTTCGTTGTAAGCTGGCTTCGCGCGTAAGGAAGCGAACATATCGACGGTATTGGTGTTGTCGGTGAGGATGGCGACGCGGCATGGGTTGGGATAAGTTGTGGCTGCGTGCTCGAGGGCGGAAAGCACACACAGTGCCTCGTAGAAAGAGATGAATTCGGCGTTCGAAAATGCAGGGACCGGCGCATAGAAGCCAAGATTGAGGGACGGATTCCAGAAACCCATGCCGTCAAGGCAAGCATCGCAAAAAAGGACTACATCCACGTCATCAAGTTCCCATTCCAAAGACGAAAGGAGTAGAACACCGTCTGACATGCGGATGTGGTTCGAGGCCCAATGTAAGTCTTCACGGACGGCGACATTGGTCCAGATTGTTTGGTTGGGAGCATCCTTGCCAGCGATTTTGGGGTAAAGATTATTAAGGCAAGGGCGGAGCAGGGGGAATACGTTGAATGCCCAGTTCAACCATCCCGCTAAGCGCTGCCAACGACGAAGGGTGTGTTTCACCCCGCGGAACCAGGGGGGAAAGCGCAGAAGTCAGAGATCTCAGCGAGGAGATCCTCGCGAGCTTTTTGGGGGAGTGACAGGGACATGGCATTGGGGTCGACTTCGATGCCAATGATTGTTAGCGGGGTTCCAGAAACTTGTTTCTTTTCCTTGTAGGGAATACCAAGTTCGCGCCAAAGTTCGAGCAGGCGTACTTGATTCGTCGGCATCTCCTTTTGAAACACAGGATCCCATGTAATACGATCACTCCACTCGGGTGCGAACGAGTCGTCTGAATACACGCATAGCCATATGATGCCCTTAACGTGAATAGCAATCCAGGTCACTAGGCCGTTAAAGGCGATCCAGATGCAAAAGGAAGCTCGACCACCGAAGGCATTGTTCCTGTCGACATTGCGCGAACCGTTTACTGTATTAACTTGCTTGATCTGCCAATGCGGATGCATCGGCATGAGACGATATGCCTCGGCGACATCGGATTTGAACAGGACTAAGCGCCCATTTCCCTCGGTCCGGCGAATGCGGAGAAGTGTGGCGCCCAGCTGCGTCATGTTGTCCAGGGGGTATCCGGAAATGTCGCCGCGAGCAATCATCGAATTCAAAGAGAAATCGCCCGCGCTCTGGTCGGTTACCATACGTAGATCAGATGAGTTAGGCTTGGGTACAGCATGAATGGGCATGCTGTACATGCCAGGGAGAAGGTCGGGGCCAAACGTCGGTGAGAAACGGCCCTTGCGGACTTCTTCTTGGCGTTGCTCTTCCAGGAAAGTAGCTTCGCGCGGGTTCTTGGGAGGCGGTAAGGAGGCGTCATGCGTGACTGGGTAGCCTTCTTTATGAGTATCGGCCCAAGGCCAGAATCCCTCACGAAGACCACGACACACTGACGATACAAATGCGGGGTTGGGATGATCGCGCAAAAGTTCCTCAAAACGATCGACATTTATTGGGGTAACGATTTTAAATAAATGGGGGTTTTCTGCTATGGTTTTTTGTACGATAGGGTCTTCTAATTCTGACTGGGGAGGGGAAGGCAGTGGAGCCGCGGTCTCCGTCCAATCAGCGACGGACCGCGCGGTAGGAAGATCGTCTGCGGCCCATAAGTTGTGACGAAGGAATTTAGGCCGAAGTGCGCGAGCCAGCCTTTCCTTCGCCATCTTTTCTGCTGTCGCAGTCGTGCTGTCCGTGTCCCGACTTCTTGCATCGCTTGCAGATGTGCTTGTATCGGCAAGTGTTTCCGTCTGGGCAGCTCGACGATTCGGAGTTGAAGCGCCTGCAAATGTCGGATTGGCGGCTGCGTGATCCGGTGCGAGGGGATGATCCGCCTGATCGCCCTGAGACCTCGGACTGGACTCCGTCGGCGGGGACGATGGCGGAATAAATGTGGTTGAATTTATGGTAGTCGGTGAGGAGCAGGCTTTGTCCTCCTCCGACGGCGTTGCGAACCGCTGCATCGTAGAGAATGATCTTCTTGTGGGAGGAGGAGACTTTGGCGGTAAATTCTCTATTGATGTGGTCGGCGTAATCCCAAAGCTCCTCTTCTCGGTGTGGGAAAACAAACGCGGTCGCTTTGGCGGCCTCTCTCCATGCGGCGAACCAGTCTCCACTGGATTGGATTCGTCGAGCAGGCTCGGTATCGCCGAGGCTGATCGTAGTCGATCCCACGTGTCCAAGCTTCTCTTTAGTAGGTGCGACGAGGTGCAACGAAGTGAACACTTTGTCGAGGTCGACTGCGGTGCCGCGGATGATGTTCTCCCATTCGGAACCGGGGAATCCAGTGGGGGCTGCGGAGGACTGCTGGATCCACCGCTTGACGGCGCTGACGTCGTTTCCGAGCAAGGCCAAGATGCGACGGGTTTCCAGGCAGCTGGGGTTTGCGCGCTGTCTCACGGCGAGTTCGCGTCCGAACCATGGCATATCACGTTCGTACAAACGTCGTTTCTTGTTCGATTCGCCTTCGTTAACTGATCCAATCCTTCGATCCTCTCCTTCAGGTTCATCGTCATCGTCTTGTCGGGCGCGCTTGGAGGAAGTGATGCTTTCCAGAAGTGACTCGACTTCTTGGTCGACGTCGCCTGCCGGCGCTGCAGGGACTTGGGCGCTTGTGGGCGCTGTGGGCGCGGCCCGGCTGAGTCCCACTGCGGCGTGAGCGCCTCTGCGTGCGGCTTCGGTCGCAAGTCGTTCGATGGAGTCGATGGTCGCGAGGAAATCTGCGAGCGCGGCCTCTTTCTGAGGTTCGTCCACAGTCCCTCCATCCTGGAAAGCAAGCTTCGACGTGATGATGGCGATGGTTCTTGGTTTTGATGCTCTACCGTCGCGGAAAGCGTCGATGCACTCATCAATCTCGGAGATGAGTCGAGTTGGGAGGCGTTTGGTGGCAGGACTTGGTTGGGCTCCGGTACCTCGTCTGTCCGCAACTGACCCGGGACGGACATTCGAAGTAATAAACTCGGGGGCGCCTCCTGGCCGAGCGCCTCCCGCGACTGGTCCGGGGTGCTGTCCGACCGCTGATCCGTCAGACGCTGGATCAACGGCTTGCTGATTGATGGGGTGTTCCGAGCGAAGGCGTCCGCATGGCTCATGTCGAAATATAATACTGAGTGTAACGATGGAAGTGTGGTTGATGAATATAGACGAAGAAATGGCGAGTGTCGAGCGAGCCTCTGCAAAGGAGAGAACGAAGGTTTGGATGATGAGAGTAAGAGACAAACCTTGGGTGAGCGAGGGTCTCCTTAAATTTTCTCTCGTGCTGTGTGAGTCACATATCGGGCGAAAGATAATCCGTTTGTTGAGGCAGACTCGCGTTGAGCGGCGGACCAGCTCTGCGTGGCCATCAGTGTCTATGCGCGGCGGACCAGCACAAAGAAAATTAATCCACACGGTTCTGAACCAGTGTGGGGGTGTTTTGCATGTGACTACGAGTCCGGGTCGGTATAATTGGACTAGAGTAAATACTTTATTTAAACTCGATTAATTTTCTTTGTGCTGGTCCGCCGCGCATAGACACTGATGGCCACGCAGAGCTGGTCCGCCGCTCAACGCGAGTCTGCCTCAACAAACGGATTATCTTTCGCCCGATATGTGACTCACACAGCACGAGAGAAAATTTAAGGAGACCCTCGCTCACCCAAGGTTTGTCTCTTACTCTCATCATCCAAACCTTCGTTCTCTCCTTTGCAGAGGCTCGCTCGACACTCGCCATTTCTTCGTCTATATTCATCAACCACACTTCCATCGTTACACTCAGTATTATATTTCGACATGAGCCATGCGGACGCCTTCGCTCGGAACACCCCCATCAATCAGCAAGCCGTTGATCCAGCGTCTGACGGATCAGCGGTCGGACAGCACCCGGACCAGTCGCGGGAGGCGCTCGGCCAGGAGGCGCCCCCGAGTTTATTACTTCGAATGTCCGTCCCGGGTCAGTTGCGGACAGACGAGGTACCGGAGCCCAACCAAGTCCTGCCACCAAACGCCTCCCAACTCGACTCATCTCCGAGATTGATGAGTGCATCGACGCTTTCCGCGACGGTAGAGCATCAAAACCAAGAACCATCGCCATCATCACGTCGAAGCTTGCTTCCAGGATGGAGGGACTGTGGACGAACCTCAGAAAGAGGCCGCGCTCGCAGATTTCCTCGCGACCATCGACTCCATCGAACGACTTGCGACCGAAGCCGCACGCAGAGGCGCTCACGCCGCAGTGGGACTCAGCCGGGCCGCGCCCACAGCGCCCACAAGCGCCCAAGTCCCTGCAGCGCCGGCAGGCGACGTCGACCAAGAAGTCGAGTCACTTCTGGAAAGCATCACTTCCTCCAAGCGCGCCCGACAAGACGATGACGATGAACCTGAAGGAGAGGATCGAAGGATTGGATCAGTTAACGAAGGCGAATCGAACAAGAAACGACGTTTGTACGAACGTGATATGCCATGGTTCGGACGCGAACTCGCCGTGAGACAGCGCGCAAACCCCAGCTGCCTGGAAACCCGTCGCATCTTGGCCTTGCTCGGAAACGACGTCAGCGCCGTCAAGCGGTGGATCCCAGCAGTCCTCCGCAGCCCCCACTGGATTCCCCGGTTCCGAATGGGAGAACATCATCCGCGGCACCGCAGTCGACCTCGACAAAGTGTTCACTTCGTTGCACCTCGTCGCACCTACTAAAGAGAAGCTTGGACACGTGGGATCGACTACGATCAGCCTCGCGATACCGAGCCTGCTCGACGAATCCAATCCAGTGGAGACTGGTTCGCCGCATGGAGAGAGGCCGCCAAAGCGACCCGCGTTTGTTTTCCCACACCGAGAAGAGGAGCTTTGGGATTACGCCGACCACATCAATAGAGAATTTACCGCCAAAGTCTCCTCCTCCCACAAGAAGATCATTCTCTATGATGCAGCGGTTCGCA
>JACGCK010000034.1:0-347520 GCA_014925825.1 Pholiota molesta
CCTACAAAAATACAAAAATATATGCAATCGACAATAGAAATCAATTCCATCATCTTGAAAAAGACCTCACGAATAGCCCTATATATAGATTTTATTGTCTGTCCGTCATGGCACTATTGATCGTTGACACAACAATTGCATTAAATATGATTGGTCAAAATCCTTCACCATAAAAGGTCCAAACTAGTTACAAGGTATGAATTACTACAAAATGTAGAAGGTCCCGATTCTTGACAATATCCTTGACTTACTCCAATTTGGCTGTGATGGGCATATTTTTCTGGGGCGCGGGCGCGAGCGCGAGCGCTTATCAATGCGCGATGTGTGATGATGAATCTGACATAATACCATCGATTTGCTTTCTTCGGTGGCACTGGTGACTGCTGGCACGTACTAGTCTCCCGGCTTCATGGAATGTGTCCAAAACCCTGAACAACGGACGCAAGTCAATTTAGCAACATGCCTAAGGCCAAGGCAAGGAAATATATTGCACAAGAGAAGGAGGACCTGGTCAGCGCCCTCAAATCTAAATGCAATCCAGTAGCTTGGATTAACTATGCTACCACATGCCTCCCATGTAACAAGCAATGCTTCAAACACAAAGTAGTCCGAACCTTGTCCTCGTAACCACAATAAAAAAATAAGTATACAATGAACGCTGAGCCGAAATACTACTTGGCATTAGGCGCATTGATGAAAGCAACGATATCGCGCAACGACTTCTCCCGCACGCCCTCTGGCTCATTGTGAAGCTCGTGACGGGCGTCCTGGTCCCGATTTAATGTTCAGCTCAAATTTGAAATTGCGCTGATAGGGAGCACTTACAGGGTATAGAATCATATGTTTGTGATTGGCGGGGAGCTTTTCGTAGAGCACTTGGGCAGCCACAGGCGAAGTTACCTTGCACTCGATGTCAGCTCGGCGAAGCACGTACGCGCAGTATTGAAGTCACCTGGTCGCCCGTTCCATGTAAGAAAAGAACCTAGCACGGCGAAGAATAAGTGTGCGGTCGCCTTGTAATGGCAATGCCAGGCGTACCGGTGTGTCTACAGGCCAATATACGTAGTTGTCGGTGAGTAGTTTGCCTCCCTGTGCGAAAACTTGAATGACATGATGCTCAAAGACGTGAATGAAGGTCTTTCACCTGCGTGATCATGTCATCGAGACTGCGAAGGCTTCCAGGTGTGCGTATCAAGGGATCAGTTTCATAACTTGCGTTGGTCTCCTTGTTCCGGGATAGCTCCTAGGAGAATAGTCAGCAGCAGTCGAAATGCATAGCACATATTCGCACGTTCGGGTTGTTTCGAACAGGGTACATCAGGTATGGATGAAGACGCAGTATTTGGTGCGCGATCCACATGACGGCTTTGGGAGGGTCCTTGGTGAGCTTTACGCATGGGCTGCCGGCGACGACGCCAGAAATCAATGACTCTGCATCGGCGGGACGATTTGAGCGAGCCAGGTAGCCGAGAACTATTCCGCCACCCTGATGGATCATGTGAGTCCACTAATACTGAAAACCCGAGGAAGAATGGAGGCGAAAATACCATCGAAGTGCCCATGAGAAATACAGGCGCATCAGGGAATTCGCCGTGCGCCGTCCTCACGGCCCAGTCGAGGTCGTCCATTTCGTCGCCCCAGTTCGTCTTGCCATACGCCGAGCCCTCAGTGCGGTTGGGGACGTCCAGGGCGATCCTTCCGAAGCCACGCTGATCGTATGCGAAGACAGCAATACCATGTTCTGCGCATAATGCGGTATGCATGTCGGTGTACCGACCGCTATGCTCCGCGGCGCCATGAACGAAGACGAGGACAGCGATTGGTTTCGTGGGCGGGCTGTACGTTCGCGTGTAGAAGTTGGTGCTGCGCGGGCCAACCAGCCATGCCTCGACGCAAGGAGTAGTCATGTTGGAAAGCTAGGTTGTCTGTGAGCTCTGAACGTTGCACGGTCGAGCTCTTTCGTCGTGCACTTGACTGTTTTGGGAGAAAGGGAGGAGATGGAAAGGCAGTACGCGTCAGTGTTGGCAAAACTTGGCATCATCCACACGCAATTGTGGATATCCACTGGATTAACCACGTCCCACACTTGTGGGCATGGCAATTCCCAGGCAGTTCGCTGTGGGGGACAGGGTCGCTATACGCAGCGGCGGCAGCGGCGGCAGTCAGCTTCGGCGTGTCCTTCTTCTGCAGCTTTGTGTACAAATTCGTGATCTTCTTGTCGATGGAGTCGCGGAGCTCAAGGTAATCTTGGTACCCCAGCCTGTCGCGCGCGATGTCCACCAGCCGGGGTTTACGCGCCTTGTTAGTGGCGACGACTTTGCGCAGCTCGCGCTGCGCTTCGCGGAGGGCAGTGGCGATGGGATCATCGAGTTTCTCTGTGAAGTCGGGCTGCAGTGCAGGCGCCCATGGCCAAAGAGATGCAAACACTGACTACTGAGTCGACCATCATCGTATCTCGAATCCTGGCCTATCTTCTGCCGCCTTCACGTCCTTCCAATGCGACGCACCACAGGGGCTCCGAAACACCCTTGGAATGACCAATTTTTCGTGCCACTGCACGTACTCAGCTTACCCTTCTGCTCAGAACAATCAACTTGTACTTTGCTCATCCGTAATGATCGCCAAATTCAGCTTCAAAAATTGTTCAAAAAAATTCGAAAAGTTCGAAGGCATGCACACTTCATTGCAAAGACCATTTCAGACCTCTCCCATTTGTGTATCTCAGCCAAAAGACTTTTCGTTTTGAACTAACTTTGAACGCAACATGATAACATTATCTACGACGATAAGGATTCCTATTGGGAAGGTTCCCGTTTCTGCTATACGTATGGTCTCTCTGATTGTCGTGGGCATGATAGAACTGGGTATTTCCGTTTTCTATGGAGACGCTCGTATGCCAGCCTCCTCCTGACATGCTGGATTGGGCGATCTGCTGGTTCATGGCACGTAGCGGCTGTTGCACCATCTAGAGACGTGGATCATCGTTTGCTATCCTATTCTGAGCGGTGAAGAAAAGGAACACTCACCTGCTCGATCCATTGCGACATCCCGGACATATCGGGAAAGTGAGGTCCGTTCATGGTCTGTCATGGGCATCCAACAACTTGGTTAGAACTCGCTCTATTCGCACTGGTCTCAATAATCAAGAACTTACCTCAGGAACCCATCCTGAGCCATGACTCTGCCTTATATTTGTATAGGAAACACGAGGCGTGGACACTCTGCGGTTACCACTTCGATTTGGGATTCCGGAGTGAAATATCGGCTCTCCATTGTTGCCATGAGCAACACTGGTACTTATATCGATATTGTTGCCATTTATCGATACGTTTTGACTCGTATAACCAGAATCATTGTCGACGACTTGAACGGCGGAGAATGCGCCGTTTTCGTATCCTTGTCTGGCCGATCTCGCTCCTGTAAATCTGTTTCTAGTACTTTGCCGCGACTCGTGGGGCGGATGCGGGCTATAGGGCGGGGGATGGTCCCTCTCTTCTTCGCCCGCGAAATGTAGGTCCTCTCGCAGAAGTTCTCGAAGCTCAGTTCTTGACGAGGCCTCATCCCTTGGAGGCGAATGTGGTTCCCGCGGTTGTTCGCCGACGATATCTGTACGGTCCTCGACACCTAATTGGCGCCTGGTTCTCTCGCAACGAGCGTTGTTGTGCTCGCAAGCATGGGCGCTGGAGTACAGAGTTCCGTCTCCGAGCCTGTACGCCTCGACTACATATCCGGGACACGCTTGGCCGCCTCCGGCGACGGCAACATTTCTAGGCTCACCGTTATCTCGCCGGTGTGGGATCGCAGGCGGCGTTATTCCAGAACCGGGGTTCTGTGCCCATGGTGTACCAGCCTCGGAATCGCTGTCGAAGGAAATCGATGATACAGTGTCGTCGAAGGACAAAGAGGATTCGGTGTCTGAGGACGCATATATGTCCGAACTGCGAGTATTGCCTATGCCACTGACGCTGGTGTGGTGGACGTTGTTACTGTTGATATCAACGGATATAGATCCACTCTGCAGGGGTTGTTGGCGCCCATAGGAAAAGGTCGGATTCCTGGTATCTGGTATTCCTTGGGCAGGTGGGGATGATGAAGTCGGGGCTTGGCCGAGCCTCGTTGTTCGATGTTCATCGAATGGTTCCGCCCCCGCTCTAAAGTACGGAGAGGAAGCGGCGTAGCTATTGGACCGAGTGGCATACTGTCTAGGTTGTCGATTATCTCGATGACCATCGTTATTGCGGTGCGCGTCGTGGCCAGCAGAATTGGAGCTTTCGGTATAGCTCCAATTATCAAGGTCTGTTGGAATTAGCATCGACGGAATAACCTGTCGGATCGACGAAATACTTCAACGATGGTGGAAGACTGAAGTAGGGAATTTCTGATCAAGTAGAACATTGCCAGCAAGTCTTATACGCACCGACCCTCGTGGCGAATGGAAGTTATGGAACGTTATGATTAATAGCTTTTGAGCCTTACAATTCGGTTCTGGACTCACCTGCAATGACTCCACAAATAGCATCGCTTCTGGGGGAGGAATAAATAGCGTCGATTGGGGTTGTAACCCTTTGACAGAGCCTCGTGTGGTGTGCGTGGGTTGGAGTGCATAGCTTCGAACGATTGCAGCCGTCTTTCGCAGCCGCATTTCGGCCAGTGTTAAAACTTAACTCATTGAAAACACTATGCGCCGCCGCACAACAGATGCCAAAAGTACCTCGTTACGCGGCACAAGTATGAGAACGTTCACAAACTACTTTTAGCGTAACCTCTATATAGGTATTGCATACTCTAATACTTGAGTACGTATGTACCGCCCAGTATACAAGTTAACAACGAGTTCATAGCAATAAGGAAGCTATCTTGATAATTTTTCTTCTCAACTTCATTATCGCACCTGTCGTTCGCACTACGATCCATTACATTGTTTGAACATTTAATCCCAAGCTTCAGTTGGAGCTGTTTACAGTCTGAGGCTTGAGTAATCAAACAGGTCGCTCCTCTACAATCCAGCCGAAATCGTGCTTATTTCATTCACACACGGGCATTTAGCAGTATTGATACATGGTGTACAGTCCTATGAGGTCCTATGCCAGTATCGTGCATCTCTTCGATTTCATTTTGTATCGCTGATGACAATATTACTATTGCATTTGTGTCTCAAAGAGGATCGCCGATATCCTCATAGGGAAGTTATGTATGGGAGTTGGACCATTATGAGGATCGATCGTCATTTGCCATGTTGGGTTAGGTAGTTGAAAGTAGAGTGATACGTTGGCGTGCACTGCGATCTTTTTTTCGGAAACGATACGGAATTGTTACTTATAAAAGTGTGTATATTCGTGGAACATTTATGACGTCAAGTAGGCCATATCTTTTGTTTTGTTCGTAAAAAGAATACTCACACTCGATATCATACACATGTTTATTGAGCCTAAAACATACAAGTACAGTTACTGTAGTCTTACGAAAATTTCTTGCTATATCTTTGTTCATTCAAGAGCCCAGTACGGTTGTGTCGGGAGACCAGTTCTTTGTCCAGCTATCAAACTACAGCATGACGACTGCCTCCAGCGCGTCCATGGGTGATACCATGGAAATGACGACGACTTCCAGGAACAGGGAATATGGCACCATCGGGGAAGCTCATAGGCGTTCCGTACACAGAAACTTCAAGAGATTCGAGTTGACCGACAGATCCATCCGTCTAAAGAGCATGTAATAAGTTGGTTGCACAAGGACAGTGGTAAGGGCATGCAAATAGCGAACACACCTTCAGAACCCTCCAATGGAGCTCCTTGGTAAGATATGGTTCGACGACGTCAGGATTGAGTGACGGCAAGCCCGCATGTTGAGAGAGATATTTCGTGAGATGCACGAATCCTTCAACAGTGACATCGCCTTGATTACGGCAATTGGCGCAGTGCCCGGCGGCGCTGTTGACGAAGGCATGATGAGCGCCCACGAAGTTGGGGCTGACAAGCCACTGTTCGGAATCCTCTGGAACGGGGCCGAGGAAAAGAAGGACGCTGAAGCTCGTTCCGAACTCGTATTTTTTGAACTCGATTCGAGCGGTCCAGTCATAGAAGCCGTGGCCGTTGGCAGGCAGGTGGCCGCCGGCCGAAACGTGCACTTGGGGTTCAGCATGAGGCTGATCCGCAGCATGGACAGCCCGTGTTGCGGGTGCGGCAGGTTGAGGCGCTGGAGCGCTGGGGGCAGGGGTGTGGGGTGCAGCGGACTTCTCCAAGGGAACACCGGCTGCAAGGGAGGCGACAGAGCCTACGCCCAAGGCTTCCGGTGCAGCCGTGGCAGCGAAAGAGCCAAAAATGGACGATCCATAGAGACGGTTAACAATGTTTCCGATGGCCTGTTTAACCGCTTGAGCGTTGCCCAAATCGAGTCCATTAAATTCCGGGTAGGTGTATCCCAGTTTGGCAGTATCTGTGGTTTCGCTTGACGCCCAGAACGTCGTCTCACTATTGGAGAACGGAGTTAAGTCTGCGAAGACAGTTTGAACGCTGTTTTTATTATCACACTTGAATAGTTATTACGTACCAGTCGAAACATCGACGGGTGCCTCAGGTGGGAGGATGAAAGTCCCATCCTCAGCATCTCCAGGGCTGACCCATACGCTGGGGTTGAGAGCAGCCCAAAGAGAAAGCAACCTATCGACATTGCAATGATGCAAGAAGAAGATCGGGTCAAATGCTGTAAGCTCAACCGTTGTTAGCAATGGAGTGATAGATATCGAAATGAAAGCACTGACCCGCTACAGCAGGATCACCCATCTGCCCATTCCCTCCAACGTCAACGTGGATTCCATCGTGAATGGCTTCTAGACTGTTGCTGGTGCTTCCACCGTCTCCAACAGTGTGGTTACTGAACGCCGCCCAGGTATGAACACGCGTCAGCATACTGTATGTGCTCGACGTTATGTCCGTCTGGGACGCACGGAGAACGCTATTAGGTTGGATTTCGTCAGAATTGCTGAATTCTAAAAATAGAATCGAGGCAATTAGCAGACATACCTTCGCAATCTCGGGATGTTGTCCGTCGCATCGGGACGAGTACTATTGGGCTGTCTGAGTGTGGTCGGCCAGCCGGAGTAGGGACTGGGGAAAGAAGGGTCGATCGGATGGAACTTGTAGTGGTAAAGAGGGTTGTCCACTGTAGTCTTCTTTCCGTTGGGCCCGGTGATGCTTACTTGCTTCAATGCAATAACTTGGTCAGGAGGAACAGCATTGGCCGCCCAGTCCCAATAAGGTTGGCGAAGAGCGGCTGCTGCTTGAACCCATGCATCCTTGTCAGAAGTGGTATAGGTAGCGGCAACTTCTTGAGCGTGCCTGTGGAGGATTTGCTGCGGGCCAAAAATGCTTATGAGAAGGCACGATTGTGTATATATTTGCGCGCTCACCTCGTAGAGGAGGACATAGGGCCTGTGCCAAGTTGGGAACAGAACGGATCCGTGAGTGCAATATCCACCCCATTGGGTATTCGGGTCGAACGGCTGATCACCAGTGATACCGTCCCATGGAATGTATGGCAAACCATGAATACCACCGATTTGGAAGAAGGACCGAACATCGTCCTGAGATGGGACCGAGCTCATGCGCTCTGCAGATGTTATGATGAGCGACTGCGTCACTACAAGTGAAAGAGAAGACACCCACGAAGAGCTTGAATGTAAAGGGAGAAGAACTTATCGTTCTTGACGAAATCATTGATTTCAAGGCGGTTCGCAGCTGCGCCTGTGACGCCAGTAATAACAACGCGAGACATGGCTTAGTAGAAGATGGTGCTGCTCCTTCGAATTGGAGGAAACTGATCAGGCAAGCAGCAAACTCTCGTCCTTTTATCTTGTCTCGACGCCCGACATAGAAGGAGATGAGCGGCATTTACGTGATCAGGGCCAGAGTGTCCAAGATAAACATTTACATAGTCTTGGACGGGGTATTGAGTTAAAAATGGGTTCAGGATCTCCAAACGGTCAGACTTCTGGAGCGAGGCATTTAGAGAACTGAAGGTAATCGTTTTTTGTGCGGAGAAATTGCCAGGACTGAAGCAATACAGTAGATCCAAGAGCCATTGTGACAGGAAGGATGAAGCAGGATGATGTCGCGCCCATGATTTTTGATTGATCGCCCTTGCAGGTTTACAATTCTTAGAGAAGAGCTACTTCGGCGATGAATATTGCGCGATGCTAATCCCTGGATCGATGGGATCTATCTTTTCGTACTTGTCATGGGACTTGCAAGTGACGAGACGAGCAATGGACGTTTTGTCGGTTTTCAGTTTGAGTCTGGAATATTACTATGAGACGTCCTTCGAATGATCTATAGTGGTAACAGACGGACCTTCCATAGACCTATGTAGCCCGATTCTCATGGAGAGTTCTTTTTGCTCAATGATATGTACCCCAATTGTCTTCGTCGATATGTATGGGGTCTTCTGCGAAGAGATGTAATGGCACATGAACGAGGTCTTAATAGAAAGTGCCTTCTACTTTCGAAAGTTACGTGGAAACAATGTGGAAATGTTCTACCTTATCAAAGACAAGGTAAATATGTAAAGCACCAGAAAGAAGTAGCTCACGAATTGTTTTGTTTCGTCATATTATGTGCCAGGATAATGGAATACGACATAGGTAGAGCTTGGCAAAACACAGAGGAGACTTGTTCGAAGACGTGGGTGCATTGGCAGCCATAGACGACGAATACAGCCCAGGACGGTGGCGGGGCGTTAGTAATAGTAGGTCGAGACTCGTTCCAAGTTGATAAGCTATAGTATAACGTCAATGCTTGACAGAAGAATGTTCCGAGACGATCAAGGCGATGAATCGATGAACTACAGCGTGTCATAAGAAGAATCGATGAACCAACAGGTGACTCATGTGCGTGAAGGAGTACAATCTGTACAACGACAAAAAAAACAGTGGCAGTGCTAATGATCACACGATTTGCACGAAGTCAACCGCTCAGCGCTCAGCGCATGGCGACCCGACCGTTCATCGACAATACGAGTCTGTAAGGGAGACCAAGCAGGATGCCAGGCCTAATTTATACGAGAGTCAGAGGCTGGAACATGTGCATGCAAGATTTGCCAGCTAGATTGTGAAATCAAAAATTAAAATACCATTGCTATATTGTATGACTGTAAAATAGTGAAGTTGCGGTAGGTACCAAGCGACAATTTGTTCTGGCGGAATAAAAGGAACAAGTAAAAAAAAATCACATCTATTGAGGCGACGTCAAACCCTGCAGATACCTTTCGGTGGTCGCCCAAAGATCGTCCTGCAAATCAATCCTGTGCGCATTTTTTGCGGCATCGCCCAATTTTCCAACTGGCTCGAGATAAGCACCCTTGTATTTTTCTGCATCCTGTCGGACCAGCGGAGACGCTGCAGCGAAACAGGAATTGTAGGCACCCACATCGGGAACATTCCCAAACAACCACAGCAATACAAACATAAAACGAGGAACACCGCTTTTAGTTTTGAGCGAAGTGTCGACCAATCCCGGATTTAAAGAAATGCATATGATACGCGATGATGCAAGTCTCCGCTGAAGCGCGTTGGTGAAGAGAACATTAGCAAGCTTGGAGATAACTTGAAATATAAAATCTTTAGAATCGGATACCTATGACCAACATAGAATATGGACTCACAGTATCGAGAAAAATAAGGAACTCGGTCATTGGTGTAGAAGTTTTTGAATGTGTCTAAATTGGCGAAGCTGAGGTTCGGGTCGGCCGCAACTCCTTGTCGGTGGGCATCAGAACTCAACTGGAATACGAAAGATGTGGTCGTATGACGATTCAAAAGATAAAGCATTTGGATGTTGACGTACAGTTATTATGCGTACATCTGAAGCGGGATCTTCTGATGTCTTGAGCAGAAGCGGAAGAAGCGAAGTGGTAAATTGGAATGTCCCTATGTGGCTATAAGAACGTCGAATCTCGTCAACTTTTTGACCCAGTCTCTAAGTGATATTCGAACGCACTTGACCATCATCATCTCAGTGATTCCTGATGTTAATGACGAGCTCCTCAGTAATATTCCTGACTTTTCGAGGTTGAAGCAACTGTACTTACCATCTTGTGCTTCCTTGTCGTCCCCAGTGCTATCCCACAAGAATTATAAGGTAAACGCTACTTAGCGTCATAATCAACTGTAGGCACTCACCATCCAGCGTTATTAACTGAAAGTTCGTATACGAGTCAGTAAAGTGGAACATAAGTTCGAACAATAGGTAGGCTTGCCTAGGATATCCAGCCTATCTTGGAGCTGCAGAAAATGTTCCGCCGCTTCCTTCGCCAGGGCTGGAGTATTAAAGCTACACGGAAGCCATACGACCTCGCCTGCACCTATCCCTTCCGCGTTCAGCTGCTCAATAGCGGCTTTGCCTTTATCTTCCGACCGAGCACCCAGGTAAACCTTGGCTCCTTTACGAGCAAGATGTTTCACAGTGCTATATCCGATTCCTGTACTATTGCGAGCGCGAAAATCTTAGTATAGACTCCATGTGGTTTAGAACAGCGGAGAAACTTACTTGGCTCCAGTGACAATAACGACTTTTCCTGTCAAGTCCGCTATGTCGTGCGTCGGATCGAATTTCTTTGACCAGAACATGTTCAGTTTGTGTTCGGTTGATGGTGAATTTTGAGAGCTTGGGCTGGCAGAAAGCAGTCGCGTGGAATGAATGAAGACTTTGGATTCCGCAAGGCTGCGAATGGCCTTTACTAAGTTTTATGGCCCGCGATGAATGCGGAAGTTGGCATCAGTCAGCATCTCAATGATTCTAAAATTTATTCAAATTAGCGAGGCTGATCGTCTCTCCAGGTCTCAATAATGAGAGGAGGGGAGAGACGATCAGTCTCGCTAATTTAGAATCATCCACAATTCATGACAGCGGATTATAGCAGCCAGCTCACCGTACGGCGTGGCCTTTCTTTTGAATAGAAGTTGGTGCCGGTGTCCAATGCCCGATGCCTTGACTGCGGGCAGGATATTAGATAAGGATGGCTGTCGGCGCAGCAAGACGCAGCGACGCGCGCGCAGTGCGCCCCTAAATCAACAGCTTCAAGTTCGCCGCAACTTCTTCATCTCTTTTCGTTTGATCATGGACTTCATAGATCTTGAGCACTACAGATTGGCATCAGAAACGTGCAGTGACCAACGAAAACTCATACTTAGATATCGAGGTAATCCAATTATTTTCATTGTTTACAAAAATCTAGAAGATTAAGGGTATGTATGTTCTTGGAGTTATTCCAATGGTATCTTTCTCCTTCGCTCATTATCAAGGTGACTTTAAATTAATTGACGGATGCTCCCCTGAGAGACTTGGCCCCTCTTCTATGCCGTTCCAAACTCTTTGAGGAGGTGTCGTGGATGGGAGCTCGAAATCAGACACTTGTTGTTGGAAATATGTGATCCATGCGGAGATTAACACTTTGGTGAAAATGGTATGAGCATCTGTGAGCTAAGTAAGAGATAGGAGGTCAGACGTACAAGATAAAGTGGATACGCTGGTAAAGATGATGATCAGATGAAGTAAGGTATTCCTTATATCATTCTTCGTCCCGAATCGAGACTCGGGATTGTCTAACACCAGCGCGTAGATGTCCATGAATAGGAAAGCCACTTCAGGGAATTAATCGACCTTCTTCAAAACAGAGAACTTTGGGACATACGAGCATTCATCGCTGCACCGAATAGCGCTAGCTTTATATGTGTCCTGGCTTCCCCTAATAAAATCCGGGTTCTCCGATGTAGGTTGTACGATGACGACACCCTGAAGAATGGATGAGGTGCGTTGTTTGCGATGCACATTGACAAGATAACTCACAATAGTCCTGTTATTAGCATAGTGGGGACTGTATATACTGCGACAATGGTAAACCTAGCACCTGGAATGATATGGCATTAGAGATCAGAGAAGCGTACACAAAAGAGTACATACAGTTTTTTGGTTCATGACTTGAATCCCTATCAGCCGAGATCACGTAGCCACTGAGGCCGCAGAGGACCAGCAGCGAATTGCATAAGAAAGATATCCCTGTGGGAAATAGTCAGCTTATTAGGCGTTCGCCACAAGCAAAATATGTGAGATTCTTCAAAGCTTTACGACTTACAATAGTATACTGAGCGCTGACCCCAAACCTCACGCTTGGATATCGCATGCTCCTGAAAAGGGACGCTATCGAGTGGCTGATACGTGGCGGAGCGGACGAATAGTGCAGTCATTCTTTGAACCACTTTCGTAACACGCGAGTCGACAACAACCATGATCCAGAACAAGTCGCGTCAGATGGGTTCAGCACCGGCTTTTCCAGCTACGGTCAAAAGTCAACGAGGGCGATAACGAAAGACGAGATTCACTTCGCGCAGACTGACCGAGATGGAAGATGGAGAGATATGTGTAAACGCTGGCTGCGGCTGGCAGTTATTTTAGGGCCAGAGCCAAGATATCTATGCATTGCCCCTGAGAATCAGATGAAGTTTCCAAATAACCCCTATCTGCGACAGCGAGCGGCAATAACCTGGCAATAAATAAACATCTCACGGGCATCCAAAGGCATCCAACTCCGACTGCCGTCACCCAGCTCAGTGTACAACCTGTACCGCCTCAGAGGCTCAGGCCGCGCGCTCATTCAACGCGTCCACGTTGCATGCGAGTTGAACGTGAAAGTTGTACATGGTGGATACTTCAAAATAATTGGGTGGCGCCTTGGTGGCGCTACAGGAGGAGATGGGTTTGATCAAGTTTGATTGGGACGATTTTCATTTTTGATGGTTACAGTAGCGTAGCGTGATCATTGATGGTATGTGACTGGGATTTGTGATGCGTGACGTGTTGTTGCTTGGTTGCTTGTCTGGTGGCAGTGGTAACTCTGATACCTGCTGTGGTCAGCGACGAGCGCTGAATTCAACTCAACTTAAGTATTCGTGGACGAGGCTTAAATCTTAAATCTTCCTGATATCTTTATACTCCTACTGTCTTTCTAGGAATTTTCATCCGGGATTCTTGTTTTCGTCTATTGATTTGATCAATCTGAAGAAAGAATATGTCGACTCGGAATTTTGCAAACGCAGAGCCACTCTCAAATATGTTGGCTAGGATAGGGAGATCGCGGGCACTGCGAGATTGTCGAACATACTATCGTGAGCTCAGTCATTTGGTTTCATAGCTGCGCATCTCGTTGATTAAATTTTCAAAAAGGCTTTGCCCTATTCTTCATGTCGCTGACTACCTTTTTAAACGCCCTCATCCTTATTCTTTCCATCTTTAAGTTTGCTGTATATGATTGTGAGTTCAATCATTCAGATTCTCTGGTACAAAAAAGTTCAATCTAAATGCGCAGTCGTATACTTTTCAATGATGACTTTCTTCTGTGGAGCCCTTGCAGGCGCCATTCACTATCTGTAATTGCTTCCCTTCTTATTAAACTAGCGGTGTTGACGTCCTTCGTGGAGTACAGAATCAAGTTCAGTAACATGCCTGATTCCGATCATTGGTTAACGAACGCCCAGACACACATTACAGGCTCGTCTATCATCGCATTTATTATGTTCTGTGCGTATTCTAGTCGCTCAAAGAGCTCCCGTGCTTAAACTTGATATCACAACTCCACAGCGTATAGCTCGTCTCTACGGCGCCCATTCAGTGCTCCATTGCACGCATGTCTCTCCTTGAATACAAAGGACTTCCTTGGAAACTTACGCTGCCAGGTTGTGTTGATAATGGATGCCATCTCCTGGCTAGCGCCCTTCTCTAGTAATTACCCTTTCCCCGTTCCTTGACGCCCCCTTCGTATTTACCTTTCATGAACAGTGTTAATTGCCGCCTGGGCTGTATACTTCTCGGCGATCAATAGCGCGCAAACTGACGGCTGGAGACGTGTCAATGTTGCCGATGTCAACGAGCCGCAAGGCGAGGTTGCTCTGCCTTGATTCTGAAGATCACGGAGAATCATATCCGTAAACTCTCTTGCTATACACGAAGTATTTTCCGGAGTCAACCCAAATTCATGTTATAGTTAGTAAGTGAATGTATTTTATTTATTTAATGATCATGCGTGCCAAGCTTTAACTTGTCGAAGCTGACGGAAAGTAATAATACCTGGCCATGCGCTCACAATCGCTCTCACAAGGTTTAACTAGATTTAACCACGATCCGATTCGTGGCAGTTTATATCGCCCGATAATTATAGCTCTCTCCCGAGGAGAATCGACTTTAAACCAGCCGCCAATGCACCGTCGCTCGGATTGGTACCACCTTCATCATCTGTCGATAACAGAGCAAACCACAGCTCCAATGGCTACCTCAAGACAGACTGTCCAGATCAAAGAGTCGGGCATGGGCAGTAAAGATCTCGAAGCGAACCTCTCCGAGCCTGGTAAACACTCGACTGCTGTTGCGGGACGTGGGGCGGCGGCCCGGATGTTCAGCTGTGTTGGCGGTTTGGATGCAGTGTGTTTCTGTGCGTGGCATTCTCTTTCTCTATCTCGAATTTGTCTATCTGTGCTTATCTTCGTCTTTTTAAGTCGTTGCCATGTGTGGCCTCTGGACGAATACCTTTCTACATGCCCTCCTCGTCTTTTCCTACCTCATGCAATCTGCCCCAAACCATGAGTGTAAGTCATGTCCAGTTGTCGAGCAAATCAAATACACGTTGAGAATTTCCTCGACTTCTCGACAGCGATATGCTGGTCACTTGCTGTCGTTTTCTGGGGAATCGTCGCATTGTCGGTGCATTCGATGTACGTTAATATCCTCGAAGGCTTCGTCCACGCACCGATGTTGACCCTTTGTCTATTTTTAGCAGACACGCGAGTCGAGCTTCTAGCACTCGGGATCTTTCGTGCACGCGCTCTCGGAACATCCAGACGCAAATTGCGGAGGCGTTAATTTTTACGGTGTTGATAGCCTGTAAGTGCTCCTTTTTGCAGGATATACACAACCCAAGGCTCTATGCCTGCAATCTAACGTGAGATTTGTTGATGAAGGGTATAGAGATGCCATAGCGCAGAAGACAAGTCCGTACAAGGAATTATTCAGTATGTGTGATTCTTCGGCGCGATGGGAGGTAGGACATACCAGCGTCTACTACTGGGGAAGCCCTCTTGTCGGAATCACACTCAGTCAATGTGATCTTGCCACCGCAATAGCGAACGTCACATGGGTTGGTCCCGTTGCTCGTATGTGCATATTCGTTGTCTGAAATGGACTCACGATCAACTTATGTTTTATTGATGCAGTGCTTTTCGCGGTCTGGATTATGCTCCTTAAATGGCTCAGCAGTCCTGCGGAAGTCTTAGAAAATGTACCCAATGCAGCGGAGTCGGTATCACTGTCAGCGCTCAGAAGCGTTCAATCACTTCCTGGGGATCAACGGGATAATGTCACGGTTGGGATCAAGCAGCTCGTAGGCGAATACTCAATATTATAAACGCTTATTATAGGCTAGTCAGACATGTAAGGGCAGAGGCCTCAGTTGCATACCTCTTTTAATTAGCAAATTATGACAGTGTCTAAATCTTACGATGGGATAGCGAACTCATCAGATTCGTCATAGACGGTAGGCGTGGTATGTTCTTCCTGTTCTGTGCTTGTCGACTGGGACAGACTTTGGCGACGGGTGCAAGACGGACGGTTCCAAGACGGTTCATACAAGGTTGAAAGGAAAATGCGTCGTGCTCACAGTGGCCTGCATTTGCTACTCACGGATATTTCCGAGCCGAGCCGCGCAGACCTTTTGCTGCCGGGGAGACTCATAAGCGCCGTCGCCGACTCTAACTTTAGGTACGACGCGTCTTGTGCTGCAAGCGATGCCGAGTTTATACACAACTATGTTCGACCACAATCTCAATAAAAGCCCTCATGTTGATCCAAATTTCCACCATCTTTCTAGGAATTGCGTCTTACTTCCTTCTTCCCCGATCTGAAATGCCTTCACTAGCCGCTATCCGCGCATCCAATGCTGCGTTCAGACATTCTTCCTCTCATTTGCCAGTCGCGGTCTTTGTCGGGGCACCTCTGGCATCGGCCAAGGGTTGGCGGAAGTCTTCGCCAACAACACGAAGGGCAATAGCCACATCATCATCGTAGGACGAAACCGCGACGCCGCTGAGCGCATTCTCTCCTCCTTCCCAAAGCCTGACTCTGGAAGTGTCGCTCGCGAGTTTGTGCAATGCGACGCCACACTGATGAAAAATGTACAGGAAGCGTCGCAAGACATTCTCGCGCGCTACCCCAAAATCAACTACCTCGTCATGTCGCCAGGGATTTTCACTTTCGATGGTCGTACGGAGACGACAGAAGGAATCGACAGAAAACTAGCTGTTCATTATTATGCGCGTTGGAAGTTCTTGCATGATCTTCTTCCTGGCCTGCAGAGGGCGAAGGATGACGGCGAACATGTGGCGGCCATGAGTGTCCTAGCGGCAGGTAAAGGAGGTGCGATCGACGTCGATGACTTGGCGATGAAAAAAGGATTCTCACTCTCAAGGGCCGCTCTCGGTGCATCCACGTACAACGATTTAATGGCGGAGGTTCGTTTTTCTATATGTTACATGTTACATATCACCTGTCTAAACTCAACCTACCACTATAGTCTTTTGCCAATCAAGAGCCGCGCATTCCATTCATCCACAGCTACCCCGGGTTCGTGCGCACTCCAATAATGACCTCATTTGACTCGGGGATCCTGCGAGCAACATCAAGATTTCTGCTGGTGATAACACGTCCCTTATCGATATCTGTGAGTGGAGAGGAATGCGGACAGTACCTGTGGCATGGAATATATTCCACTGCGACCAAACCAGGTGCATGGCGGATTGGATCGAGGGGCGAAGACCTCCACAAAAAGGCGTATGTCGGTGATGATATCCAGAGGACAAAGCTGTGGGAGCATACGACACAAGTGATGAAGGATGCATTGATTTCGAAGTAAGTAATGGAATCAAATCATGGACCTTTATGCATTCTTTTCGTCGTTCAAAAACAACTTGTGGGATTATTCAATCTTCGGACTAGTAAATACATCGCAGTCTTCCGTTTCCTTTGTATTTTGTAGTTTAAGACGGACGGTCACCGGCCTAGCGCCACTGGCACATCAAGTTGAAGTTGTCCATTGTTGAGGACGTCATGTGAGTCGCATCAGTATTTTCATCCCGAAAGTACCCTTTGTCTTCGTCCCAACTGCATCCAACAAATCTGCTCTCAGAGATGATCGCCACTTGCTTTGTCCATGTACTCTGAATTATCTAGCTTTCGTTTCATATGACCAATTCGGACCTTGTTCTTTCCGTTGTTTCGATTCTCGACTTGAAACTTCTGGTGAAATTTTTGGAACACTTCATGCTCGCTCCCCGCCACCCCGAATTACTCTCTATCGGGGACGTGTTCTTGGTCATGGATCCAAATGTCCAATGACACCAAAGTAATCAGAGTTATGTGTTCTACCCATGCCTGCATTGTACGTGCTTCACCAGCTGGGTTTATTCGCAATGCAGATTCGCTGGCACTGCGAATCCGATGGCACATGCTCAATTCTATGGTTCCACGAGTCGATCACACCGCAGACCAACGGCCTTGTATAGATTGTTCCATTTTCGATATGAATGTAAAACCCAAGAACAAAGCAGACGAACACATTGGCGGCATCCTATCGACTCCTGGCAGTCTGCTCTCTTCCGCCACCTGTGGATGACTGGTGCTGTCAATCCGTCCTCTCTCTGCAACTAGGAGACTTACCGTAACTTACTGGCGTCAATCGAGCTGTAGCGCCAATACTCAAATGGCGAACAAGTCAGAGGAAGGCCCGATTTGTGGACCGGTGACTAATACCCCTATACGAAAACCTGCGTATGGGCCTCTTTTCTTTGTGCGCACTGGGATGCTACTCTTTGCATGGTGTTGCACATCTATAGCTATAGCACTGGGTAAGTCTTACGCACCTAATCGACTTGAAGTCTCTACATGCGATGTCGCTCGACCTTCGAAAATTCAAAGCTAATAAAAGTACGTTTTACTGCGTGTATAGAATTTTGGGCAACCAACCGTGCCATCCAGAACCAGAACACTCTTTCAAAAGCATTTCACTCGCCTGCCGTTGTTTGGGTCAGTGTGCATGGTCGGTATCTGTCCTCTCTTTTCACATAAACTAAGTAGGCTATAACATTATTCACTGTTATAGATATATACACGACCTCAACAATCACGGCGATTGGGTTTTGTTTTCTCTGGATTGTCTTCACAATCGGAATCTTTATGAGCCTTCGCTACGCGCGCAAACCGTACGAGAGCTTCAACAACATCTCCTTCATAATCAGCGCCCTCTCCATCTGGGTTCTCATTTCCGGCGCCGCTGAGACGTGGTCCTTCGCACGTAGCGGCATCAAGCTCTATGTCTCGATAGACAATGTCCGGATGCCTCAATCAGACCTGGACGCCGTTCTCAACGCTTCAGGTATCCCTGCACGATATAAAGACTCCACGATGTGTACGTTTCGCCTCGCTTTTCGCTTTGCTCACGTTACATCCTCCAGCTGACAATAACACGAATGCAGGGAAGGTCACCGTAGCCTTCGTCTGGATCGCCTGGGCTGTAGCCGTCATCACTGCCTTACTGTTATTTATCGCGGACAGCGAGTCCCGGCGGTTCGTCAAGCCTACCGCCCTCTCGGGCGATCCACTTAGCGCTAGCGCTATTGCCCTTGTCAATTTCAACGACAGCGTGAAGCGCGCAAGCCTTGATCGTCCGCATCCGTTGCACAGAGGCGCGGCCGGAGAAGCAGCCGGCGCGAATGCCTGCAAGGAGAGCGAGATACAGGAGGTGCCAATTGACTCTAAGTTGAAGCGGTCGGGGATGTTGGGAAGCACACACCGGCGTGAGCAGAGCGCGTCTTTGCCCAGAGCGGCCTTCGATGCGGCCCGGGGTAAGGAAGAAATGAGTTCGCTGGATCTTGGAAAGAAGTGAGGGATGGGAATGTTTTATTGGTGGTAATGGAAACAACACCATGAGTTCAGAGCTACTCTTTATTTTATCGCCACATTTTGAAATGCGGATATCACTTATCGTTATTTATCTTACGATCAAATGTTTGGATGCATCTTTTTTCAAGGCTTACGCATTCAGAAATTTCAAAAGCCTCAGGATTAAACGTGGGGCAGAAGTTAGTCGAAATATATACCATGAACTCAAGCTCATTCAATTCTACAGTACATGGCCTATGCTCGTTTTTGATTATTCATGTTCACATTTGCTTTCTGAACTCCGAGCAGCTGCATACCGGAATGCCTATTTTGGGGAAGTAACATGCGATTAGAATTTAATGTCCCTGTGAATCGGCACAAGGAGATTGGTATCAACCATATGACGAACTGATTAGGCGCTCGTCATAACTGGGAACAGAACGTGTTGAGCTTTTCAGGCCTGTTTTCATCACGATCTTACTCGAAAGAAGTCATAGTTTGTTCATTTTCCCAAGAGAATGTATGTGAAACTCGGCACTTACACCATTTTTTCCAGGAATCTGATATCTTTCGAATCGGTGCGTGCGTGGGCGCTTAAGCTATTTCTATGCCCGCAGTGCAATAAAGCCCGAGGTACTTGAAGATCGTGCGAGAATTGATGCTATTGTATGGCTGATCAGAGTTTTCCCGCTCCTTGTGCTGGCAACTTGGAAATTGGATCGGAACACGAGGACTATTTCGTTGTGCGTGGTGGATGCGAGGCAGAGGGGGCTATGCCACAGGTGGCTGCATCTAAGTATTTCGACTCAGGCTCTTTCTATCGCCGGACGATTGAGGGTTCGTTACCATTGTGATCGAGCTCATGTTTGATATATAGGAGGGTGGAAGTATGGGCTTGATTCGATAGTTTCATATCCGTGACGAGCTTATTAGCGACATTGAGTGTGAATATCATAGGCATCCGGTGATGAGTTTAGTTGATCGGGTGCTGGATACAGAATGCTTATGGTGTAATTTCGATCCTGGCATATTGAAATTTCCAGCTGCATACGTTGGTACTCGTAAATGATGTCTTCGATGTAAATGCTCTGATTCTTGATCAGGCATGTGTAGATTGCTATCTTAAATCCTACGAAATCGATTCTTGCGAATTGGAAAAAAGATACACTTATACTCATGTCAGAGATTACCATCAGAAAGTGCACACCATCAATATGGAAGAGTAATTAAAGGCGTAGATGTGCAAAGTCAGCGTCAGATGCGAAGAGCCACTTGTCATTATTATAACATCCGGAGGCAACGATATTCAGACGACATCTCTACAACATTTGAATTTGTGAATATACGATGGATGCGTATGTCGTAAAGTGAGTCGCCTCGCTTAAATTCGATAAATTTAAATGACTCTTCTTCGGTCCGTCACATTTTGTATTTACTTCTATTGTACACCGTCGATCATAAGTTGAGTCAAGATATCCTTCGCGTGTTGGAACAATACACGGGATCGATGATGGGACGAAATTCTTGCGCAATTAACCATCATCCTCCTGTTTTGGAATACAAAGAGCTAAACGCCGTCGGACCTTAGTTCTCGTGCAGATTTCTGATACCAATAGAGATATTGATACTAGAGATATCGATAATTGTAAGGTCCGAGTACAACGAGGCTCAGTGCAGCAGCGCATCAATTTGGGAAACTTGACTGGGAATTGAATCCGATGATACAAGAGGGGCAGAAAAGGCTGCGAGAGTGCGATGGCTGCTTGCACCGCTTGTAGGCTGCATGGATCTAATAACGCCTACCCTACCAGTGCGGAAGGCAGGAGGGTACTTTGGCGACATCGCTTGGGCGCGATAAGGTGCCGAGCGTGGACCTTCAAATTATTTACCCCAGAAATCTTCAGAATGAGGTGCAGTCGTGCACGTTTATCTGTAGATATGTTCTCTTTCTGTCGAATCTGTGGTATCAAAGGGGCTTTGAACTTGCTTTGAACTAGAAAGGGGTTATTGGGGTTATTTCCGGATTAGGGAATTGCAGGGGTTGGTCACGCCGTTGGGAGACCCCTGCAGTCGTCCTGGCCTCCTTAGAGTCGCCTCTCTTCTTCCTACCACCATGACACTGCGCACGTTATAACCTCGCACCATATAGTATTCGCCACATCCAACCATTTACCTACTACATACACACATTCCGACCGGCAGTCTGGGACTAGAGCGGAAGACCTAGCATCACACCACGACACGGCTAGCCGGCCACAAGCTCATACTTGCAGCTGCATTAACGTCGGGTGGTTCCTAGCTAGTGACTAGGAATATATAGCGGAGAGGATATGTCCGATGAGATCCAGAAGGCGGACCAAATCGCGTTCCACTTCTACACCAAGTTCTTCTATGCCTTGTACGATGCACGCGCGACGGAGGGCGCTCGCGCGCAAGCCAAGACGGACAAGTGGGTGAGTGGACCTCCGGAACACAATTGGTCTGCATATACTGACTGAAGTGTCTGTTTACTCCATTTCCGACACCACCCGGCCTCGTCTTACTTTCCCTGAACCCAACACCGACACCTTGAATCAACATCGCATTCCTTTCCTCTCCTTCTGTAACCCATTCGGAATGCAAACCAACCAATCATTTCGTGGTTAATTCTCCTTCTATCTGTCATCGTTAACCTTTCCATGGCGAACAGTTCAACCTCGAGACACCAGACTGCGACCTCTTTACGAAAGATGCACGCGAGCCATACCGCTCCATCTCACTTGCTCCCGCCCCAGGCCCACCTTTACTTGAGATACAAGTTCTTCTGGCCGTGCCTGAACTTTCCAATGATCAGGTACTGGTCTACGCCGTCCCCGACACGCCTCGCGTCAAGGTGGAGCCCGCGCGACGCTTCATCCTTCTCGAGGCGTGGAGTCTCGGAATGGACTTCCACAATAGGCTCGCAAGTGGCGGGCATCTCAGTGCTGAGGGTATTGACGTGGCGCTACCGACGATATACAAACACGGGATTGTGCTGTTCCGCAGTCTCTTTAGTTTGCTAAGGGTCTTGCCTGCGTGGAAGTTCTACAAGCGTCTAAAGCGGAGGATAGGGGGTGTTAATCGGAATGGAAATCTCTCCATTCAACTTAGGGTCCGCTCTCAAGGAGAAGAAGCCGACGACGAACGGGATATACTCAAGTTTGGCGTTCCACCAGCACCCTCTCAACGACCTCTACCAACCGAAACGCACACCTTTCCGCCAGTCCCACACCTCCTCGGCACTTTCACTCTACGCACCACGTACCTCACTGCTCCACATTTCTTCCAGCTGGACGAGCGCGAAGCGCTCCTCTCTTCAGGATTCCTCTCTTTCGACAAGCATTTCTCTTCCGACCGCCAACAAGGCGAAGGTTTCCTTCCGACGCTCGAGCGGCATCGCCAGCGTGAGTCGATCTCTGGCTCGGGAGCAGTAGCAGCATTCGGAGCGCCTCTGGCGAGGAGTCCGCCAAGGGCTATCAGCAGGGCGATCTCTACTGGGGGTGCGAACGCGAACAGTGCAAGTGAGAGAGAAAGGGAGAATGTAGTAGAACGCTTTATCATCCCGTCGCGAGTTGCAAGCATCGGTGCTCCTACTCTTGGAATGGGCACAAGCGCGATAACTGGCTCGAGCGCGTTGATTCCACCGCCACGGCCCTTCCCTATCATTACGACCAATACCAACACGAACACCACAACTACCACTACTACGACTTCTGCTAACCCCGCCTCACAGGCACATCCTATACATACGACCCCACCCTCGATGCATCAGCGCCTGCGGCGCGAAAGCCTTACATCTTCTACTTCTTCCTCGACATCCACTCGAGATCACGTCACTGCCAACCCTGCACTCCCTGCGCAAGGGGGCACGAACTCGCTCTCGTCATCCCCAAGCATAGGTGGAGTTCCGATCCGCAGACCCGGTATCCACGCCGTGCATCCCTTCAAGGGCAACACGCTGTCCAGCGCGGGCGGGTCGTCCCCCAGCCTGTCGATCCGGCAGGGCATCAGCGGCTCCCCAGGCGGCCTCGGGATGCCCAGCTCGCTCGGGCGGGACGCAGCCGTGGGCGGCGGCGGCGGCGGCGGCCACTCGCGCCAGACGAGCACCAGCAGCGGGATGCAGCACTCGCCCGTGATTCCAGGGGCGCGGCTGCCCCCGCTGAACACGGGCAACAGCCCCGCGGGCGGCGGCACCGCGTGGCCGTCGCCCCCCGGCCACGCGACCACGTTCGCACCGTCGAGCCTCGGCGCGCCGGCACGCGCCGGGCTGAGCGGGCTGAGCATGGAGAGAGGCGCAGAGGGGGAGAGCGCGCGGGATCGGGAGCGCAGAAGGAGTGTGCAGGGCTATGGATACGGGACGGACAGCCGCGACGCCGAGGGCGGCTCCGGGCGCCCGCAGCCTGTGCCCGTGCCGATGCCTCCGCGACGGCGATATGAGAGTAGCTTCGGGCACCGGTACGTGGGCAGCGGGGGCAGCGGAACAGGAAGCATGGGCATTGGAGGGGCGCCAGGCAGCGGAGAGGGGAGTCGTGGGACGCCGGGGAGTGTGCAGAGCCGGGAGGTGAGGATTTCTTTTGTTTTCTTGTTCGATCGTTCTTGGCTTGTGTGTTTGTTATCTGATGCATTGCATGGTTCCGGTTTGATATTTTTGATTGGTTTGGGACGACCCTAATATTCTAGTTCCGCCAATGTTTCTTATTACCCATATAATTGACGTCGCGCTAACTCTTTATCACAGGCGTTTGGCGCGCGCACGAGCCCAAATGCAAGCTTCAGTGCACATTCACCCCACTCTTCCTCCGCACACGGCGAGCATGACCACGAAGAGGATAAAGAAATCAGTACATTCGTGCAGGATATCGACGACCGGAAGCCGCTCAGCGGGCGTGCGAAGGAGCGCGAGAGCTCGCGTCTGCCGTTCGCTCATGGCAAGCAGGCGACGGATACGACTGTCAAGGGCAAAGCGCGCGCACATGATTCTCCCGAATCCCCGTCCGCCCATGTGCCCTACATGACTAGCTCCCCGACGGCGGGGCCAACGTCGCCTCTCTCCGCCTCTCCTAGGACTGCCGGGCCGATTGCAATCTCGCCTACCACAGCAGCGGCACAACTGTCAACATCGCCGCAGCGCGGGCCGATGCTGACAACGGAGTCTGAGATCGACGAACGCCTGCGTAGGATGAACGAAACGTTCCTGCGCAGTTTGGAGGGCATCAGCGGCGGCAGCACCAGGCGGAAGAAGGGCGCCACGGACACATCGGGCACAGAATCCAGCTCGGGTGCTGGCACGGATACTGTGCGTGCTGCAGAGTCGACGAACGACGATGCGTCGTCCCGTTCAGGCTCAGGCTCAGGCTCTGGCCCACGATCGCACGCGGACCCGATCACCGTCATACCGCCCCCGTTCGCACCTGGCGCGCGTCTGGGCACTGCGTTCCCCTCGCGTGGTGCGCTCGCCGAGCGCGATAACGCCGGTGCTACGTCGCCGTATGGGTACTTTTCGCCTACGGCGGGGCTGGGGCTGGGTCTCCCAGCGCGGACGCGGTATGCGTCGACCAGTTCGAGCACTCTGGCTGCGAGCGAGGCTGGGGCGAGTCAGGGATCGGAGGAAGTGATTGGGCGGCTGGAATTGGATGGAGATAGGCGGCGGTGGGGTTATGGGAGCTAGCGCAGTCGCCCTTTCTTTGGTGTTCTGACGCTTCTTTGGTTGCTTTTCCTGTTTGTTTTCTTATTGGATCTTTTGGAGACCTGTGTATACTTTCTTCTATTTCTGTTTGACCTTTTCCTTTCTTCGTTTATTTCCATTTTCGTGTTTATTTAAAGTGTACAGTGGTATACACATATCATTTGAGCTTTCTACGTCACTGTCATTTTATCATCTCCTTTTTTGACCTGTATCTCTACCCTTTGTATTTATTACTCACGAATTCATGCTATATCACAGATTCTGTCTTTGTTCGGAGCAATCCACCTTCTATATAGCATCTTGCATGTCTTTTCTCGAATTTTGTCTCGTTCCTTCCTCTTCCTTCCGTTTCATTTTTCTGGTCTGCACCTGGAACCCAAGCTTTTCTTTCGCTACTTATCCGTTCCTGGTTCACAGGATATCACGCCATTTCATGCAGCTATAGCCCTTACCTCCGAATCCGAGCAGCACCTTTGTTTTCCGTTTCCTCGTATCTCATCTTATCCTCATATCATCGCAACAATCCCCGTACTATCTATCTATCATTGACACTGACTATGCTGACTATACTAGAAATATCCTTCTAATTTAGAGGTCTGGAATCATATAGTGTAAATATTTATCCATTGAACTTGCACTGAGTATTTTTCCGATCTAACCCGTTGGCGTCTCGCTCGACTCTTGCGCATGTTCGGGGGTGCTTCCAGTCGTCCTTGTTCGTCGATATCAGCGCACCTTATCACCTTTGGAGTCGAATTTTTGATATTTGAATTTGACTCCAGCACGGGCGCCTGGGCAGTCACCACCGCTGTACATAGATCTCATTCGTCTGCGGAGTGAGCGTCATAATCACAAGCGATGTCCTGCTGCGGCTGTGCCACATACCACTGCGGAGCGACATATCGCGAAAAATCGAACTATCAACTAAATTGCTTCCTGGTAAAACCGCATTGAGGCACTCTTAGACGGCGACTCAAGACCGGGCGACCTGGGAGTGGCACTGTTAAAAGGAGCCCCAGGTTTGCAATCCTTACGCCTTTTCCTATCCAACATGCCGCATAGCATAATGATGCTCACTTCAGCATCCACAACCGCCGCGTTGGATTCACCATATAGACCAACACCGCCACAAAATTGCCCATACGATCCCTGGGAATCATTTGTGGGTTACTGACTGCGATCAATCTAGTAGTATTCCTCACTTATACATAACTGCAGCTGCGGGCTCAGTCGTTTTCTCGGTCGACTTCAGCGTATCCTTGCGGGATTCCTCTCACGACCAATTACAATCAGCAGCTCTTCGACGCCCGGAGACAAATCATGTTGACTCAGCCACATCGGACACAAGACGATTCCTGCTATGTGCGAAAGCACACAACTTCCCAACATTTTGGTCTGAAGAATGGGCCTTGGCCTTCTTCCCCAACGCAGAGAATGACAAAAAGAGAGGTGGCGAGGTTCCTCAGATGCATAAAAGGGCCTACATCGAGCGATGTTATCAATGCACAAAGGATTAGGATGCATCGGCATGTACTTCATGGTAGAGGCTAGCATAGTCTTCTATCGTCGCCTGTTCAGAAACAACGCAGCTTCATATGGCTAAATCATTTTATTGAACCCCAATCCAGTTAAAATCATTTGGCGGGAGCATGGCAGTCTGCAGATCGTTCTGCGTTGGAAGGCTTGAATGAAGACTGCCTATTTTTAACAGGGTCATGTCAGTGCGATAAGGATTGGTACTCTAGATCTAGAGAGATTACTTACATAGGTCAGGTCGGACTTGGATGCCCGGCGGAATTCAGAGGCTTTTGCTTAGCCATTCAGATATTCAACCATTGCAAACTCCTCGATCTTTACAGTTGCAAACTTGAGGTCTATGAAGTCCTTCCGTGCATGTTGTTTCCCGCAATACAATAAAACCTCCGCCTACTGAGATTCATGAGAAGTGATAAGTGAGCCCGGCCTGGGAAGGGATTGGCACAGCATGTCAGAAAAGAAGAAGCTAATGAATTTCGTTCCGCTGCTGCAGGATGATTTACGCGATTCTTATTTTTGTCCTGCGAAATGTAGACCCTCATACGGCCCACAACCCTCATACGGACCGATACAGTGCAATTAGTACAATAACCGATCGAGCCAGCGTATCCGAAGAGCACTTCGAGATACTGATAGCCATATTCTGGGAATCGGTGACATAGGAATGATAATAATTATCCGCATTAATTTCATTTCTATCTTGAAGCCCAGGTCTGGACATAGCACGAAGATGGAAGAGCCAGCCTACCCGATTCCCATGCATTAATAGCGTTTCGGCTTCAGGCATCCTTCAGCTTGAATTTGTACCAACTTGACCTCTGATAAGATAAGATTTGCGAAAGGAGTATCACGAGGTGGCTGTGGAAGGGTGTTGCCTGCAGCCTTGACTCTCAGCAGCCTGCAGCGGCGCCCAACTGGCATCGCCTTTTGTTCGCGCTGCCCACAGGGGCCGCCTCGAATTTTCTCCCATTTACCTCCTTCACGATGGACCGTAGTCCTAATAGCGAGCTCCTTCGCGAAAGTCTGGCCAAGAACACCCGGCGCCGGAGCCTCAAGACTCTATTCCAGCTGCCACTTTCGACTCGAACATCCACCTATGGTTCGCTTACAACGACGACGGCGGTCGGCTCTATTCCAGCAGACATAGTGCGGGATATCGTGGATTTGCTTCCGCCCTCAGATATTCTAAGCCTCAGTCTTGCAGTGCGTATTTCTTTCATCCTTGATGCGCTTTGTTCACGCTGTGTTGTTTAGTCAACACACTTGCGGGCTTTGCTCATGCCGGCGCTCTATGAAACGGTTACTTTAAAGTCAAGCAAGAACTGCAAAGTCACCCTGGAAATGCTTTCCAAGCGGAAAGACATCTGTGGATACATCCGAAAGCTCGCTGTGCGGCCCAACTACTACCTCGCGTGGCCCAAGGCCGACGAACATCTGAGCGAGGAATGGGTCGTGAAGATGATTGAGTCCATCTCCGTGACCTGAATGCGATGCACACGTTTGACTGGGACGGGCTGGAGCTGCCTGAGACTCGTTGTGGGTGAGCCTCCGATCGAAGTGCGTCTTCCATCCATCCTTGTTGCGCACGATGACCAATGATCCCGGGGCAGTTGTCCTGATCTCAAGAGCGTCTTTACCAACGTCGGAACGCGCGCCTCGACCCAATGAGTTCCTTATTCGATTTCTCCGACCTCACTAGTTTCTCGCTAATCGTTCGACATGGCCTCGGCGGTTCCGGTGTGTTGTTATCTCTTTGTCATTACTACCACAGCTACTGAATAAGTTGCGATAGAACTCTTCCCTGTCCTTGAAGAATCCCTCCACGATTCTGGGACATGCTCATAGACCGCTGTCCGGACTTGCAGGAACTTGCGATATGCAGCTTCTCGTCGTCGGCGCGTGTATTCGACTTTGAACGAATAACGGAGGGCGACTGGCCCCGCCTGCACACCCTCACGCTTGGCTCCTTTGGCTATCAGCCGATTTCTCTTTAGGCCCCCCGTCCCTTCCACTGACCAGTCTCTGGGTCGCTTCCTTGATAAACACACAGAACTCAAATATGTCCGCTTCCTATGGAACTTCAAACGTTGGATGTCGCCCGATATGATCCCAATGCACCTTTCGAGGTCGGCGCTGCCTGTTCTGGATACATTCATCGGGTATATCAACAACTTGCAGAGCTTCCACATCCTGACGCAATCGAAACGTTGGACCTACCTGCGAACCCGTGTATGAAAGCAGACTTGGGACTATCTGCCCCATCCTACGCAGCCTAACTAACTGACGAGTCTCGACATCTGGACACACGTGTTCGACACGAACAGAGACCACTCTCTTTTCTTCGATTCCATCTAGCATCCTGCCCAAGCTTACAGATTTCCACTTCATGTGTACACCTCCTTTACTGTTGTGCGTTTTCCCTCCTACCTTCGTTCTTCCAGACTGATCATTCCCGTGGTCCTCTAGAAACCCCTAAAGCAACTAATCACCCGCCTGCATCTCCTCCCCGACCTCAAGCGGTTCTCCCTGACGAAGGGCCACAAATACATCGACGAGAGCATGCTGTCCACCGCGCTGCGGATCCTCAAATACAATCCGCGGCTAAAGCAGATCAACATCCGCTGGGCGCGCGAGCGGTGCCCGAACCACCTCAAACAGGAAGGCACGTATGACGTCGTCGCTGATGGGAATGGATCCCGGAGGCTTTGGTTATTGCCGAGCGCGGGATACCGTGGTGGGCCGCCCGTTCTTCCGGCGGTATCGACACAAAATCGATAGAGGGGGTGGGGGTGGGAGACGTACGGGAAGAGGTCATTGCCATTGAGTGCATGAGCGTTGACTGCATTGCTCCTCTTCTTTCGGTGAGTTTTCGTTTTTCTAATAGTACCCTGGATGGCGCGCTAATCTGGGATAGCTGCTTTTAGACTTATGTTCCTGGCCTCCTTTGTCCCGTCTCTCTTGCTCCCATTGAACCCGCTCTCAGCTCGCCTCCTTGACTTTTACTGATCCCCTAACATTCCTTTTTCCGCACTGTTTTTCCATCTTCTTGCCCTGTACCCCCGATAACCGCGCCGGAATCGGAATCGCTGTCTAATTGCTGTCCATATATACATGTTGCCCTTTCTTTGAGATCCCCATGCTTTACCTATTACATGTTATCCTTCATTCTATTTTTCTTCCATGCACTTCCTTCCTTTCTGTTCCATAGGTTTTCCCCTCGGTTGCTTGCTACTCACGATTGACGACGATACTAACATCGTATTAGGATTATGTCAGAAATGGTGTGGTCCTTGGCGATATCTCCGTGCTAGGGTGTATTACGTAGGTTATGTATGTACTTTTCTGTAGAGTAAGACTGTTGTTGTATATATTGTAATTGCTGTACCAATTTGGACCTTCGGTTGTTTCTTGTCCGTGATTAGTACTTATGGAGTTGGGATAGCGTGCACTTTTTAGCTCGTTGATTCTGGTCGATGTCATCGACCTCCGCACTCTCGCCAAGTCAACTTTTATAACTCTCTGTTCTACCTGATAGAATCCACGGTGTGCAGCCCAATCTCGTAATTAACCTTTTCCAGCTACTCGGAGTATCCTTTCTTATTGGACGAGGTGAGCGATAACGTTGTGTAAGATGATCGATTGGTCATGGATACTGCGCACATGTAAATAGTTTCCTGTCTGTTGGTTGACACGACCTCATCGCTACCGTGGCATAATGTAGACTCATTAGGATTTTTTTTCTTGAGTAGGATACCGAAGGCGATACAGACCACAACGTTACTACCAGTTGCTGATGATATCATTGAGTTAGTCCTTGCGGCTCCGTGTCTGCGTTTATTAAAGAACATATGTATATAATCCCTCATTAGCTTCCACCTTTAGATCGATTTGAATCTTGCTATTATCTACACAATTTGCAGCGCTAAGCCTTGCAAGTTGGAAACCACATCATTCGGACTGGTTCCCCACTTGAGATACGGTAGGAATTTACATGCCGGACCTTACAAGTCATCGACGTATCAACGTGGACAGCCATATTATTGGTACTTCGCTCCATTGGTAGTGAAGAACCAATCGTAAACGTTTACTATTTATTTTTTCCCGTTGGACTCAAGGCTACTAGTCATCGTGCACAGCTTTAAGTTGTTACTATGGTGGTTGCATAGTCTGTCTGTAAGTCTACCAATCAGAAACGCTCAGAATTCTGTATAGTCGGGTATTTTGAGGGCTTACCTGTAGCCTCAGGTCTGCTTTGATCACTATATAACTGGCACAAGGTAGCTTTAGTAATCGGAAATTCATGCCAATCTCTATGGAAGAAAGACACCGTCCTCATCGCCTTCGCATTTATCTCTACGCCTACCCAGCTGCAAGACGTCTTTTAGATCAAAGAAGTCACATCCGAAACCTCATCGGCACCTCCCGACGTATGGGGCGTTCCTCTTGTATCTCGAGCTATGACCAGGACTTCCCTACGCGCCGTTGATCCATTCAACCATCCCTTTTATACAGTATTCAACATATCTTTCCAGAACTCCTGCACCACACGCTGACGATACACTTCCGGGTGGAGTCGATAACATTCTTCGTATCTGGCCATCATGTCATTCGCATCTGGAAGAACACCGAGAGTTGACCACCCCTTCCCCCGCTCCACTCGAGTTTCTCAACTACTAGACCGCTGAGCGCTGGGCGAAAAAGGCCCTATCCTGGCATGTCGTTGAGGGTCCACAGGTTCTTACTCGGGGCATAGCGCTAACAGCCAGACTAGGAAGGCCCACGAATTACGGTACCCTCGCCCATACCCATCGCCTTCCTACTCCAGTCCAGCCATCCATGTTCAACAACTCCATACCCCATGGCAGCGGGATAGATCGAGCGCATTTTCTAACGAACAAAGCGTTACCTTGACCATTTGAGCGATTTTATGCTTTCGCCTGGAAATACAGCTGAAAGCCCCAAGTCACCATATTCTCGAACACCGACTGTGCGCCGAAGAGTTACTTCCGAGATCGTCGTCGACAACCATAGTCATTTTAATCGTGCTTCCTCTCACACTATTTCTTCCCCGGAGCATTTGCAAGAGAGCGCTGAGGGTGCCACGATCACAATTGCATCTAACTCTCATTATCTACGACGAATTCCCCAGTTGGATCAACCTCCTGCTCCTCGACACCGACGAAAGTCTGCTCCTGAAGGTTCCATTCTCAAATCTACTTCTTCGTTATTTGACCATAGCAAGGAGCAAGACACACCAAGATCCTTTGCCACCAGGAAATATATCTTCGCGTTTCTAATCGATACCCTTCCCGACAATATATCTCTATTTTCTTTTGTGCCTACCTTACATGTATTTTTCCAGGGTCGCCCATATTTTTGAGGAAGCCGAAATCAGCCTCCCGAGGATTAAGCAAGGGGTAATCGATGCTGCAAGGAAGGCGCGAGAGCAAAACAGCGCCAGCGACACAACTCATAACTGGAGACTTGGAACGCCCTCGTCGAACGCAGCCTATCTTAACCTCCAAAGAACTTGGGAATTGTTCATTGATTCGCTGATGCGCGAATGGAAGACTTGAATATTATCTCTGTGCTCTTACTCTCGTAAGTTAATATTTTCGAAGGTGTTATAAAAATTGATCATGTCCTCCCTACACCAGAGCGATTCTCGCCATTTTGCAGATCGAAATGGCGGTTAACGATCCGTTACTGTATACACAGCCCTTTATCCATGATGTGCGCTCTCATGAGTCTTCTCTACGGATGCGTGTACATAATACGCTTTGGCTCGATGAGGAAGGTTTCTAAAGCCGCATGTGGGCAGCGGTGAGTTCTTCCGGAGGTAGCCCCTATCTTTAGCGCTTAAATTTAGCGCTCGTTCTTTCTTACAGGAGCCCAACGATCAACCACGTGTATTTATGGAACGTTGGGTTTTTCTTGCATGCCAGCAGCTTGGTTAGCTTGGTACGTTGATAAATTTGCATTTATTTTAATGGTATTGACATCCATGCAATAATGCAGGTCCATGGTCATGTACCTTGTTTGCATCATGTCTCTAGTCTGGAGGACGGTTCAACAGATGATCCAAAAAATGGGCGCTGACACGGTCTCAAGCACTGTTCCCGCGTGCTACGGTGACAGCGGTGCTGGGACTGGGTGTGATATATTTTGTTCTGATCATGAACACACTACGACGGTATGGCCATGTCATGGATCGAGCTTGGCATAAACTCGCGACAGGGTGGATCGCTATTAGGTCACCTGGGATGCCTAGCGTGCGCTGGTCAGCGTTGCATTCCAAGGTCACTCGCATATAATGTCCCCTGCCTTACCTTTGCATCCTGGAGGTCCCAATCTTCATATCTCCTCCAGATCATCGGATTCGACAGATGAGAAATCGAGAAACGATCATGCTTCACTATAAGCTATATTTTTCTATAGGTACCAGTAGTTACATTTGGACTTGTGTATACACTTCGTTGTCTGACTTGAGAGAGCCTCTTATACCTAAGCTGATAAAACTCCGGCTTTCGGGCAGCTATTCATCAACAGGAGCTTCCCTGCTCCCTCCAGGACGCCCATAGGTAATGCTGTGATAGGGATGAGGCTTTCCGGGAACTGGGAACATTCCTCCAGGAGGGAGAGTTAACGGCGTCGCGAAGACCACGATCTCCAGGGAGCCGAAGTCTACCGCCGATCCATCTACCTGACAAAAGAGATAAAGAATGTCAGCACTATATCTCGCATAGACTCAGAGGGGCCAAATATGATACCTTTTGAACTCTCCAATCTAGTTCTTTTGTCAAATACGGTACAACTTCCTTGGGTTCGAGGCTCTTTAGGCCTGAATGCTTGGCGATACCATTGTCAAGATGGACGAATCCTTCTGTGATATCGGGCCCACGACTCCGAATCCGCCACGGACCATTACTGAATGTTTGCCAACGAGGTGGGGGCTGGTGAGCCACTCTTCTGGATTTTGGGACCCCTCCAAGGAAGAGGATCACATTGTAGCTGGTGTCGTATTCGGATTTGCTAGCATGAATGCGGGCGGTCCATTCCCAAACCACTTGGTTAGGCGTTTCCCTGGGCTTTGCGATGGGTGGTGCATGTGCTGAGCAGCAGAAGTGACAGTGGATACTGTGTAGGATATACGGATGTATGACAGGTATCATGGTCTTCTAAGAATGAAAGAAGACTCTAACGGAGTCCGAGCGCTGCTCATGTGCCAGCTTATGCCACTTAATTGAACGTAAGCTCAGATAAGCCATCTCCATTCGCCGCATTGTCTCCCGCGAAAACACATCGAGAAAACCAACTGCCGGTATTAAACAGGTAAAATTCTCCTCCACAAATGAAAATCTGGCATATTTCTCGCCTCTTGAAGGTAAATCACAGAATGCCAAAGATATTGTTAAGCTCGAATCTCGACCAAGATTTGAATAATGTACACCCATATAAACGAGACAGAAACCGTGACCCTCATTTCATACGTAGAATCGATCATGCAAATAATGATGTGAATAAATTGACGATTCAACCAGTCGTTCAAACCATCAAAAGGCTCCAGGTATATTCTGCGCCGTACCCGGAACGCCAGGCGTCGGCTGCCGCTGGCCGTGTTCTCCCTTCTGCAATCAGGGAGCTGCTGCGCAGTCGGACTATGCGCATGGCCATCGTGGCTCCCCCAGGACCAGGCACGAGCGACGCCGGCACGCCTAGATGCGCCGCCTGGCCTGGAGTGGGAGACAGGAGGAAGACCTGCGGCGCCCCATCATCGGCTGATAGGGCGAGTACGCGGAGGGCGCGGCGTACATCATGGGCTGCTGCGAGGCCCCGCGGGGCCCACGAGGCGATGTAGCCCTTTGTCCGCTCGCTTGCGAAGGTGGCTGGCGATTGGGGGAGGAGCGGGGCGGGCACTGGGAAGGTGGAGAATGCGGGTAAGGGTAGGGAGGATAGTGGTATGGATATACGGAGGGAATCAGCGGGCTCGCGGAGGATTTCTTGTGGTGGTGGTGGTTCGCATCGGTGTTGGTCGTACCCATGGACGTCCCCGTATCTCGTTTTCTCCTGCGAGAGTCCTCTGTACGACGGCGATGGTGGTGACGCGATGACGATTGATGATGCCGGGACCGATGATGTCTGCTCTTCTGCCTGTCTGAAGGTTGCTTAGGTTGTCCAGAACGAGGCGATCGAGGCGAACCAAACGCCATTGGCAGACTCGCCCGCAGACTGTTCCAAGCGAGCTGGGGGTCCCGCTGCTCAGCAAGTCAAGCGTAGCACTGCTCCTTCTAGAATGGCCAATCATGCCGTGGTACCAAGACGACATGGGCCGGCTCCGCCGCTTTCGCGCCTTGGAGGCACCTTCGCCGGAAGATAGTCGACTGTGACTCGCTCATGTGAGACCCAAGGGAGATTGTAGAGCATCTTAAGAACTTTTCGATCGGATTGAGAGACGAAAAGGAAGGATCATAGTACGATGTCGCGTCGCATACGTGTCGTGTGATGTGGGCGAGGGAGACAGAGTCATTTTTCGATAATCATTCGTAGGTTCGGGATGGACGCTCAAGGAGAGCCGACATCCTGCGGCGGAGGAGTGCTACAGGAGGAGCTTGAATTATCTGACTATGAGGAGACGTTTGAGCTTGAGGCAGAGATTGAGCGGTAGGAGCAGATGATAATTGCAGGGCACCGATGGGTATAGTTTGAGATGCGGCATGATAAGGAGTAGGTGATGCGTATGATAACGTGTTCCTGGCTCAGAGGCGATGGCTTGAGTGGCATCGATAGGCGCTCGTGGGTCCCGGACGGTCGAGGGTGCTGCCGAGCTGTGAAGTGACGGCGGATGTTCCTCTACATAAGATAAAGCAGGACTAGTGCTGGCCTGGCGGCGCATTGGAGTCGGCGCAGGCCGATTGTGGTCGTAGTAATCATAGGAACCTCTATCGTTATAGACCATGACCGTCGCTCTGTCACTAGGGTTGTCAGCAGCAAATTCGGGACCAGTGTTTTGAGGATAGTCCTGATATTCGGGCTCGCTATAGAAATTCGCATTTTCGCCGTAGCTTCCGGAGGGAGGAGTGATTTGACGCTGGGAATGGCGGAGTTTCTCTGGTCATCCAATCGTACTACCTCAGGCAAAGGCGATTCGGGATCGTCGGTTCGGTAGGAATCATATCTCCCATGTATTGCATGTTCATCCGCGACCGTGCGGGGACTCGTACAGCAGGCGATGGAGGAACGGAACTATATGCGGGAAGGGGGGTATTGCTTGTTATTTCGCTGGCGGATGTGTCTTCCATCGTGGACGAATCGCTGTATTTGAGTTTACTCTTCTGCGACATTCCCATACCGGCGCCGTAGCCAAACATTGTTCGTGGAAGTTTTTTGACCCCTTTGAAAAAACCGCCAACGAATGATTTCTTCTTTTGCGGACGAGGACGTCCTCCGGAACTCGAAGTCGACCATAGCGCTCTGGTTTTTGGAGTCCCGGAAGTGGCAGTCCCTGAGTCGGTGTCATAAGTATTTCGCCGCAGGATATGGTCAATTTGTGCTGTCGGAGGCTCTGGTGGGTTGTTTATGACGCGAAGCGGACCTGTGCTAGGTGCATAACTCCCTCTATTGGGAGTTGGGAGGGGTCGAACAGCTTGCACTGGAGTGGGAAGGTTAACCGGCTGGGGAAGAGGCACCGACCGTCGGTTAGAGTTCGACCACGACTGAGTGCTGGGAGCAACACTGTGCTGCGAATAATGAGAGTTTCTGGCAAAAGGTGCAGCCTGGCCTGCAGATTGGTAATCGCCATAGTCTGCCATCGTAAACGATATGCGGTCTTCTGAAAAATATGTAAGCACTTAAGTATCTAATGAGCAGTAATACTTACTTGACGCTGTAGTGGAGAACAGACAAGAGTAGGACAGGCTCCTAGTGGAACACTCAGAACTTAGAAGCGTAATTAAGGGAGCATGGGGTGCCACCACGACAGCTGGAGTATGATTTACATCAGCTGCGCACATCTTGGGATTCCTCTGCCGCTCCGTTAGAATGTAAGCTGCCTCGAGGCAGGATTTGACAAAGTCGTGACGCAGGTCGATCATTAGCGCAGAAGTCTGTAAATGTAGGTTCGTGTTACAGAGACGGCACTCAAATTAGTAGTAGTTCTGTCGGCATTTTGATTGATAGCTTACCTTTGACTGGGATATAAAACTGCTGTCCTCAGGTCCTGATAGACCTGAATGTGACTGAATCCAGGAAATCATTCGGCGATTGTGAAAAAACGCGCGAAAGCAAGAACTGACATAAGTACAGCAAGGACCAGGATAAGTATAGCCGTTCCGAATCCGAGTCGCTAACGTCCATTGTCCTCGGTATCAAGAAGCCAATTCTCATAGAGCATGGAGCAAGGTTTAAGACGAGAAACATGTTTTGAAAATCCCCTGGAGAGTGCTGGTGGCATGCTGGTTGTAGGCTGGAAGCTGGCCGCGCGAGCTGGCGTTCGAAAATCCTTGTTTGTTTGTCTCTCTCTTTCGAAATGAATATAATTTCGGGCCGTGAACTCCGCTGCTCTAGAGTCAATAATATTAATATTGGCTCGTGATAATCAACATTCATTTTGCATTCATTGGATAGTATTTTCAATGCAGTTCATTCAGTAAAAGAATACTATCAGTATTGCCCACCCCTTTGAGTAACGAGCACGCCTCATAACTAATACGAAGGTGGTCATATCACATCGCGTTTGTTAATGAGCCGTGACAAAGATTCACGCGAAGCCAGCGCTGACTACCCAGCTCACGTCGTCGTTGAACAAAAAGGTAGCATCGAAATCAGATGGGCCACCATTACTTGCCGCGTAGAGAACAGCGTTGAAGTGGCGGAAATAGTGGCTGGGATAACTCCACGAGCGAATCGTGTTGCCCTGCCCGTTGAGGCCCGCCTGCGGGCAGTACGTGGCGTCCTCGCTGAAGAGCTTGCTTCCATCATTGGCGTTCAAAAGGAGCTCGAAGTTAAAATGGCGGATGAAGCTCCCGGGCGTGTCGACGGACTCGAAAGAGTAGCACGCGCTGTTGCCCAGGCCGGTGCGCACGATCCAGCTCGCCTGCTGCTGCAGCGCGGCGGGGCTGGACGACGAGACGATCTGCGTGTTGACGGTCGCGCCGGTGTGCGCGATGTAGCGCGTCGTGCAGCACGCGGTGGTGGCGCGAAACGAGACGGTGGAGCCGACGGTGAACGCGGGCCCGCTGGTCATCGAGGTGGCGGCGTATCCGGCGGCGACGATGTCGCCCTGCACTGCGTTCTCGAGGGCGTCGGACGGGTAGCCGGCGGTCATCGCGCCCTCGTAGAACGTGCCCTGCGCGCGGTTGCTGTTGTCACCGCCAATGCCGAGGATGATCGCGCCTTCCTTCGACATCGGATTGTAGCCGCCGTTGGGGCGCACGCCGTTGTAGAACGTCGATAGGGAGCCGGAGGCGGCGTTGCCGCCGCGGATCGCCCAGTGATTCGGTTCACCTTTGATCACGGCGGTGACGAAGCGGGCGGAAATCGACTGGTCGGCGGGGTTCGATGTCGGGCTGGCACCGGAGAACAGCCCGTTCTCGAGGTCCGCCATGATCCAGGGCCCGCTGCCAGAGCCCGAGCCGCCCCCATTGCCGAAGTAGATCGCCTCCATATGGCCGTTGCCCGTGTCGTCGGAGTTGGTCTCAGCGTTGCCGTAGTCGAAGCAGCAGGCATTGTTGAAGTGCGTTCCGTCGAAGACGGCGTACATGCCCTCGGGGGCATCGCCCGTCGCGGTCCCGCTCGCATGGTTGTTGCGGTAACCCGTGCTCGGCGAGGAAAAGACACCGTACGCCTTCTGGCCGTTCAATGTGACGGGCGCACCTTCCGCGCTCGCGAGGTTGTCGACAACGTTGGCTGCGCCGCCGGGTCCCGCCTGGGTGAGGTGATTGCCACGCCCGGTCTGGTCGAAGATGGTGGTGATGAGGCAGGTCGTGCTTGCGCAGAAGGAGTCTTGGGCTGCGGCGTTCGCAACGCCGCCAACGAAGCGCGGTGCGATGTTGAGCGTGGCGTTGTCGGAGCCGCGTACGACCTGGTAGAGCGCGCCGCTGAAGCCGTTGAAGAGGGCACGAGTGGTGCTGTGCGCTGCGACGCATGGCGTACCGCCGGCGGCGTAGAGATCGCAGGGTGCGGCGGCAACCAGAGAAATTGTGGAAGCGAGGCCTACAGCGAGTACGTCGGTGCGCATATTTGATTACTTCGTGTGGGGACTCCGAGCATAATCATAACCTTTTAAATCAAATAGACGGCTCCGTGTCTAAAGGCGAAAGAAGGAAGCACATACGGACAAGGTCGCCGAGAAGTCGAAGAGGGGAATAACCATGCGATCAGCCTACATGTGACTGACCGGGGGAACCAGGATCAAGCTTTTTAAACTTACTCTGACACAATCTGTTGGATACTTATCATCTGTTCGTTACAGCTAGCTGCGAATGTCGCGGCCGTTTGAATTCTGCTGATAGTAATGGTAAATTGATAATGAGTATACTTATAAAATTTATTATTTCCTCCACAAAATAAACACAAGCACCTATATTCACTGCTGCGGTGGGCTTATTCTACAATGTGGAAAATCCATGGGCGTTTTGTGTCATTTGTCGAATAGTTTTCTTTCTGCTTTAAATTGTTGTCTCATTTCAAAAATTAAAAAATCTATTTTTTACTTCCAAACAAAAGATTTGTCAACTCTATAAATCAGACAATAGCTAAAAATTGAAAAATTAGCTAAAATTGAAAATTCTCGACAAATGCCATATATGCACGAGCGTCTAATTCACTCAGCGCGGTCAAAAGTTATCAGCCCGGAGGTAGCCGGGCAGACAACTACCCAGCCTATTGATGGGTGAACCCGAAATGGTTCTCCAAAATACCCAAGGATTGCGACATCATTATCTTGCCAAATTTCGTGTCAATGCGAGAAAAATTGGGTTTAGGGTCAGGATTAGGTAGGACTAATGAACGCTAACAACGTTAATCTAAGTACTTGAACTCTAATTATAAATAAGATGTAGACACTAATAGGACCCCCAAACCTATGCAATACTCACAGCCATTTGGTTCCGACTGATATATCCAGTCGCCCGAGGCTGCAGCGTAATCCTGCGTGTCAGTTGCACATCCAGTCCCTTGGTGCCATAATACCGATTCGTCTCGTAGCTCCATGCGTCGTACCCGCGAACGCAGCGCCCAAGGCGGTCGACGTATTCCTGTACGGAGGCGTCGACTTCGCTCCCCATGATGGAAGGCTGTTTTGTCGGATAGGAATTGGCGATGGTGCGTTGGCGTAGTTTGCGAGCCAGTATAGGCTGCTTGTAGGTCCAGCTGGTGCTCGTGCATGATGGAAGTGATAACGTTGTGGCAGTCGAGCCCGCGTGAATGCTCCAGCCCATATGAATGCATATCCTAAATTAATTAAAGACGGTTAGCCTTATCATTAAGCGCAAGAGCTGCGTCGAACGACGTACGTTGACAATGGCGATGAGATCAGTCGCACTCTCCACCAATGATAATATCACTGGATGCTCAAAGACTTCCGTTGGCATGTTCAATCCCAGAGCGAAGAACGAGAAACTGGGCTTCGCGCCACAGGTGTCCCGTCGAAGGGCGAAATAATCCTCCACGGTCCTGATGCGTCCCTCTGACCTATCGTCGGCTTCTTGGATGACGGCCGTGGTGTACGCATCAAAATCCGCATGAACTGCGCTATCGCGGGACTGTCTTCTCCGACGGCAGCGACGGTTCTGATGAAGAATCTGAGAATAATATTATATTAGATACCCCGAAACTCTGAGTATGCGTCTGAGGTGGACTCACTGTCGCGCCATCTCGGTAATCTTGCTGGACGAAGGTTCTGAAGGCCGCGTACGGAAAGCGTCCATCACATCGCTGGCAATTTTTTTCGCTTCTTCTCGACTGGCCACGTCGGTGTATTCGTCGAACGCGAAGTAGAAATTCATCAGATCGCATGCCACTCGTAGATGGTCTATAAATTTAGTGAGCATGCCATCTCAATTTTCCTGACGCAGAAGAGACTGACCTCTGCTTTCTAGGGGGCCTATGAACGACGCCAATAGATCTGAAATAATGGTCAGCTCTTTGCAAATACGAATGTACAATGATAAAACAACTTGCTGAAGTCACAAGCTTCGAATTTCTGGAACTGCCGTGGCTCGAACAATTCCAGCGACCTCACCCATTCAATGGCTTCCCCCTGACGTCGTCGAGCATGGAGTTCGTTACTCGCAGCCATGGCCAGTTGGTAAGGAGGTCGGGGATGGTGTATGAAAGGCATTGTAGTCTAGATGTGAATAGAAGGCGCGTTTGAAAAAGTATTTGATGATTCTCCAACGTCCACGACTACTATTATTTATACCTGAGGCTGAACTGGATGAAGCGCCTTCCTCATACCGGTAAAAATACGCACCGCTCTTCCATCCAACAGTTCGCATCGCAGCACTGCTTCCAACAGGTACGCCATAAAGCATAAGGTTGAAGACAATTTGTGTGGTCTTGGACTCCTTTTTGGGAAATAGGATGGATTTATTCGGCGCAACCACAATCCGGTGCCCAAAGAAGTATCCAAAAATAGCATATGTTTAAGGAGGACGTCCTGAATGTTCTCGTCCTGCCGCCTAGCCAGGACACGATATGTTTATGTACTCGATAAGAGTGCAAGCTCCACATATTCACACCGGAAATTAATGGGCGACTGGCGACTGCATCGGAATTTATTGGCGCGCTGTGACTAGAGTATGCATATGTGGCAGACAACTGACATCTGAATCGACGTGAGGCTCTGTTCAAATACGGGTGATTATGACGTTTATGTCCAGAGGTAACGGATTTGTCGAAAACAACATACCTTCATTATGTCAAGATCTGAGACTCAGAAGGGCAGGCTTCGGTCAACGAATCCCCCCGGTGATAGTATCAGTGATAGTAAGTAATACGTAGTGGGCGCTAAAAATAAAACCTTCGTCAGCTAATTATCACTGTCATGATTCAGACCCTGCCTCGCTTTATCCCCGCGCATAGATTCATATGCCTTCGACACGCTGAAGTACCTGAAATACCTTCCATGAGCAGATCCGACGAAAATAGGCCTTATACAACAATAAAGGGCGAAGCATAGAAGTAGGTTGGACTCACTAACGCCCTTCACGAATCGACGCGTCGCATAAGCACCTCAGTATTGTCCTGCATGTGCTGCCACTTCTTCCTCAACCGATGCAGCTGCCGAAACAACGGAGCATGGGTGTATAATACCAGTGTAACAGGGCCTCTTCCCAGTGTGGGATCGCGCGTCGAATCCGCACACGACAAACGACAAACGCCGGGCGGCGTGGGGGTATGCGCTTCCGAAGGCTACGGGAATACTGCTGGCGCGGTGCGCTGCACAGAGTGGCGGAAGTACCGGTAGTACGACCGCATCGGAGCACGTCGGTCCCCGACAAGCGCTGGAAAAACGCATAGAACGGCGTCTACTGCAGGTAATTGACAGAAAAGCGCCTTAAATTTCGAGGGTGGGTCAATTGAGGAATCAAAGCGCCTTTGGATGTTGCACATGTTTATCTGTGCTTTGAAATATTAAAATGCTGGGATAGCAGTTTCGAAAGGAGAAGGATAATGAATGACAAGACCACGACGCACCTTCCGGACAATAGGGCGTTTATCCATCTACCTCCAACTGCTCCATCGCAGGCATTCAAGTTGTCGGGCCACTCGCCCAAAAAACCAATTTAATCGTCTCGAGAATATCAATCGGGCCTACCAGGATCCTTTTGTATCGCATCAAAACATGCATTGACTCCGCTCCGATTCTCTTCTCAAAGTTATCGCCCCCGCTGGATACAAAATGGAGAAACGAAAGGAGTGGGAAGAAAGTCTCCGGCTGTTACAGGTTTCGTGGGGAAGAGGTTGAGTAGATACTAAAGGGATGCAACTTGAAACGCCACTCTGCCTGTACGATATGGATGAAACCCTACGAAGACGCTGGCATAAGTTGACGTGGCGTTACAGTAGAGTTTGCGTGTATTCCCGGGCGAAGTGGAAGGTAGCTAGCATAAGAAGGCCCAGAAGACGAAATTGAGGACGTTCGAAGCTGAGCCAAGCCTCTATCAGAATGATTATAGTTCCAAGAGGTAACGCTGTCCTGTCTGAGAATCACAGACATAAAGTGTTCCTTATGATATGCACATGTTCCCATGAGAGTAGGCGATGCGAATGGTCTGCTGAAGATTTGTTTGTGCACAAAGTGAATAACATAGATTAACAGCTGTAGATTATGCAGACACGCGTTCTCTAGGTCTGCTAATAGGAGTTAGTTACAGTTAGATCGTGTCGACGGCAGAGAAGATAGTGGACTTGCCCAAAGCCAGAGTGGATACATTGTGTTGAGGACATGTACGGGTATAAATTGCAGAGGAAAATCAAGATTCTTTTTAGGTATAGCTGGATATGGCCTGCTAAAAATTTGCCAACTGCAAGACATCGGATGGGTGCGTTCAATATCACGTCGGGTCGGGTTCTCAGTCTATTATATCGCTGTATAGTTAAGTGATAATTAGGTCGACACTTCGTATCCAGATGATATTCGACATAGATCACGCACCAGGCAAACAATCCCATCTCATTGACCGCTACTCCGGTCCCTTTTGTCTAGCTCCCGGATTAAGGCTTCCAACCCATCACTGAGCAGGTAATCGATGCCGGTCATGGCATACTGCACGGCTTTTTGGAAGAAATAGATATAGAATCCACACCACGCAACGCCTTTAACAATGTAGACAACCCATCCCGCCAACGGCACCAGGATCTTGAACGCAAGTACGCAGCGGTCAAGCTGGCAATCACCAGCCTCGCGCGGCGATTAAGATAGCTTATGACTAGTAATGAAGAAAGAATTGACAGCTGGACTTTGACAGAGTACGCATAGATGATAGGGAGTCCGAATTGCATCCTGGACGATGTCGAAAAGGGTTGGGCGCTCCTTCAGAGACGTTTGACATTCGTGTTTATTATATCCGAGTTTGCTAAGCAACCTACTATCACGTGCAGATACTGATAATAGTGATCAGTACTCATTTTAAGTCGGTATCGATTAGGGGTTAAATCACTTCGTTGTGGTTAATAGAGCCAATCCGAAGAGCCGCTGGTTCGATTCCAGCTACCGACATATGATGCCATTTATATCAAAAGTTTTGCCCTTGGGCTCAATGAAGACGGCCTAAAAATTTCGCGGTGGTCGATGAAACTTGAAGCTTGCAGATCCAAGAAACACTGTAACTGCTCAAATTTTACTACTTAAAATACTTTTCTCTCTATCACTAACATTGGTCCAAGGTTCGTGTGTACTTATCATGGTAGGATATAGTTTTAATCTATTTATCCTCGGATTCTCCTCACTACGTACCGATTTGCTCAAGATTTGCTACCAATTACTATCAAGGGCCTGGGCCCGGACATATTTCGTGAGATTGTCCCAAAATAACTCTGGGAGAATCAGTGATATCAAGCGCTTGTTTCGGTAGTCAGCAAGAACGATGTACTAGGGTGTACTTAGCAACTTGCAAGCAACCAGCAAGCAACCTTCCCCAAATCAGTTCTATGGAAACCTGTCACTGAGACGCGGTGGTGTGACTAGGGGCAAATTGGACTGACACTCGTGGGTACCTCTGTTATTGGGGCCATACGAACCTGGGGGTCGTCTTTTTTCGCTTCCCTAGCTTCTCTTGCTGTTTTCTATCTGCTGGCTAGTTGAGTTCGATTACTATCTAATATCTGGACCTAGCTTCGAGCCCATCGTGCCCACTCGCTGGGAATCACCAACGTTTTGACTTCCTGGAGAGCCCACAATCGTATCCGCGTGCAACTCCGAGTCGGAGCCAATCCTACGCGCGCCAGGGAGCTTGCAGGGAGCAGCATTTTTCGTTCACTGTGGATTCTTTGCCTCGTATCAATCGTATATTCTGTCAACACCAACACATTTACATTGGTAACCCGGAGTTCGAATGGCATTATAGCGTCTTCTAACATTGCCTCGAGCCATGCGATCGCAGTCAGAATCATGAAATCTGTGGATGCATCATCGCCAACCATCGCGCGGTTCCCATTGGAAGTTCTGGAAATCTTTGTCCAGTACTCGACATTACCTTCCCAGATGGCCATCGCTCAAGTATCGAAAACGTTTCACTCCTTGGCACTGCGTTCGTTGTATCGCAATATTTCGCTATTCTCCATCTGCTGTCCTGGCGTGCTGTCAAACACTCAAGGCCAATCATAGTGCAGCAAGAGCTGTCCGCTCGTTTATGATTTCTTATACGTATGTGTTCATCATATTCTATAAGGATTGCTGCTCTGACGCGACGACCAGCTATTATTCGACTAATGTATTCCCAGCGGCGTACTACTCGGTAATAAGAGACGCGCTTCGCGACTCACTGGCCTACATACCCTCAAGTTATTGGTACACGATCCCTTTTGTTACTCTCCTTAAGCATCCCATATTTCCGGCCCTCAATCACTTTGAATGCTACCTCACCCCATCCACCCCGCTTATTAAATTTCTGAACCGTCATACAAAGATTAATTATTTACAAGTCTCTCCAAACGAGGACACATCCGAAGCTGCCTCCGAAAGATCAACACACTGCCTTTCGTGGAGCTTCCCCGCCTCCAATATTTCGCAGGCAACGCTCAGAGTGTTCCATCCTCGGCACTGCATGCACCCTGCGAGCGGCTATTATTAGTTGGAACGTCATCGACACCAACCCCGATCAGCCGTTCGCAGCACTGCAGCGTTCCAGTCATGGGACTCTTAATCTGCTCAGCTGCCAACGGCGAGGATGGAACCTCGACTTAATCGACTCGGCATCAATTCACCTCCCAGATGTGGTTTCTTTACATATCTCCAACATCCTGCTAGTCGATGCAAATCCCACCGAAGTGAGTGATTATCGCGTGTATTGTGATACCAAGGCCTGACGCGCAAATATTCAGGCTTACCTTCAGGCTATACGATCTATTCTTCCGCGCTTTACCCGACTACAGAGATTTAATATTAACTGTGTCGATTACTGGGAAATGGGAGACATTTCTTGTCGACCTGACGAAGATTTCAACACCGTAACGGAGTGGGGTAATGCTTGTCCCTCTCTGACCGAAATAACCCTTCCACGTAAGCGCACTCTTATCGTTCGTTCCCTCCGCGTATTTATTTATTTTATCCAAGACTCCGAGACCTCTCTGGTATAGGATCTCTGAGAACGTATGGATCCCCGACCCTAAACATAGAATGGAGCGGCGTGGTTGTCCGACGCGATCAAATCGAAACAACATCATAAGTGGGATACTATTGCTGAGAGTATCGAGGACGCTATTTTAGATACCACAGCTGCACCACCGGATTTTACTGAGACTATTGCCAGTGCGAGAAGCCGCTTGGAAGATCTTATACGGACGGAAACCAAGATTTCTCTCCTTCGGCTCGAATCACAGAAAGCGCATGCAAAGGGAGTAAAGAATAGGTTTAACTTAACCTCCGTTTGACGCCATCCATTCGTTTTACTTATCTGTTCTTTTTTGACTTCCTCCATTTGAATTCGATAGCAAACGTTTAAACATGGCATGCCCTGGCCATAACAGAGTCGGCCTACTGCTCTTGTTAATGTCATCCTTTTCGCCGCATGTTGATTCATTCCTCAGCATTCAACCTATAACATAATTAAATATTTAGCTGAAAAACCGTATTAGTGGCAGATTAGCAACTTTAGGAGACATCATGATATCAAGGGCACTAATTTCATATTGAAAACGTACAAGAAACGAAGTGAGAATTTAACAGATATAGAGAGCTGTGCAAGGATAATGAACAAAATCTAAAGAGAGGTTTCCAATAGCCCGAAGATAACCGTGAAATTGTATAACGACGAAAAGAGTCCATAATTCAACTCCATTACTTCGAAGCCAACGCATCCTTCATCACTTGTACGTATGCTCCCACAGCTTGTCCTCTGATATCATCACCGACATATGCCTTTTTTGAGGTCCTCGCCCCTCGATCCAATCCGCCATGCACCTGGTTTCGTCGCAGTGGAATATATTCCATGCCACAGGTACTGTCCGCATGTCTCTCCACTCACAGATAAGGACGTGTTATTGCCAGCAGAAATCCTGATGTTGCTCGTAGGACCCCGAGTCGATGAGCTCATTATTGAGTGCGCACAAATCCGGGGTAGCTGTGGATGAATGGAATGCGCGGCTCTTCCTTGGCGAAGACTATAATGACAGTTTGAGTTTAAACTTTAGATACATGATAACATATAGAAAAAAACGAACCTCCGCCATCAAATCGTTATACGTGGGTGCACCGAGAGCGGCCTTTGAGAGCGAATACCCGTTTTTCATGGCCAAGTCATCGACGTCGATCGCACCTCCTTTACCTGCCGCTAGAACACTCATCGCTGCCACATGTTCGCCGTCATCCTTCGCCTCTGCAGTCCAGGAAGAAGATCATGCAAGAACTTCCAACGCGCATAATAATGAACAGCTATTTCCTGTCGATTCCTTCTGTCGTCTCATGACGGCCTTGCATAGTCATGATCCCTGGCGACATAACGAGGTAGTTGATTTTGGGGTAGCGCGCGAGAATGTCTTGCGACGCTTGCTGCACATTTTTCATCAATGTGACGTCGCATTGCACAAACTCGCGAGCGACACTTCCAGAGTCGGGCTTTGGGAAGGAGGAGAGAATGCGCTCAGCGGCGTCGCGGTTTCGTCCTACGATGATGATGTGGCTGTTGCCCTTCGTGTTGTTGGCGAAGACTTCCGCCAACCCCTGGCCGATACCAGAGGTTCCCCCGACAAAGACCGCGACTGGCAAATGAGAGGAAGAACGTTGGAACGCAGCGTTGGATGTGCGGATAGCGGCTAGTGAAGGCATTTCAGATCGGGGAAGAAGAAAGTAGGACGCAACTCCTAGGAAGATGGTGGCAATTTGGATCAACATGAGGGCTTTTATTGAGGTTGTTGTCGAACATAGTTGTGTATAAATTCGGCACCGCGTGCAGCACAAGACGCGTCGTAGAGTCGGCGAGTCGGGCGCTTATGAGTCTTCCCGGCAGCAAAAGGTCGCGCGGCAGAGCATGCGCGTCACGGCTGGCTCAAATGGGAAAGACATATCCGTAAATAGCACTGCCAATGTGAGCACTTCGCATTTTCCTTGACTTATATGAACCGTTTTTTTTTTTTTTTTTGAATCGAATTAACTGTCCATTGAGGCCAAGCCTTATGTAGGACGTCTATCTATGTGCTCTAGAGTGACCGTTTGGCTATATATAATAAATCTAACTCTACGACTGCGTTTGGGCCTCTTAAAGTGGCTCGCATGCACGTCAAGCGTGCTAAATGTGATGGGGTCTATGTACTATGTGTGTATGTAGGATAATTGGGATGATATGATACAGATGATGTGCTGATGCGGGAAATATATGCAGGTGAAATGGGGAGGGGAAGTGATTAGATGGGAAATAGAAATAGAAGTGAAGAACCGTTGGAACCCTCCGTCTTGCGCCCGTCGCCAAAGTGTGGCCAAGTTAAAGCGCTCCAGATTCCTGGAGCAGACGGTGATAGTGCTATATGTGCTGTCAGTACGCACCTTTATACAATATTGTGTGAAGATTTGGGCCACAGGTGGTAAGGTGCATGACATCCAAACGAAACGTTGTAACTTAATGAAAAGCTCATGTGAGCATCTTAAATTTGAGCATATACAAGTGAATATCAACGGAAACTAAACAAAAGTCGCCTTCCAAACCTCGACTATGCTACGTGGATGTAGGTCAGCCAATCATGGACTCGGATAAGGACGGTACAAAGATGCTGCTTCCCCTGACTTGCTTTATTGGACGTGCTGCTACCTTAGGTGGTGGAGGTAGCTGTGCCATACGGCTTGTTCAATACGCGGAACTTAAAGACGGATCATTCTCTGACTTTTCTTAAATAAAAGGCGTTTACTGATAACCTTATCTATTTTGGCCTTATCGTCGACCCTAGACACGTTTGTAGTTTGAGTAGCAAGAAATTCAAACGAACAAGTAAAAATTACGATGCCTTAGAATATTCTTCTGAGGCTAGCACTGGCCATTAGATGAAGCTATCCTCACTGAGCTTCAATGAAGCAAACATTTTGAAAATTTTGGAACTTTAGAATGCCCAAGTCAAATAACGATGGAAGTCTCTAAAACTTACAAAATCGGCCTTTAAACGGCCGCCAAATGGCAGAAGGCGCTCCAATCAAAGTCCCGATAGTCTGCCGGAGAACATGATTGAACACTATTGAACATAACGTTGACATAACGTTGAATATCGATTCGATGTGACTGAGTATGGCGCTTACGTAATGAAATCCCCACAACGTTTTCCGCGACATATTTGGCACACGACCACAATTATCTTCCTGTTCGCGACCACCACCACATATGACGGGGACCTGGCTATCGGCGTTGTTTTTGGCTAGTCTTTTCGGCCTTATCTCATGCAGGGAGCAGCAAGTTTTGAACACGGAAGAGCCTGCAAGTGGCGTTTTGAGACGGTTCAACATCGAATCTGCGGTTCAATCGGTTTTGGCTGCAGCGCAGGTACATCACCTAGTTATCTGTGGCAATTTCAGATCCATAACTTGCCCTAGGCACATAACTTGGATGTTTGGCATACAACAAGCACCTATGTTGATGTGTACTTCCCTTCGAATGAGCCATATTTGCCTGAGGAGTTAGCGCGGTTACCCCATACGACAACGCCAATATCATCGACGGTATCAAAGCCTCTACAAGTCCAATCAAAATGGAATATCACCTCCTTAGATAATACCACCTTTCACGAAAGCTATCATCCGCTAGGCGAGGTTCAGTCGTTCATCAAACAGCTGGCCGATTCGTATCCCAACATCACACAGTTAGTTCACCTGGGTCAGAGTGCGGAAGGAAGGGACATGAAAGGTCTTACCATATCTACTGGTCCATATAACATGTCGAGTTCCCTGCTGGGTGAAGGTTTTATGGGTACAAACAAGACAAAGAAGACGCCAACGCCAAATGATGGAAGGAAGCTGGGATTTGTGATTGTAGGCGCCCAACATGCTCGCGAGGTGCGTTGAAATCTGTAGCTATCTTGATCCGAATCTTTATATTAATCTTACTCCAGTGGATTGCGACTGCTGCTACTACCTATCTCGCGCATGCAATCGTGTCAAATTCATCTGAGAGGCATTCCCTTTCTAAACTCCTAGACCACTTCGTGAGTTCAGTTTAGATTAGAAAAGCATGATATGGAGATAACTCCGCCTAGGATTTCTACATCGTCCCCATGCCCAATCCCGATGGTTATGATTATACCTGGACAACGGATCGTTATTGGTACAAGAATCGTCAAATCATTGGGCCTTATACCAAGTGTGTTGGTCTAGATATGAACCGGTAACTCACTTCATGATACTGTCTATCGTATTCTTATCTCTCTTTACGCTAGAAATTGGGCAAGTAGCATCGCGTCAAATACTTTCTTCGGTGACTAAATATACCATAGGGTTATAAATGGAAACCAGAAGCTGGGGATCAGGCCCAACGGTCAATTCTTAATGCCGAATCAAGGCCCAGGGAACCAGTAAATCCTTGTTCACACTGGTATCCGGGAACGCGACCATTTGAATCTCCCGAAGTCAACAACATTGCGAATTGGATTGCAACTCTCCCAAATGTTGCAGGTTTTGTGGATTTGAGGAGCTACGGCCAAATGTGTAGGCGTTCAACGTCAGCTTTCGGTTGGGACAAAAATTTTGATCACTCGCGTTTAGTGTCTTCGCCATATTCCTACACGTGTAATCGCCTCCCCAAAGATGCAGAAAACCAGATTGAAGCCGCCCTGGGAGCATGCCATGCGCTCAAATCAGTCCATGGGACTCCTTTCAAAGTCGGCACCTTGTGCTCGACGCTATACCCCGCATATGGGAACATTGTTGATTGGATGTACGCGCGCGAAGCTATCAAGTATTCGTACGTTGCCCATCTGCGAGACACGGGAACGGTATGCGAGGTCCTTCACTTTTCCTTATATGTACTTGTTGACTCACCACCAACAGTACGGATTCTCCCTTCCTGAAAAATGGATCCGCCCAACTGGTGAAGAAACAGTCGGTATGATAGAGTACATCGCGAAATTTGTCGCGAAACAAGCGAAAAGTACGTAGACGTGTTGCTTCCCATGTCCAAGAATAAATTTGAACACTCGATGATGTATCTTCTTGTTCGTTCATAGGACAATTTTAACTGGCTTGTAAAAGTATGCGATCTACTGTTGGTTCGTCGCTTTCTGGAGACAGCCTGTCCTTGTATTTTTCCTTCGCTTTTTCTGTATTTTTCAAAGTCTGACGTCTTTTCTTGCTGTGCTTTAATTGCTTTTTTGTATAACATTTTGAAATTGCACACGCCATTCCATGTGTCTCACTTTCGCTTTCTCACCTTGTTTTAGTAAATCTTTCCCTTGTAATGGTCCATTTCGCGCTTAACGGAGATGTCAACTTTTCTTCCTTCCAAATGCAAACAGCATGCGAAGATGGACAGTTTGACCTGACATTTCGAAGCAGCGGCTTTGGCCGTCTCGAGGCTACCTATCTCAAGGCGACAATCAATACCGTGCGAGATGGACGTTTTCCTAAAATACGTGGGCAAGGGTTTTATTGTCGTGAAGAAAGGTTAGTATTTCACTTTCAATTCCTGACCAAGAACTTGCTAAAATACTTCTGTTTCCCAGCAACGAATGATAATCACTCTGACATACTCGCCGCCGGGCATGTTCTCGATACATGAAACGACAATCCTAGAAAAACGATGCCCCTCCAGATCTCGAGACCGCAAGTTTAGCTACTCTGGTCTGCTCATCGGTTCGTGTGATTCAGACATGTACATCTGCCACTGAGGCTGCGATCTCATACATGTTCCAACGACTCATTCTTGGACAGCTCTACAGATGGCGCTCTGATCCTCCGATTCCCGAGAAATCCAAAGTGCACATTGTCGAAGGGTATTGATGGTGATTCGTCAGTGTTAATGATGCTCATGAAATTCTGGGAGTCAGAAATTCAATCTAACCGATGCTTGCGGTAATGAGATTACTGTGAGAGACAAGTCCTTGCGTTTGAATCTTCCTTTTTTTTTCTTATATCTTCTTTTTTTGGTTCTCTACTTTATGAAACCAAAGAAGCCAGGTCTAGTCAGCCGTCGTACCCGTTGCAGCGTGCTCTAAATCGATTGCATCCATGGAAGGCCGAAACACTGGCGTATTTCTGTTCCCTCAAGAAATCGAACAATTGTCTGGATCTCCTCTGGCTGGATGTCTTTCAACCTGATCGGAAGCAATTAAAATTCCTTTTATCATGTTTTGAATCTCGATGAACGCCCCGCCATCCCTTCCCCAACCCATTGTTCTCCCCAAAATGAGCTCCATCGAGGCCGTGCGTGCCGCTAACGCAGCTTTCGAGCACCCCGCCCAGCACCCACCCTTGCCATATTTGTTGGCGGCACCTCCGGCGTCGGGCAGGGGATGGTAGAGGTCTTCGCGACCAATACACTGGAAAAAGCCACATCGTCATAGTGGGCCGGAACCGCGCCGCCGCTGAACATACCTATCATCGGTACCTACCCCAGCTTCAGAACCTACGTCAGAGAGTTTATCTATTGCGACGTCACTCTCATGAAGAATGTACAAGCACTGACGCAAAATATTCTTTCGAGGTACCCGAAAATCAATTACCTCGTCATATCCACCGGCTTCATGGCTCTCGGAGGCCGGAATGAAACCGAGGAAGGGATCGACAAAAGCTCGCAGTGCACTATTATTCCCGATGGAAGTCATAAACGACCTCCTTCCTGCCCTACGAAAAGCACAGGACGAAGGCGAGAAGGTGTCTGTGATGAGCGTTCTAGCCGCCGGAAAGGGTGGTGCGATTGATGTGATTCATCGTATGGACGACTTGCAGTAAAAGACGGGTATTGGATGATGAAATTGAGTCTTTTGGCGCCCACGTACAATGACTTGATGCTCGAGGTCTGTAATAAATTATTTATTCATTCAATTTTATCTCATCAATGTCAACTTACAGGCTTTCGCCGGAAATCGAACCCAACATTCCATTTATCCATTCATACCCAGGGTTCGTACGCACAACAATCATGGCCTCCTCGCCTTCTTGGTTTTTCAGAACTATATCGACCACCCTTTTCACCCTCACGCGACCGTTCTCTGTTAGCATGGAAGAAAGCGGTCAGTACATGTGGAACGCGATATATAATGTCGCGACGAAGCCCAGAGCATGGCGAACCGGCTACAATGGCGAGGATATTGGGAAAACCAGATATTTTGGCGATGAAATCAGAGGCAGAAATTATGGGAACATACGGTGGAAGTCATGAAAGAGGCGTTATCGACGGACACGGTCGTTTGAACCTTGGTTGGGGTTTTTTAGACGTATTTATGTTGCGAACTAGGTCCGAATTCGGAGTGTTGCTTATTATGATAGATATAGATATAGGCTCTTCCATGTGAAGACAGGGCTCAGACCTCGGAGATTTATATACTAGATATCTGAATCAAAGGCTATAAACGCACGAAAGCTGCCTTTGGAAAAAAATAGCGGGTTTATCCGTTTTTCGAGTAATACCGAGATGGTGCATCTATCGATTCCGGAGTCATCCATCGAAGAGAGAAATTTCCTTATCGTACTATTATCAGCTTCCTTATAAAAATTAGGAAGAGAAGTGCGGATTCGTTTGTATTCTGACAAGACATGTGTAGACTAGTGCGTGGATGGGCTTGACCGGGTCAGCTGCCATTCACGAGACACTGAACCAAAAAAAAAAAAAAATGAGATGAACGTCTCGATTGGGTGTTCATGCTGATATTACAAGTAACTTTACATTGGTACGCTCGGGTATGCTTTTACGGATACAGTATTGATACTAATGGCCAATAGAAGCCTACATACGATGAATTCCTTGGATGTAAGTTCGCAGGAAATGCCGAGATAGAGAGTGCGATGTGGTACTGATAGTAGTGTCGGTTTGGCAACGCTGGAGGTCATTGAGCGACATTCCCCACTACTCTAAAGTATTGGAAGAATGGAAACAGAGTGTTCTCTTCCACGAGAGAAATCGGGCGAAGGTTCTTGACCTTGGCCTGAAAGAGTCGCTGAACATCCGTCAGATTATTTTCAGAATAGTTGCTTTGCTCCATGCAATAATGAACGAAATATCCGAACGAGTCAGGACCAAAATAGATGTGCGCTGCTGTGAGGTATGCACACAAGAAAATCAGGTGCCCACAAACTGGGCTCTCTTTCTGCGCCAGTTCGTCTTTGCAAGAGATGATATCTGTGAACCAAAAGCATCACCGTTTCGACGAGGGAATGAGGAGCTTTTTCGGCCTCCAAAATTTGAAAGATGAAGTCCGGTAACGGTGGGTTTCATGAGCCATGGCCAGTTGGTGGGTGTCTTCGCAATTTAATGTCTCCTTAATGTACCAATAGCAAGACTCCGCAGCCTTGTTTCCGAAAAAGGGCTCTGAATCGGTTTTGATCTTCGTCCTGAGCTGCTTGAATTGCGCCACTCGGTTGAGCGTTCCAGTGAGAACGGATCCCAATTTGACGAAGGAGAGTTGTTGCTGAGCGCTGTCGTTTAGGAGGGGAGGTAGCATGAGAATTGTTGGTAAAACCGATCCTGCTGAGAGGATGATATAGAATGTGGTTGCGGAGCAATACATGGTATGGCTCCTAGAGCACATTTCCGACCACTTTTGACTTGCAGCATGTTCGCCCCTTCGAAAATCTGGACACTTCGAGAACGTAGGAGCCGCATGATAGAAATGTGGGCTGTGGGGTCAGTAGTAGATAGCGACATAAGGTAAATTATCGTCATTTATATAGATTTTAATGGGAGGAGGAAGCGCTTGAGTGGCCTTATAAAGCCACACCAGCACTAGACGCTGTTGCCAAAAGAGGCAGTGATTACCATTTGCATGTAAGCACCGCTTGCTGAGCTCTACTCGAATCTGGACATTTGATTGAATTGTGAAGCCACCGCCGTCAGGCCGTCAGCCACGATGCATAAATGAAGCAACCGAGCAAGCGCCAGAGCTATACCCGAGTGAAAGAATAACATGATCAGAAGGGTGCTTGAATGTTACCGCTCTTGGTCGCAATCCCTACTACAGGATCCCATCAGTGGCACTTTCGGATGCTTTGGACAGTGATGTAATGAGGGGTTGCTGTAGGTATTTCCAATTGTAATAATGAGGGACTTACACACAACAGCTATACGAAAGAGAAATAACATCTGATCAAAATATGAGAATTGGATGTAATAAAGATAAACGAAACCACGACACCAAGTAATTAGATCGGTTCAAATACAACATGAATAACGTAGAAAGCTCAAGGGACATCAGGAAAAAGAAAAATTCAAGTGTCAAAACCAAGAAATCGGATAGATAGATCACGCCTTGATTCGGTCATTGGAGAGAAACCAAATCCGCAAGCTCGTCCAACCGTTCCTGCAGCTCGTTGATATCGTGCATGATCAAAGTGTGTCTGCGCTCCAGCTCGCGGAGGTCGTGACCGCTATCGGCAGATACGTGCCCATCCTCCAAGCGAGAAGGACGCGGGGGACTCGATCTGCGACGTGCATGAGAAGGCGCTTTTCGCTTCATCTTGGCGGGCTTCGGATGGATGGTGTCGATGGAAGGAGAGCGGCAGGTGTCACTTTGGGAGGTGGCAGAGTAGGAGAGGATTGCGGTCATTGGATGAGCAGCGGTGAAAGCCGGTGGCGAAAATGCTTTCAGTTGGACTGGCTTTCCTTCGCCTGCCGGCGCAACAGAAGGGCGATATGCCGGTTCCTGCACCTGCACATTCCCTATGGCTGCTGCAACAGTCGTGCGTGGTGCAACAGCACCAAGCTTGAAATCCGCATTGCCTCCATATCCGCTGGAGGAATACCAACAGCCCAGCATTCGTCGTCTGCGTAGTCGTCGTGGTCGTGGTGGTGACACTCCTATCCCCCAAAGGCGGCACCGCAAGCAGCGACCCAGACCCTGAGCGCACACGCCCGCTCATCATGCCAAAGCTGTTGAGGTACCCGCTAACAGTGGGCGTCCCGCTCCGGCGCGACATCATCGTCATGGACATCATGGACATCGCCGAGCCCGGCCGGGGGCTGGGGCTCGGACTGGGCGGCGCGCCGCCCTCTGAGTCCGTGCTCTCTGAGTCGGGGTAGGCGCCCCCTTCTGCTCCTGGATCTGGGGGTATTGGTCTTCGGGTAGTAGATGTCAGAGGGGTCCTCGAGGGCGTTGGCACCACCAGGGCCACGCGAATGCGACGAGCTCGCGGCGCTGTAGTCCGGGCCTGGAATGGGCGTCGCGAACCTATCGAACCGCAGCTCCTTCCTCAGCGTGCCGTATTTAGCACTGTCGTTCCTCGTATTGCCTCCCCAGGGGCTGTTCTGTTCTTCGCACCCCCGCTATCGAGGTCCACTCCGCGATGCAAACACGCCAGGATCTTAGGCTTCCGCCCGCTCTCCATCACCTTCTTTCTTGCGCTCATCCCGACACACTCGACGAGCTGCTTCATCGCCTCGCGGTCCGATACCACGCGGCGCGGCGCCGTGCGTCGGATGTGCTCGTGCGCGGGAGCGTCGCTACGGCGACAGCGCGTATGGCTTCAGCGGCGTGCTGTAAGCCTGCAGCTGATTGGCGTGGAGAGCATCCCCGCCGTGCCGCGGCCCCACGTCGCCGGCGGCACCGAGAGGGTGTTGGGGGTGCGCCATTTCGGGATGGGCGTGGCATATAGCGAAGAGCGCATGAGGGGCTGCGGGGTGCTGTGGCCGGCGGTGTTTGAGGGACTCTAATGATGCTGGTGAGATATCTTCGGGGAAGGCGTCCAATAGAGGCCCCCATGAGAACCCGATAAAGCTCGACATGGATCCGGAATTCTCCTTCCAGGACAACGCAGGCGAGTGTTGGTCTAAGTGTGTTCCTGTGCTCCGACGGAGCAGCGACAGCCAGGAGAAGCCGATGACGATTGGAAGAATGCAGAAAAAGCAAATCCCTGCGAATGAGAATGAGATTCCTCATAGGAGTTTTTCACAGGAGCTGGTGCTGGCGGAGCAGTTGAGGGTTTAGACTCCGAGTAAGTGAATGGGGCAGGTGCAAGCCTGGCGGGGCAGCTTTTGTCGATAAATTTGTCCAATCAATGTCGATGAACAATGGGTGGTCTGTAATTTCCATCACATTTCTACGCCCTAGGCGTTGTGTGGCGCGAGTCAGTAATCTGGATAAGTATTAGTGAGTAGTCTTGCTCCAAAAAATTAAGGAGCCTACCGGCGTAGAAAATGTTGATATTCATGCGAGATCGGTATCTTTTGATCGAACCTTAAGCCTTTCTATACGCTTTATATGAGAGACAAATCGAAGCCCAAAGAACGTTAAGAGCAGACCTCGTGGTTCATGATCCTAACATAAGTTTGTCTGATGTCATTGGCGAAAAAAGGCGCAACACCGTAGGCCATCTCATATAGCATAGCACCAAGGCTCCACCAATCTGTCTCCATGCCATATCCTTCGCTTTCGGGTTGAATCTCAAATTGCCCATCCTCCATTTCCAGAGCGACAAGGGCTTCTACATGGGCTTGTAAGATTTCTGGAGAGATATAATCACAGGTTCCGCATGGAACCAGACAGTATCGTTTCGCGATGAGCTGGCTACCGTCTGGACTTGGAGGTAAAAGGGGTGCGGCGGAACCAAAATCGATCAGGAGAACATGCGCGTCAGCTGTGAGCACGAAATTATGCGGTTTGATATCCCTATATATAAAGCTCAAGGGACGTGCAAATATCGGCAATCGAAGCAAGAAACGCGTACCGATGGGCGAACCCTTGCGAATGACACCAGTGGATCGCGCTCACGAGTTGCGGCGCCCACCACAAGAGATCGGATTCCAGCACGCGACCATCGTGAGGACTGGATTCAAGGACGTCCCAGAGGGTGCCTCCCTCTGCATAGTCCATGATTAAGTTGAGATGCGTCGGCGTTTGGAATGCACAGAGGAGATGTGGAGCCCAAGGTGAATTCGTCTTGACGGCTTGTAAGAGCAAATCCCGTTCATGTTGGGGCGAGCATTGCTGTTAAATATGAGCACGCGACTTCGAAAGCACTATGAAGACATACATCTCGCGTTCGTAGAGCGAACTGCTTTTCGATCGACTTGCGCACATAGACGCAGTTGTTCAGACGGCATGTAACGACGTCAATCTGATATTCCAACTCCATCAGCGATTCCAACACATTTCTGGAAAGAGAACCCACCACTCCAAATTGACCATATTCTAGAGTTCCAACGACATCAAGGTCGTTATCTTTGAATCGTAGGGAGTCGACCTCCGCCGTCTTCGCTGCAACGTTCGTTAGACAAGCCTCTTTGCTCGCATTATCAGAGGGACGAACCTGTCTTGCCGATAACACTCTGACCATGCATCAGCCGATCTACGGCGACACCTTCTGCATCCTCGTCGCCTTGATTGTTGCCATTGAGCAGGGTGGCCAATCGTGTTTTTCGCTGACGCCATGAGAGAGACATGCATTAGGTGCTTCCTCACGATGTGCTCGTTCCTTAGATGATAAGTAAAGATTGCTGAACGGCGGTCCAGATCTGCTGGAAATTGTGTCGATGCACAAAAATCGTGTTCCAAAGGCCTGATCGTCGTGTGCGATGGTTTAGTTGGACAGTCACCAAAATGATTATGTAAGTTCCATCGCAGGCGTACCAGCCACTTTCCAAAATAGACATCCCTCCTTTCTTCCATGCCGCACGTACATACGCCACTACAGACTGCGACCTCTCCCAATACTCACTCGATCACCTCCCTCCGCTAACCTTGCAACCGTGCATCCCGTCCGTCTACCCTTCCCCCGCGAACTTCGATCACCTCAAGCACAGCTGTGGCCCGTTTGCAATTTCACGGCTCGGCTCAACGTACCAGCAACGCCTCCCCTTGCTACCACGAACAGATCTCGTTGGCCCAGAACGCATGGATAAGCCGGATCGGACACCACAGAGCGGACAACGGTGTGTAGATCGTGTCCCATCTCCCACCTCTCAGCGTCGCGCTCACCTGCAGTGCTCTAGGCAACACCACCGCGACAGCTGTGGCCCGTTTGCAAGTTCCACGGCTCGGCTCAACGTACCAGCAACGCCTCCACAACGGACCTTGCTACCACCAACAGATCTCGTTGGGCCAGAACGCATGGACACCACAGAGCGGACAACGGTGTGTAGATCGCGTCCCATCTTCCATCTCCCAGCGTCGCGCTCACCTGCAGTGCTCTAGGCAACACCACCGCGACGAGCGACCTCCATGCGCCGGACATCGCGTCGTAGCACGACCTTGGACACGGATGGCACGACTCACGCCGCATCGGCAACACCACCGCGACGAGCGACCTCCATCCGCCGGACATCGCGTCGTAGCACGACCTTGGACACGGATGGCACGACTCACGCCGCACCTTCGACGATAACGAGTCGACTCGCGGGAAGGTAGTAGATGCGAGCTCCGGTGCACGGGTGCGGGCGAACGGCCACTACTGTACGTACTAGCTACATCCCAGAGCAACAGACAGCTGACCACGGCATGCAGAGACCACGGCGACGATGCACATGCGAGCAGGAGGTTTGGACGACATCGGCGCACATCCCGCGAGCGTGAACCTCCTGTTCGTACGGGTCGTATTCCATGGGCACCACAGGCCGCGGCGCGCCTAGCTCCCAGGTATATAGATTTCATCTTATCTATCTCTCAACGTCACACTCACGGTTCTTAGGCTAGACAACACGGCGGCAGGGCGACGATCTGCTTCAGCAGGGCCGTACGTGGACATCGCACCTTCCACAACGAGATGGCAACGCAATCGACGACTCACTGCATGCCTTGGACGACAGTCGGCTCGATTCGCGAGGACATCGGGGGCGAGAGCATCGTTCCGTAGCTAAGAGCAAACGTCAGTGAGTAATCCATTGGCTTCACCGTAGACGTCACTCACTCTCGGGAGTGGAGGACAAACCACTGCGACGCCAGGCAGCTTGAATCGAATCGCGGGACAGCAAGGTCCCGAACGCCTTCGAGCATGCAGTGGGCGACCAAGGGCTTGAATCGCGAGGGTAAAACAACGGTCAGCACTGCGCCGATCGCCTTACGATCAACCTACTCACCTTCTCGTCTTCGTGTACCGTCTTCGTGCACTACGCCTCGTACCTGCCCGTGAACGACGACGCGAATGGCTGGCGTGATACGCGATCAGTCGCACTTGGACGACGGCGATGGGCAGAGTTTGGGCCGCAGACGACATGCGCGTTGGTAATAGGGCCTTGCGCATGGAACGACGACGCGATCGATTCGCGAGGCCGTTGCGGACGAGAGCACCAGTCCATAGCTACGCGCCAACATCCGTGAGTGCCACGTTGTTTCCACCATATCGACATTACTCACCATGACATCCGCCATTCGTTCAGCGCCGAGCCGCGGGATCTCTGGGAGTAAAAGCTCTACGAGAGGCAACGATGGTAAGCGATATCGCGGCTGCAGAGACGACTAGCAACAGACTGACTACACATTCCAGATGCTTTCACAGAGAACGACAACGCGGTTGGTTCGCGATGGCGTCGCAGACGGAAGCGCAGGTCTGTAGCCACGCGCAAACGTCATTGTTTTCACCATATAGACATTACTCGTCATGACGTCGCCTTTCGGTCAGCGACGCGCCGCGGGATCTCTGGGAGTGACGGAAATGCGGCTGCGATACCGGGCAGCGCGCAGGCGAGACAGAAACGCAACGAGAGGACGAGATGGGAAAGGAACGATTCGATTCGCGATGAGAACAACGGTCAGCAATGCGACGATCGCCTTCGAGGAGATGGACAACCTACCGAGTCGACGTGCGCCGCCTGCTTGCACGACTGTCTGCAGAATGGCGCCTCGTACCTGGCCGTGAACGACCGACGATGTGGACGGCTCGGCCCCATCTGTTTCCACTTACCAACGAGGACGACGACAGCGGGCTTGAAGTCAACGCGCGCCGTCTTCGTTTGGGCTATCGCGACGTCGAAAGGCTCTACGAGAGTCAAGGATGGTAAGCGATATCGCGGCTGCAGAGATGAACGGCCACCTACTTACCGCGCATTCTAGATGAGTGTTCGAGCGCGAACGGCAAACTGCGGAGGGAGGACGCCATTAGTACGGTGCGTGTATCATACTAAATGAATTGCTCACCTCATTTCACAGATCCCTGTCGCTCGCCGCTAGTGTTCGCAGGCGGCTATGTGCTGTAGTCAACATGAGGTGCGGCGTCAGGTTTATCGATGAAAGCTTACTTGCGAGACAGACAGATCGCATCGCCATCGATGAGCGGAATGCAGAGGAGGGCGGCGCTCGAGCTCGGCGGGATAGGACGGGAGAAGGGAGAAGACGAGGAGAGAAGAGGAGAGGAGAGAACGATGGGATGAGGGAATAAGAGCCATATCCGTAGTCTTATATATGCTTTGTAGACGTGTACGTACATGGAATGAATATAGTGGGATTGGAAGTATCTCGTCCAGGGTCCGCGTAACCTAAGCGACGCTCGATCCATATCTCCTCCCCCGTTTCCTCGTCCGTGTCCGTTGCCTGTCCCTTGCTTATGTCTTGTATACCATACATTTGATCACTAAGAACACTCGTAGCGATTTTATCAAACCTAGAGTACAGAAGAGCCGACTAATATTGTGTTTTATTCAAGTGTGTTAACGAGCACAAAAGATAAAGTTCACTTTCTACTTTGCAAATTTCATCCGCAGAGCGGCCGAGGAACCTCGCTACGCACCTAACCAGCAATTTTCAACCCACTAGGACATATTCCCGTGTCCTAAACTACAGAGAAATGGGGCTAAATCGCATATTCCATGCATTCCCCGGACCTAACCATACTGCAAATGCACTTCCTTGCAGGCGGAAAGTTCAAGCGCGCGATCTTCGCTGGCAGCGTACGCGAGAGGACCCTTGATGGCGCTAGTAACCGTGTCTTACGTCCTTTTTTTTCAGGTCCCCGTGCGATGCGCAATCGACTGGAAATGCGAAACGGGGTGGGAGGAGAGGGTCATGCTCAGGCGGATATCTTCGCCGTACCAATCCTGGTCGCTCCAAGTTTCTGGTGTGCAATGGAAGCGTGCTAGGGCTATGTATTGCCACGTACTCTATGCTCCCAGACGGAACTGAGAAGGGGGTATAGCGGACGCACCGCAAACGCTGAGATGGTATTGATTGCATCTTGATATCTGTCGCATCGTACCTCCCGCCGCATCGCCGTTGGTTGCTCCAAGATTTCGGTGTGCGATAGAAGCATACCGGGGCTATGTACTGTTATATACCCTACGCTCACAGACGGAATTGAGAAGAGGGCAGAGCGGACGCACTGCAAACACTGAGATTGTGTTGATCGCATCTTGATCTCGCTCTTGTCGTACATCCCACCGCATCGCCATCACAGAAATCGTATTGGGGGCTAGTACCGTATGTAATATAAAACGTATAAGACCCCGATTTAAGATAATCCGTTTTGTGCGTTTCAAATGGCACATTGGAAGAGGAGCGCGTTGTTATATGAGGCCTTGATTTACGAACGCCTGTTTGACAGATAGAAATCTCCAGATACGGCTGCTTGTTAACATCTATCTTTTTATTTGCATTTCGAATCCGTGCCTTGTCAAGATATGTGGTTTGTGCCATATGTAGTACCGGCGCTTGTTCAGCGCTTAAAACACCGCACTATCCGCGGAGCGCGTAACCTCTTTCGCTCACAGCAACAAAGATGTTTGGCTTCCGTCTGCTTGAAACCCTCTCTAAAACACATTCTACCACATTCCAGCGCCTAAAAACGGCAGCGCAGTACACATGGCCAAGGCGCTTAGCCTGAATTCACGCCGCGCACATGGCACATTGGCAACAAGCTGCCAATGCCGGCCCAACGGTTCTCAAAAATACCTTTGCTCTGCTTTAACCACAACATCAGGATGGCTGTTTAGTGTTGCAAATTTACAGAAACACCTCAGCCAACTCAATGACTGCACACTCTGTTTCTCGGTAAATTTCGAGCAGACGCGCATCCAGATGTGCTGTAAAATTTCAAAATACATTGTTTCTTTTCTTTCAGAGCTCAGCAGGAGGGGAAAAGAATATTAAACTCCGGAGCAATAATGGAGCGTGCAGATGGGATATAAATGATGTCATCTCAAGCCGCTCGCAACTTGCTCGAAGTGACGGTATCAAAATGTAAGAGCATAATTCGGATGACACTTCCGCTCGCAACGCTTCAACCCTGGTAAATTAGTACACATGTAAGTCCGTTCTTATGTCAAAATCTCAGCTACTCAGAAAGATTTCGCGGGAATTTACACACACCGGGCAAGTGGCCACATGCAAGTTACTTGTTACGTTTAATAAATTGCATGCTTCTTATGGCATTACCTAAAAAGAAGTGTATTTTTGAATTTGTAGCGGTGATTCGGGAATGGAGGCAATGTATCTGTAATGCCAGCAGCTATGCACGGTTGATCGGAATCGGAGATATCTGCCAGAACAGATTTACATTCATGTGGAATTCCTGGACTATGTACTAGAGAAGGTTCGCTATTCAAATACTATTGTCTCTGGGACAAGGATACTGTATAGCACAAGCAAGAGATAAAGAATTATTACAATAATCAAGAAAGAAATCGGGGTATGAGAAAGGTTTATGCAGAGTGGTGATGTTGCAGGGACGTATTACATATTTTGGGCCTAGGGATTATTTGCCGTACTTTCCGAAGTTGAGTAATCGGAGCAGAGAAGTGGTGATGGAGACGTGAAAGAAGGGTCCAGCTTGGCATTCCGAGCATATAAAGTCTGGAGACTTTTCGACGGAGTGTGTATCCTCCAGCCCATCCTAATGCTAGGTCCCATTCCTGTTCGCTCCATTGTCCTATCTCTAACCATGTCACTATGTCATTGATGTGAGTACTCTATGGTATATTGGTAATGTGCACGGATATTGATCATATTTCTAGCTTTGACCATGCACTTCTAATTTAAGCGCCCATATATTGCAGAAGGTGAGCATATGTTTGTGCATGTCTCGGTTGCTTTGTGATTGATATTTTTCTTTGGCAGAACTTTGAATTGGATTTTTCGATGTCCCGCGGACTGACATATCTGTAAGTCGTGTCCATTCTTGCATTTACATCTAGTATTCACTATCATCTCTCGCTTTGATCACAGCTGTCTAATTTAAGCACCCAAAAGGTAAGCATCTGATTGAGTGCATCCGTGGTGAAGTTCTTCCACTTATACTTTTTGTTATACAACAGGTAGGGGTCTGTCTCCTCACCCGCACTCAACGTCAACCCGTATCCCCAGTCGCGGGTCAGCGGGTGCATGGCCGCGCGATGCTGATGGGTTCAAGCTCCGCTTGAAACCGAAATCAGCGAAACAACATCGTTGATTTCAATCCACCTTTCTGCATGGCCGCGTGCCCCTCCCCTCTGGCCATTCCTTCAATGATAGATCAACGAATGGGCTGACAACGGAATGTGACGAAACACGCCGACAACACACCAACAATGCACCACGATGCAGATGACGTGCCGCTATGCACGATGCACCACAGACAATGCGACACGATGCCAACGACGCAATGCAGGCGACATGATAAGGATGTCGCAAAACAACAACGAAGGCAATGGGGGCGCTGCAGAGCAAAGGGAAGACCCGGGAGCGGGAGATCCAACAGGTACGCCCAGTTCCCTCTCTTCCCTTCCCAATCTGACCTCTCAAAGACAGTGTCGAAGTTCACCGTCCCAAGGCACATTTCCCACCATCAGCATGACCGCAATAACCCATCCCTCACCAGTACCAACTCGGACCAGCGACGCCGACGACGCCGACGATGCAACGATATGCCAGGCTCACGATGACCAATTGACCATTGACACAACAAGGACGTGGCGGCGGACGACGTGTAAACGGCTATGGCAGACAGCGCGTGAATGACACATGAACGATGACGCAGGTGCAGTAGGATGCCACGACGACGCATAAACAACAGTCACAGACGGCGCGTGAACGATGGCCAACCACCTTTCTGTGTAACCGCGCACTTGCAGGGCACATGGGGGCACCACGGCAGGACACCCAGCCGTCTGCATACACAAGGAGTGCGGCAATAGCAGCACCTGCGGTATGCAGACGCTTGATGGAACCTACCCCTGACAACACTAACCCATGAGGGTTTCGAGACCCCCATAACCCGCCGTACCCACTACCCAAAGCCGCCAAAAACCCGTAATTTTGAAATTTGATTTTTGGATGTCCCGCGGACTAACATATCTTTACGTTTGACATCTGGTACTTAGGCGGCTTTTATCTCAGTTCCCACATGTGCAATCGATTTTTGGATGTCCCGCGAACTAATATGTGAGTCGCATCCATTTGCTATGTTCACATCTGGTACTCATGCGGCTCTTATCTCAGTTCCCGCCCTTTGGCATGGACATCCCGCGGCCTAACGTGTCCGTGAGTTTACCCTTTATCAAATGTTCAGACTGGGTACTCACACTGCTGTTATCCCATTTTCTGTGTTCTCAGTACTCGACATTTTGTTTTCATAGCTCGGAATTATGCTGCGGCGCTAATTATATTCTAATTAGAGTTTTGAGTTTCCCGCGAGCAGTGGCTCGTATTCTTCGGCTTTCCCGAATCCAAAATTATGCAGCTTCACTCATTCTACTGAAACTGGATATTTAGAGAGAATCCGACTTAGGGTTAGGGTTACGAGATCTTGCGTTCTTGGTGAGTAGTTTATTGAAGTTGTCGGAAATCCATCTAATGCTGCAGTAGGGTGCTTTCGCGCAAACGCGCAGTCATCGCATGCAAGTGAAGATGTGCGCCAAGTTGGTTTTCTCACGACCTCGATCCATCGCGTACAGATGAACTCGACAGCAAAGGACTTTGGTGAGTTCCATTTCACTCCGTTGTACACAGTTTGTAGATAGTCGCGCATGCCCTGCCCTTTGGGGGGCTGCACTCTGACTGTTGTCGCTGGTGCTGGGTGAGTAAGTTGCTGGGTGAGTAAGTAGAGTAGATAGTCCCGGATAGCCTTGCCCTTCGGGGGGGCTAACCTCTGCGCGCATTGCACCAGAAGCCGATTGGAGACTGTGACCTAGGCTCATTTTGAAAAACTTACCCCCGTTTAGGCAATTTCACCACACAAATCTCGCTTTTTCACACAGATTTTCACCAAGTTTGTCTGATGTCATTCGCGAAAAAAGGCGCACCACACCAAGACTCCACCAATCTGTCTCCATGCCATATCCTTCGCTTTCGGGTTGAATCTCAAATTGCCCATCCTCCATTTCCAGAGCGACAAGGGCTTCTTCATGGGCTTGTAAGATTTCTGGAGAGATATAATCACAGGTTCCGCATGGAACCAGACAGTATCGTTTCGCGATGAGCTGGCTACCGTCCGGGCTTGGGGGTAAAAGTGGTGCTGCGGAGCCGAAATCGATGAGGAGAACGTGAGCATCAGCTGTGAGCACAAAATTGTGCGGTTTAATATCCCTGTATATAAAGCATTAGGAACGTGAAAACATGAACATCGGAGGAAGAAACGTGTACCGATGGGCGAACCCTTGCGAATGACACCAGTGGATCGCGCTCACGAGTTGCGGCGCCCACCACAAGAGATCGGATTCCAGCACGCGACCATCGTGAGGACTGGATTCAAGGACGTCCCAGAGGGTGCCTCCCTCTGCATAGTCCATGATTAAGTTGAGATGCGTCGGCGTTTGGAATGCACAGAGGAGATGTGGAGCCCATGGTGAATTCGTCTTGACGGCTTGTAAGAGCAAATCCCGTTCATGTTGGGGCGAGCATTGCTGTTAAAATATGAGCACGCTAATCCGAAAGCACTATGAAGACATACATCACGCGTTCGTAGAGCGAACTGCTTTTCGATCGACTTGCGCACATAAACGCAGTTGTTCAGCCGGCATGTAACGACGTCAATCTGATATTCCAACTCCATCAGCGATTCCAACACATTTCTGGAAAGAGAACCCACCACTCCAAATTGACCATATTCCAGAGTTCCAACGACATCAAGGTCGTTATCTTTGAATCGTAGGGAGTCGACCTCCGCCGTCTTCGCTGCAACGTTCGTTAGACAAGTCTCTTTGCTCGCATTATGAGAGGGACGAACCTGTCTTGCCGATAACGCTCTGACCATGCATCAGCCGATCTACGGCGACACCTTCTGCATCCTCGTCGCCTTGATTGTTGCCGTTGAGCAGGGTGGCCAATCGTGTTTTTCGCTGACGCCATGAGAGAGACATGCATTAGGTGCTTCCTCACGATGTGCTCGTTCCTTAGATGATAAGTAAAGATTGCTGAACGGCGGTCCAGATCTGTCGAAGATTGTGTCGATGCACAAAAATCGTGTTCCAAAGACCTGATTGTCGTTTGCGACGAAGAGTAACCAACATGATTATGTAAGTTCCATCACAGGCGTACCAGCGACTTTCCAAAAATAGGCAATGCCCTTTCTTGCCTTCCACCGTCCACGGAAAACACATTATTCTCGTTTGTTATTTATTCACTGCTGGATCGCAAATTCGCAATGTATCTTTGATCTTGATGCATGGTGCCGGTTATTGATGTTTATCTTGTCCCCCTCTGAAATAATGGGTTTTCGACATGCACAAAATTTAAATCAGATGGTTCACGGTTCACCAGCGGGTATATGTACGTACTCTCGAACAAATTTGAAAAGATGAGCCAGACTCGCCTACTTCGACGCCGTTTCTTCGACTGAGTGTTCATATAAAATCGTCTGCGCATCCTTCGCCTGGGGGAATTTCTTCATCCCAATATCCTCTCCGAATCTACCCCGACGATACATCCCCTTCTTTGCCGCGAGTAAAGCGAATAACATGTACTCCGCATTCTCCTCTGGCGGGGTGGCGACCGCCCAAATCAATGGGCTGAAGATAAACATCAGGAAGCTGCGCAATATTCCCGGACGAAGCATCGTCCCATTGAGGACGGCTCCAGGCCAGACGTGGGTGAACGCGATGTCGGGATCACGGCGCGCGAATTCCTGCACCGCGAAAACATACATCGTCAGCAAGCCAGCCAAAAAGTTCGTGCGAGCGGTCTAGCAGCTTACCGCGACCATGAGGTCGTTGTACGAGACCGTATGGGAACCCGCCCTGAACACCCCATATGTCTTCCTCATCCCCAAATCCTGCAGATCAAGCTCAGGCGTCGTGCCCGCCCCAGCGCCAAGCACACACAGCACGCTCGCCGCTTCCTGGCCCGCCGCCGCATTCCTCAGCAAGGGCAACAGATCATGCGTCAGTGCGAAGCGATTGTAATACCGAATCGCCAGCAGGTCGTCAATCCCCTCCTCCGTCTCCTGCCGCCCGCCCCAGAACCGCATGCTCCCCGCACAGTGCACCAGTAAGTTGATCTTCGGCAGCCGCTTCAGGAGGTCGGCGGCGAGCGCGTGCACGTTCTTCATTAGAAGCACGTCGCACTGGATGAATTCGTATTTGGACTCGGGGGCGGTGGGGAGGCCCGCGATGATGGCTTCGGCCGTGGCGCGGTTGCGCCCGACGAGGACGATATGGATGCGCCCGTTGAGATGGCGCGCGAGGGTCTCGAGCATGGCCTGCCGATGCCGCCTGTGGCCCGGTGACTACCATGACTGGGACGTAGGAGGGGTTGAACGCGGCGTTGGCATCTCGAGATTCGACGAAGGTAGGCATTCGGACTGGCGCAAACGCGTGGTTGGATTTACGGCTAATTTTATTAGAATATTGGAGCTCAAGGCTGCAGAAGGACGTACCGAGTTGAGAAGAGTAGGTTAAGTGGTGCGTTATTCGTTCAAGTTCGAGCCACTTGTGTACGTGCGGTTCCGAAACGAAGTCATAATCTCTCTCAACGTGACATTGGAAAGATTCTAATCACTGCTTTTATTTGCGTGGGGTTCGCCCTGTTGGCGCTTGTTGGTGTGGTGGACTTGGCAACAAGAAATACAAGTCGAACCTGAGGGTGAGATTGGAGCTGGATTGGATGGTCTTCCGAGAGGTGCTGACAGCAGAACAGATCGTCGAATGTCACCATTGATATTACTATATAAGTAAATAATACGCTAGATGGTCGTCCGAATCATTTACAACACTCGAATGGGCAATGGGCGCCAAGTTAATCTAAAAATCACCATTTACAGTAAGCCCAAGCGAGGACTGATATTTTTGAAATACCGTTGGAGGGTAACGGTCAGATAAGATAACGGAAAGATGAGGTACAATTACGAGTCCTATTTATAGGAGTCGTTTTTTACCTGATGTTTCGACTTCTCACGCTACATGTCACTCACTTCTTGCTATGTAGCTTCCATCATTATCGACAGGACTTGCATCCGTTCGACGCGCGCCCCTCATCTCCTCTATGACGACAACATATCCCCCGCGTGTCGAAGGCGCTGAGTCGCTGACGTGCCTTTCCCCCTTTTCCAATGAGGGATGTGGACCGGCACCGACGCGCGTGACGATGATCGATTGAACGACGCAGGTCGATGGTCACGGATTCGTTGGGGAGAATGTGGGAGATGAGGGTCGCGTGTTGGACGTTGACGCGTTGACGACATCCTATTCACTTCGGCGAGTACTTGAATTCCTGCACCGCGAACTCGGTTACCCACATGTCTGCCCCTACTACCTACTACCAAGGCGAGCCTGATAGTGCGAGCAGGTGAATTGGTTGTACCAACGCGCGTCCGGGCACCTGCCTTAGGAATTCACTAGCAGCACCAGTCTCCAATCAAAAAAAAACGCGAGAGGCGGGCCAATTGAAATGGTCATTGGCAATCATGAAATCTCAGCTTATGTCGGATATGACAGCGCGCGAGGGTGAACTTGATTCCTAATGCACCACCGTCTCCATGCACGACGAATTCTACACTGGCAGGGCTCTGCAGCGTGGAGACGCAACGCAGTCCCAACTAGTACCGCCTCACAATGTTGGTTGTGCGAGCCCGCGCCGCGCGGATTAGGAGAGCATTGCCACGCACGCAAGGAAGCGCATTGGTTTGTACCAACACGCTTCGCGAGTGCCGTTGGAAACCTCCAGCAGTACATTGGTGGTGCCGATGAGACCACCGCAGCGAGCCGGCATTGATATGATAAGGACGACATTGACGGCCACGCCGCCACCAACGCGAGGAAGCGGTCGTGACAAACAAGTGAATCCGACAGCGCGAGCAACCGCGCCGGTTGTATTGGCGTGCATAGGGACCACCGCGAGAAGCTTCCAGCATCGCGCCGTTCTCAACGAGTCCCGATGCACTTGGCGAGAACAGTGAGCGCACTTTCATCGTGCTAGGCTGCGAATCGGGACCCTGCTAGCCCTGTTCCCTCGTTTTGGGGGCTTCGCGTGGCATTCTTACGAACAGTGGAATGCGAGATCATTTTTTGCTTGCAATATTTCTACTCACCCGTACACCCTCTTCTGTTCAGTCCATCATATACTCCCCATTTTAAAGGATTGAATAACGTATATTTGAAATGAAGCGACCATAATTCTCAGAATCAGTGCACACTTTTAAGTACAAGGAATGTCCTAGCAGGAAATCAGGAAAGCCTCGGTCTATCAAGCTTGATTCAGAATACGTATTTTTCCTATTTTTATTTTACTCTTTAAACTTCTTGCAGGTGGTATACTGACTGCGCGAAAGACTAAGCATACCTACCACCAACCTAAGTACACGAAAAAGGAGGGTCGTTATGCCGAGCAAAGCCGCGGCCCGCTCAACCAAGCAATTGGCCAGTCAAAATAACCGGCTAGCCAGTCGCGCTGTCAGTGTCAAACCACATTGTATGTCAAGTTTCAATCTCAACCGTCGTCTTATTCACGTTCTGACATAGCTTTCAGACCTTCAATAACTCTACCACTGATCTATGACGATGGCATCGTCGAGATCCAGGGATTCAGCTAGGACCCCAATAACCAAGGTTCCATATGACGTTCTCAGGGAAATTTTCAGTCACTGTCTGCCATGCCTTCCTCTTGTGACCCGGAAGGAGCACTGGCAGCCAAATACAACGATTGCGCCCATGCTGCTCTGCCAGATCTGCTCATCCTGGAGAACAGTCGCACTCGCGTCTCCTTCCCTTTGGTCTCACTTGTTGTACCGCGTCACCACATATTCTGTCGGTCTTAAACCCAGATCCTGGGCAGTTCGCCAGAAAGACCTCGACTTCATAGGGTGGTGGAAGAGGAACCAGGGCTCGATGGCGCCGTTCCTCCGCCTTGATATCAACAGAGACTATGGAACGCAAGACCGTCCGCTGGCAGAAGATGGGATGACTTTCCTTCTAAAATATATGACCTCAGCACAGTACCTTCAAGTCGATCCAGACTTTTGGAAACAAATTCATGACAAGCTCGCAGCCGGAGACCAGGTTATATTCCCATCCCTACATACCCTTGAGACTGTTCAACAGGATCAAAATTTCCATCGTGCCCAAGTCCTCATAGGGCTTGTACCAACTCATACTCCGCCAGCGCTACGCCGTCTATCTTTAAACAGTAGTGCTACACTGCCTAGGGATGGTGTCATTCCAAATCATTGGTCGAAGCTGACCCATCTGTCCCTGCACGAGAGCGCGATTTCTGTGACTTCCTGGTTTACCCTCATGCGGGGTCTTCCAGAGCTCCAATGGGCATTTATTTCTAGCTTTGGCTTTGGCTTGTTACACTTGCTTGATAAATTTAACATCGAAGACTATACAGCGCCTCCCACTAAATATACCCATCACCAACTTACCACATTGATTCTTATTGGCGGTGCACACAGTACCGACTACACCGTGACAGCATCCCCGCTTACTTTGCTTTTTGGAAGTCTCTATCTTCCAGCCCTGCGAACGCTAACACTATCGTCTTTGGCGGACTCGTGGGAGGAGCCTGACACCATTTCCGATATCGGCAATATGCTGCGTTCCACGCCGGCCTTGACAACGCTAGCCCTCCGTGGACCATTCTTTCTTTCCCTACACAATTACAAATATCCCACCATCATCGCTGCAGTTGAAGATATCGAGCCAATTTGGAGCCACACATCACACTTGACGCACTTGAAACTCGAGTTGCCTGATGTCACTGGGTATAAACCCACCGAGAGCAGTGCAGCAGACGATGTAAGAACCTTTCTCCGCAACGTCTTCTTGCCGAATTGTGGCTGGTTGCCTCTCGATAACCTCACATGCCCCATTCAGACAGTCTCGTTTATCTGCCCTGTCCGTTTCGATTTTGACACTACCCGGAAATCTACGATGTCGAGTATTCTGAGCCACACAGAAGGAGCGCACAAGATTTTCTTCAATGTTATTCCTGACACGGGAGAAGACTATGTCATATCCGCGCCCAGGGAATGGGGCTCGAGAGATTATTAGGACTGGATAGTTCCTGCGGATTTATTTGTGTTGTAGTCCTTCAACGAAGATTGTGGCATAAAAGTGAGTAAATAGTGGATGTAAATAAACAACCCAGTTGTAAAATAAACGTATCAGAGATCTACGCTCAAATCATTTCCTCGACAAAGAATAGCCAAGTAAAAGAGAACGGTCAGTTGGAATGGGCTGGATTGAATAAGTAGGAAGGTGCGAAGGACGAGAGTCAGTGACAACAACATTCAGGATGATCGGAGTTATCGGGCCGCGTAGGACGGGAAAATCAACGCGTTCCGCAGTGTAATCGTACTGCATCGTCCACCACGTCCGTCGTCCACCACCAGTCTCCACACACACATACGCCGAAGATACGCCTTGTCAACATCGCCGCTCCAAGACATGCCTCCATTGCCGCGCGAACTTCCTCAAGGAAAGAGCGAAAATCCCCATGTCGTGAGCGCATACAACCGATGCCTCCATCTCGACGCCTCTCTCCAGGTACAGAATCCGGGCAACGACGCCAAGCGCGCAAAGGAGCTCATCTACGTTCGGATTCTGGGCTATCTCCTACACCACGTACCCTCAGAAGAAGGCTTACACCAAGCCGTCACCGACATCCTCTCGTGCCGCACGGATGAAAACCTTCTTGAACTGGGGCTCATGTACTTCGATGGGTATATCAGGCCCTGTACGGTTCGATATTCTCTCTCGCTCAGAACTTCTGCCTGAACATCCACCCACCTATACGACAGTCCGAGCCAACAAGGGTCGCACACCCATTCCTTCCGAGGATGCATCTCATCCTTCGTTCGATACGATAGCTGCCATGATGAACGACACGTTGGACACGGGTCCTCCATCCCATACAACCGCGAAAAAGAAGGTCGGTCTTGTCCACGCTCTCTTCTCATGGGGAGTCGTTCATCGATATGGAGCAGGCTCTTTTCCGCGATGGGCACCGTTGCGTCGTGACCAAGGGATACGACATACCTTCCTTGATCGCGATCCGGGAATTGCGAGATAGGTTGAGCTCGGACCCACCCGATACGAAGTCCGGCAATTCTTTCACGGAATGCGCGCACATATTTGCGGAGTCGAATAATGCGGATATCGAACCGCGCTCAGACAAAGTAAGCAACCCTGCTCAAATGAAAAACAATTTAGTAACCTTCGTCCATGTGAAGCAGGGGAATGCCGCTACGATATGGGACATCATGATGCGGTTTGGGTATGGAACATTACCTGAAGACTTGAATGGATCCAAGCTCCATCGTTTGGAAAACGTGATGACCTTGATAAATTTGCACGAGTCTTTCGATAAATTGTATATTTGGTTTGTCAAAGCTGTCCGTCTGTGTTCGATTATAGTTATTCCGGCTACGCTAACATGATTATGCACATTAGGAGAACAAGGACAATACATACACGCTCGAATCCGCATATCCTCGCTTTTATCCGCATCTTCCCCAGTCCGTCACATTCACCACTCCGGATCCCCGCGACTATCCCGTGCCGTCTCCGACGTACCTCGCGATCCACGCTGCGTGTGCGAAGATCGCCCATCTGTCGGGGGCAGGCGAGTATATCGACCAGCTTTGCTGCGACATGGAGGCGGGAACGACGCTCAACCCCGACGGCAGCTCTGCGGAGGTGTTGGAGCATGCGTTGTTGCTGGTACGCTGAACTTGAATTTGCGCTTCTCTCCGACGGTGCTGCTGTTGCGCTTGTCGGGGTTGATGCTGCGCCTGTTGTGCATGTTGACTACACAATGATGCCAGCATTTATGGTGTATCCATCACGAGTCCGTTTGTCCGTCGACCGACCCCGCCGAGACCAGGTCAGCTCCTTGATGTGTATCTGCGAGAAAGGCTGCGCCCTTTACGCCTCCGTATATGCACCTACGCTTTCTCTTGCTACAGGTCGACCTCAGGACACCCTTTCCGAATCGGACCGTTAGCCCATGAATCCGACCCACTGGGCGCCATGGCGTACTGATTCGGTAATGCGAGACGATGGGAAAGGAAGAGGTGATGTGCTCTCGTGGGTTGACATTCTTCATGCTCCCGACCTCGCCCTGCATGTGATAATTACCTACCATCAGGTTAGATAGAGATGACGATGAGGAATATATGATTCAAAACGGTTGAGACTCCCATAAATAAATAAGATTTTCAACGGTCTACGTCGTTTGTAAATTGTAACCCAGGATACCTGCTGGCTGCCAGCAATATTCGTCACGAAGTTTGGGTCGAGACCAATCGCATTCCACTGCCACAACAGGCTTTGCTACGCCGGCGGCATGTCGGCCTTTCATATAATTGACCAACCAAAATAAGTATATGCACATTCCAAGGAATGCAAGAACATAGCGAGAAAAACAAAATCATGGCAGTTGTATTTGCACTATTCTAATTTCCTGAACGCCACGTCATCCACAAGTCCGCGAAATAAGAATATGATTCTGATGGGACTTGGAAAGTAATGTTCGTCGCATTCCCGGCGCATGTTCGAATACTTCTCGTTTCGAGTTGTCTATTGGTCCTAAGCCAGTGGTCGATTACTGTGATTGTTTTGATAGGACATGCGGCGTTGTCGAGGTCCAGCCAGCGGTTACTGGAAAAGAAGGCACTGTGAGCGAAGATATCCCAGACTTTTCCTAGTTCGATTTCATTGTGAGCGCGCCTGATATGCAACTCAAGTTGTAGATTGACTAAGTGAGGTGCACAATGCCAGATGGGCTGCGGCGCGACGTCTCCGGCCCCTGGGAGGGTCCCTGTGGAGTAATTGAGTTCGACGGGAGAGAGGTAGAAGTATTTCCGAAGGGTTAGATTGCTGAGCGCCGGTGCAGACTGCAGGATGGTACAGATGTCAGGAATGCCACGATGATCCCACCACTTATCGACCACAGAAGATAAGAAAAGATTCTTCAATGCGGGTAAATGGAGGTCCTTAAAGAGTGGCCCCATTAAACAGTTGTCTCCGTCGCCGGATTCGATGACCAATTCGGAAAGTTGCGGAAGGGTACGTTTGGTAGGGTTCATGAATTGTTCGACGTCAGCGTCAGCTAGATACTCAAAAGCAATGTACGCCCATTGTAGACATGGCATGGCCGATGTTAGGGGAATCCAGAAAGAGAGAGAGAGGTAAGATGTTGATATTGAGAGGTGGGTCAGTGACGAAAAATGGAATGGGATACTGATGTATTCATCCGCGTCGGGCGTGCCGGCTTCAACAATGGCTAGACGTCGCAGTACTGAGAGAGTATGATTCGATGCATGCCCTATGGTGGATTGTATAGCAATGAAGGCCGGTGGCATGCTGTATTCCGAGGGACTCGTCACCAGAGTATGAAGATTTGGGAAAGTGACCTGGTCTCCAGCTTCCAACATTGGTTCAACTTGGTCGGTCCAAAAGATCGGATCGGTTTCTAGATGCTGCGCCGTGGTCACATACTTCATAACAAAAGCCATCCCGTCTCCTACAACATGTCCTGACTTTGAATCGGTGAATTCGAATTCAAGGCGGAGAAACGGCGGAATTGAGCCCTGATTCGTTTTCCACCATCGAATGAACTCGATTTCATTCTGGAGAAATGCCCAGCCTCCCAGATCTTCATGAACCTCTTGTATTCTAAAGCAAAACGACAGATGAGACCATAGGGCAGGAGTTGCGAGTGCGATTGTTCTCCAAGGAGAGCAAGTGTGGCATAAGAGCATGGGTGCGATCGTCGTGTTGAGTTGGCAATCGTTCAAGCGATCTTGGGGAAGACAATGGACGAAAATCTCGAGGAGAACGTCGTACGGAACCCTGTCTATTGGGCTCTTGGTTGAACATCCGATATTCGATAATAGCATCGTCGTAGAATCAAAGACAAGAGAGAGTAGCAATGGGATAATGGTTGAAATTTTGGAAATTTTGAAGTCGGAACTCGGCATCGACTCTAACGAGTAACATCGTTGTGACCGGGATTGTCACGCTTGGGCTCTTTCAATACGAAAACAGATCGTCGAATGTTAAACGTTAAATCATTGATACTGCTATCTAAGTAGATAATAATGCGCTTGGTAGTCGTCCGAATCGTTTAGACGTCTCAAATGACGCCAGGTTATATATAATATATATAAATCACCATTTACAGTGAATCAAAGCGGGGACTGGTATTGTTGAAATACCGTCGATAGAATCTAACTATGATCAATGAGTTTTTGAGGCACAGCAAAATAATGCAGGCAAATAGTCCAACTCACAAGAACATTCCCCCTACTTCGAATGCCCGTCCTGGGGCGGCGCATCGAAGCTCACACCCCGAGCCACATCCACCCACTCCTCCAACACCCCCAGCACCTTCGCACACTTGTTCTTCACATTCACCTCCGCGTCCTCCCCGAGGACGAGATACGGCGGCCACGCGCGCCCCTGCGCCGCGCCCTCCCCGCGGACGACATCGACGATGGCCGTCGCGGCCTTGTCTGGGTCACCTTTTTCCGTCCCGGGCACGCTGGCGAAGCGCTTGATGCTGGCGGCGCGCAGGGCGTCGTACGCCGGGAGGGGGTTGTGGGTGAAGTAGGACTGGCCGTAGATGCCTTCTGTGCGGAACCCTCCGGGTTGGACAAGGCAGACTTTGATGTTGAATGGGGCCACTTCGCCACTGAGCGATTCCGTCAACGCTTCGTTTCATGAATTATACTGAGTTAGAAAGGGCTTCTTTTGAGAACTCGATGACAGCTGCTCACCATGTACAGCCGCCTTTGACGCAGCATAAGGCCCAAGTCCCTATATCGAGTACAAATAGTTACTGTGACAATTCCGCAGACACATATTTAGGAGATGCGGAACTCACAACAACTTCAGCTGTCCAAGCAGATCGGCTTCCAACAACGATAATACAGGCGTCTTTGCTTTCTCTTAAGTAGGGCAAGGTCGCAGTGGTCACATCTATGACGCCGAAAACATTGGTCTCGAATTGAAGACGCAGTCGTTTGCTCCTGAAATAAATGAGAATACGCGTGAGTTTGCAGTTTGACATCCTATAAGTTGGAGTTTGTGCAGCGTACCCTCCTTCTTCTAAAAGACCCGGAAGGCCAAAGCCTAGTGCGTGTCGTCAAATATGTTTTAATCGGCGTGATGATATTAGGAACATACCAGCATTATTGATAAGAACATCAATCCCACCCCAGAACCCAGCCATCGCATCGACTTTCGCCTTGATCGCGTCCTCACCTTCTGTCAAATCCAGCACGGCCTTTCTCAATCGACAGCGATCTTCCGGTTTGAGTTCCGCTTCGAGTTCGTCAAGCTTCTCCAGCGAGCGCGCGGTAGCTATCACGCGATCGCCCCTCTCAACCGCGATTTTGGCAATGCGTTTGCCAAAGCCTGAGGAGGTGCCTAGTGCGATGAAAGATGTCAGCGGTGCGTTGAACCGAATGGCTTGGGGATTAGATTATATGACGGGTATTTGCCTGTGATCAACCATACTCTGCTCGGCTGAGGTTCGGACATCGTCGATCTTCCGTTACGCGTTCGAAATAGGTAGAGTTAAGCTTTCGGTCTCTGCAACTTCCAGCTTCGGAACGCTGGCAGACTTGGAGTCGATTCAGATGGGTGAGGTTGGTGATTGGGGTGGGGTATCTTCATCGCGGTCATATTGAATATATATCGGGGCGATTGCAGCACTGCCGGATAAGCGAAGATACGAACCTGAAAGCAAATTCTAGACGGGGCAGTGTGGCGAAATGCTGAGTCAAAATCTGAAGTGGAAAACGACGCTGACGCTATCTCGCGGTACCGGGCATGGGCGTAGTGCGATCCGGTGTCCGGGAATAATGTTACCCGAGTGCCGGAAGCGTCCATTTGTGCACTTCCACTGCAAGTAGTTGTAGCCTGTTGTAGCCAGGCACGGCGCTACTTGGGCGCTACTTGGAAGTTATGGTGTCCTGCTCAATATCAAAAGGTTTCCAAGATTGCGCTGAATACCAGTAGTGCAGCTTCAAGCATTGGCACCTCCGTATATTTAGAGACGCGTCCCATGATCAACGACTTCAAATTGACAATGACATCGTTTAAATCCACTCTCCGATACATCCATTAGCAAACTTGAGAGGTTGACAGGAGCAGAGACATGTCTAGTGATCTCCATTGTAAACGCCGCATGACATCACCAAATACACACTTCCAGGGCAGAGATACATGCATCCGGATCGCCAGAGCATCGCACGACATACAGTAGATGATAGAAAGCATTGGCGATATGATATAAATCGCAAAAATACTCCACAAAATGACTCCCAACTGCCAAGGTTTAAACATTTATGACGTCTGCGCAGTCTGAAAATGCACAAACGTAACTAAACACAATAAGAACGAAAGCAAACGTTGACGTCGGACTGCTTCGCAGCCTCCCTGATGATCCCCATCGAAATATCACGCATCCTCATGCGCTTTGAAAAACTCGGCTGCGTAGATATTATGAGAAATTCGAGATATCTTATGAGCCAAGTCAACATGGACACTCACACAGCGCAAATGCAGAACGCTTGTACACTCGGTCAAGAGTGGTGTAATTCACATATTGTATCCCGAACCTAATTAGTGAATCATCAATCAAGCCCAGAGATGATTTCGTATCTGGGTACATATCACTTACTTTGCGCTGGTGCCGCTGCTCCATTCAGCATTATCGATCATCGCTAGAAGGTAAGAATGTTAGACTTCATGGTAGTGACGTATATAGGCCAGAGCGAATAAGTACCCCAGGCGAAGAAACCAGCAATCGGTATCTTGTCCTCGTGAATCGATAAAAGCATTTCACCAAGGAAGTTCATGAAGTAATCTACACAACGATGAGTACCTTGCACAAAAACAGAGCGCGGGAACTCACTAGTACGCGTCGCATCCTCCGTAATACGGAACAACTCCGTCCTCAGCTCCTCAAACGGCTCGACAAACCCAAACTCTGATATATACTTTCAAAGAGCACAAGTTCGCAGCATCAAAAAATCTCCACAGCAAGAATTAACAAGATAGACACACCATCTTCTTAGACGGCCAGCGGGTATGGAGCTGCTGCAGATTCTGGCGGACGAAGTTCGGCGTCGCCTGGAGCCACGCGTCGCTCGCGGGGTCCGGCGACAGCCCCGCGGCCCAGCCGTGCGTGTCGAACAAAACGGGCGTGTGGCACTCCGGCCAGAGGGGGTGCGACGTGTTCGCCACGCACGCAGCGAGCCCGTCGGCCGGGGCGGTGATGTACTGCACGCGATACGCGTCCGTCGCAAAGAAGTCCGCGGAGCCTGGCAAACGAGGAAGGGTCCGCGTCAGCAATGAGCATGATGATGAGGGAATCGGAGGGCAGAGGCGTTTAGTTACCTAGATTGTCCTTCTTTTCTTGCTCTGTGAAGCGTGGAAGGTACGATGGCGGCAAGGTGTCCGTCATGATCTTCGGCCAGTCGCCGGTGGTGTAGGCTGGATCGGAGAAGGCGCCGATCCTGAATGCGGCATGTCGCTCGACGGCGGCTATGTCATCGGTATTGTTCGCTCGCCATGGCATGCCCCTGCAGAAAAGTTTGAGCGGTGAACTCAGAAGATGATAGCATGGGTATACGAGTACTCACACGAAATCATCGTTCTTGAAGGATATCTCGCCTTCGATCTTTAGCGCTCGGAAAGCTGTATATATCCAGGTCACTCGGAGGTATCGGATCAGAAGTGATTGTAATCGTACCCTTCACTGCCGCAGCATGGGCACGCACTGTAAGTGAACATTTCATTTTAGTGTCCACAGATTGTTATGAAGCCATTACTCACTCAGATTGTATGTACATTGATAAGGAGCTGTGGCGGTGGTCACGTTCGGAGCAAGGGTCGAATCTGCGATGTCAGAGTTAGTCCTTGCCCTACCTAAATAACCTCAGAACAGCATCCTCTTGTCTGAGATACTCACTGAAAGGGTAGCCCCCGAGTTGGCTGCAGTATACTCGTGGCTCATTGAAAGTGTACCTGAAGCAAAATGATAAGATACCTAGAACGTTCATATCAATAGCCCGCTCACCATGTTTTTACTCTGCCGTTGTAAGCTTTGAAAACAGTCGTTGCGTAGCTAGATAGGACATCAGAATTGTGCCGAAAACATTCAAAAATCATGCTCACTTCACGAAATCATCGATGACTCTGGAATCGGTAAATCCACCATAATAAGCCGCAATGGATAGGGGAGTATCCCAGTGGACTGAAATTCAATCCAATTTGAGCCCGATGCTATGAAGATCATACATTGCTGAATGTGTACTCACAGAGGGTTGCCACTGGCGCTACGCCGTTTTGAATATGGTAATCGATCACTGTTTCGAGTAGTAAATCAGTCGATGAGAATTTCGGAAATGGTATGAGATGGCAATTCACAGTCTGAATAATGCTGGATCCCAGCTTGGTTGACAGGAGAGTTTGCAGTCGCAAACGGAAATATTCTCGCCCATGAAATCCTAATCATATACGGTTACGTCCAATGAGCAACATCACAAATGCGAGGGGCGAAACTTACGAGAAAGAATGTGCGTTGAGACCGATGGCAGCCACTCGAGCGACATCTTCCTTATATAAATAATACTGGAGATCGACCACATCGCCTACAAAATTGGATCAGTGATCCTGAATAGTTGAGGGTTCAAAGCACAGTACCTGTTGTGTTATCAACGACACCGTTAGGCTGTCGACTGTTCCAGTCCCATAAAGTAGGTCCTTTCCCCTCGTTCTTCACTGCGCCTTCCACTTGATATGCAGCTGTCGCAACTCCGAAGAGGAATCCCTTAGGGAGCTTGAGATTTGGCAAGATGTTGGAAGGAGTGGGCGCGAACCAAGAAGGATATATCGGAGGCGGCGCAGATGGAATTGGGATGGGCAGTTGGGGTACGCGGGTAGTCGTAAATGGAGGTGCCTCAACAGGGCCAACCTATCAAATACCAAGCAATCATCGCGCAGTTAGACCACATAGGTAGTAGGAACATGATGATGACCTGGATGGACTTACAATGTTCCAGAGGCGCTCTAACCCTGCTGCAGAGAAATCCTCGTTCACAGACCCCACCGGAGGGAAATTTGGGGCGCTGGTAGGGGTTGTCGCCACCGAAGTCGCTGTATGCGTAAAGGTAGTGGATGTGGGCGTTGTTGGAGGTGTGACAGAAGAAGTCCGAGGTTGACCCGAGCTGGGTGGCTGTGCCGCTACTTGCTGCAGAAGAGCGATCAGGAATATCACGGTGCGCAATGATGCGAACGACATTTTAGGCCGCGAAGAGTGGCTAAAGGCGAGAAATAAGTTTCCCCAGTAAAGGGTAATGAGATCGTAGCGCGTCTTTTTATGCGTGAACAAGAAGGATGTTTATTTGAGCCTGCCCGGTCCACTAGCTTCGACTTGCAGTCCAGGTGATCGTCTCGGTCCGTCTACTCGCTGTGTAGTGGCATCAAAGTGGCATTGAGACAACACAGATCCTTCCTAAACTGCGTTCTTAATATCAGAAGACACAGCTGGCACTTGGCCAGCTGTGGTCACATTATCTTTGATTCCTCGCGGAAAGAGGAGCCACACATTATATTTCCTGAATAATGCTTTCTAAATTTAGAACATGAGCTGAAAGGCTTTAAGACGCAGCCAAGACGCAGCTAGGAAAGCAAACCCGAAGCGAGCGTCAGAATGCTTCTGAAAAGTTGCCCATCTGACAAGCCATTTACTTATTTAATTGCATTTGAATATCCTATCAATTCCGCTTGAATGAAAGAATCGCGTCTATGGTTGCAATATTAAAATGCAGATTTGGACTGACCTCGCTTCTCCAATTGGGGTCATGTTCTGAGTATGACCGAATATTCTGCGACGACTGTTAATTTCGACAAGCTTTACCAAGTTCAAAAGACAGGAAAATGATACCGTAACCTTCACCGTCTTGATCCCCGGTGGCGGATTTTCTAAGATTGTTATTGTGTTAACCCACCATGCTCCTGTAACACATTTCAGCAATTAAATATCATCCAAGAGTTCAGACTGGAGCAGTGCTAAAGCATGTTCCGCAGACTCTTTCCACGTCCATCCATTCCCACTGTCGACTCAATTCCTCGATCACAGCCTGCAGCTTTTCATCAGACACTGTCTCGTCCCCTTCCTTTACTTCTTCGAATCCTGGAGCCACAACTTGTGATAGCAATCCTGGAACCCTCGACGCTTCTAACACGCAGTTTCCCTCAGGCCAGGATTTAGACGCCCAACCTTATATTTTTCAACATACGACAATCAAAGAAAAAATGAGAACGTTAGAGAATAGAGAATCTGATGACATTAGATTTAATTTTACTAGCATAAGCGTTGTAAGGCATTTGTGCGATCCGTAGATCTCAATTCTCCACATCCTCATTTGATGTCCTTGCAAAGACGACGATGTGACGTAGGAAGACGTATCTTTCGATTGTCCAGCCTGGGTTTGAAATAATGCGAGGAGTCTGCTCATAAATCATGATTGGGTAGTCATCGACAGTAGTTTTTTCTAGAACGACAGAGAGAAAGAACAGCGAGAAACTTGAACTTGAGTACTCAAGCGCTCAAGGCGCTTATTCCTGAAAAATATAGAGCACAAACAAACTGCCGCAGTTCCCGAGTCCCAACTGCGTACAATAATCACGCTCATGTTCAGCACGGCTCTAGGCTTACTTACTCTATTCCGGATTTATAGGAATAGGTTATAAGGAGAAATGATCATATGTCCCTAAGACTATCGATTTATCTTCTCCAAGAATATGGCTTAGTATCAGGATGTAGAATCGATGCGCTGGGTATTGTACTTGTTTGACCGATGGATTTATCTATCTTCGTGACGATATACTTTCACATGACAAAAATCAAAAAGGAGTGAATTATCCTACAAAAACGGAATGAAAATTCATCGGTTCCTCTAACAAGCGCAAACCGGCCCGTTCCCAAGTAAATCTCACTTATCAGAAGGCAGATTCTTACGGTATGTGCCCCCTTATCGGAAGTAACACGCACAGAAGTGAATGTGAGATAAAGAACCCGTTAATTCATGAAAAAGTAGTCAAAAACTAAAAACTATATGATACAAAGCTGAGGCATAAAAGCAGGCATTAACATCGCGCTATCAAAGTATAATCATGTCATCAATCAGCATGCTCAGTCGAATGTTTTTCGGAGGGCGAATCCGTTCCCTTTGGGCGCTAAAAATATCCCGAGTCAGAGTCAGCAACGGCGAACGGCGAAAAGAAGGAAAGCATCAGGCCGCCGACCGACCTCGATCTCCTTCGATTTCTCCACAACCTCCGCGAGCGTCTTCTTCCCCACGTCCTTGCCGATCTTCCAGGCGGTGAAAGTGTGGCCCTGCTTGAAGATCTCCTCGACTTCTTCGAGGGAGCGTCCGACGGTCTCGGGGAACATGAAGAACACGTGGATGAACGCGGCGAAGTTGAACGTGCCGAAGATGAAGTAGGTCTTCCATGCGATGGTGTTCAGACCCGGGGGAACGGCGAACGCGAGGGCGGTGTTGAATGCCCAGTTGGAGGCCTGTTATTCGGGGGATCAGTATCCTGTGAAAATTGAAGGATAGGGATTGCTTACAGTTGCGAGAGAGACAGCCTTTCCTCGCACTTTGAGAGAGTACTGCGAAGCAACATGAGGTTATAATCAAGCGGATGTGAACACAATCTCGTACCAGCTCAGCAGGGTACGTCCATGAAACAGGTCCCATCGTGATAGCGAAACTGCAGACGAAGAGGTACGAGCAAACAATCACAGCCTTCGTCGCAGCCTGGTTGTCCTCGATAACCCAGATAAGGCTTCCACTCTGGTCCGACCAGTGCCCGAAGCGCCCTTGGATGCCGCCGACGAGGAACATCCAGAAGCCCATGAGCAGAGTTCCGACGAGCAGCATAGGGCGACGGCCCCATTTGTCAATGTAGATGATGGCGGGGACGGTGAACGCGACGTTAAGGACATATTGGACGGACTGCGTTGAGGAGCAGAATTAGTACCGCAAAAAGGATACAGAGGAACTTGGGCCTTACATCGGCGATAAGGTTGCTACGCCTTCCAGTCAGACCAGCACCCTCGAATACGTAAACGATGTAATACCTGGTAGTCGCTCGTCAGTATATTGCCAACCAATTGGGTAGATTTACGAACATCATGATATTCATACCGCAGAGTTGCGACCACATCTGCAAACTCATACCGAGCATCACACGACGAGGGTTGCCTCCCTTCAGGAGATCGAGGTAGGACTTGGCACCTTCGGTGCGTTCGAAGTGAACTTGCTGCTTGATTTCCTCGTATTCCAGGACGACCAGTTCATCTTCCGTATTTCCTCCGCCGTGTAAGTCGGCGAGGACTTGAAGAGCTTCGTCGTCGCTTGTAGTAGAGGTTCATTAGGTTCCGCGTACATGAGATCAGAAAGAAGTCAGGCACTCACTATCCGTGATCAAAGAGCCAACGGGGACTCTCCGGGAAGAAAATCATTCCAGCACTGAGAATAATAGCGGGAATCATCTGGAGACCCCAAGGAATTCGGAATGAAGAAGTGCCATTGATGTACGAGCAACCGAACTGAACGAAGTATTGCAGGAGGATACCCCAAGTGATAGACCATTGTTGAAGAGAAACCATGCGTCCACGAATAGCAGGCGCTGTAATTTCAGATTGGTAGATAGGAACGACGGCACTTGAAAGTCCAACGGATAATCCTGAGATGATACGTCCGACAACGAGCATGCCTCGATTCTAGAAATGGTAGTCGAATGAGGAGAAATAATATGAGATGCAGCGGAAAGTGCTTACAACAGACGCGCATTGGAGGATAGAACCAATAACCCAGATTAAGCCAGCCAAGATGATGGTCTTCTTCCTTCCAAGCCTGTCCGCCAACTGAGTTACGGCGAGAGCACCGACAAGAGATCCAGCAGGCATGGCAGCAACGATGGCTCCTTGGGCAGATGGGTTGGGCTAACGTAATTATTATCAGTTCCGCGAGTAGAAAAAGAGTCAATTAGACACACATTGCCAAATGTAGTCAGATAGGCTTGATTCTGGAGGAGAACGGTGAGTTGATCATCGATGACGTCGAAGCTCTTCAAGCAACTTACGTTCAGGACACCGGACATGGACGAGATGTCCAAACCGAAAAGTCCACCTCCAATGCATGCAAACGAACCCACGACATACTTGGATCCAAGTTAGTTGACTTTCGTTAACCTGAGCAGCTGTTTCGACGTACAGGATTGGATGCGATTCTCGCATTATACGTTGTGAACTATAGGACAAGATGAGTATATCATTATCATACGGGCAGAAGAAAACTCACCACCATGATGATTTGCGCTACTCCCTGGCTCGAGCGTGACTGGTAGAGCAGAAGGCAAGAGGTGGAATTGCACACACGAAAATATTCTGAGTTTATAGTTCCTTCCCCGTGTCTGGTACCACTGATACCCCGCCTGGTAGCGATCGAGTTAACCCCAAAGGGTAGAATAAGGGGTCATGAGATGACGATTGCCATACGCTGACGCTGCTACAAGGTGATGGAGAAGCTGATGTTTCTTCCGTATTCACATCAGAGCCACCGAATATGGACGCGATTCATGGGAAGTTATGGGTACCGCTCCAACGTAGGTAAAATTTATGGGATCGAGTCCGATCTGAAGATCTGGGTTGCCGTTCTCATGGGCATATGTAAGTGGGGAAGCTTTCAGAGTGGAACATTACTGTCGCTCCCGGAATACATACAGACGCGGCGAAGTTTCGGTGTATGCTCCAGGCCTTCCCTGTTCTATATCCCTTCTTCTTGCGCGATACAGGCGGACACTGGCGAGAGCACACGAATCTTGGGCCCATGAAAGGACGGCAAAGCACTGTGAATGCGAGATTTGTTGACTACGCGGTGGGGTGGCTAAGTTTGTCGGCTACCAAAGAGAAATCAGGTGCGCTGGACGGATGTGGGGATGGCCCCAAGCTAGGAGCTTAAAATTGGATGGCGGAGCTTGGCAGAGCGGTTGTCTCAACTCCAGACCTCTCCAGACGATGTGGACGAGTTGTCAAATGACAAATTCTGGACATGTGGCCTCTTCCGGGAACAAGCGGGCCGGCTTCCGCCAATACATTCTTTGTCGCTGTCCCAGAAATATCTCAGAAACAAACAAAGGTGGGATCTCTATCTAACGATTGCATGCATTTTTGTTGTGGTGCCATTCATAACAATTAGCTTCACTATATAGCCACCATCTTAGCAAGTCAATTAGCCACCCAGGTAATTATCCAAACGCTCGTACGCTGGCAATTATCGACCACACATTCTGTCTTGCACTCAACAGATCAGGTCAGGATTATGGATACTAACTCTTGCGTTATCGATGGTGCACCTATGCTACGATCACACAAGAACATATCAAACGATGAACAATTTTGAACACTGCACTTGCTTCAAGACGAGGACTCAGGAACATCTCTATTTTTACAAATGGACAAACTTGGACCACAATTTCGGGCGCTAAAATTAGCCCCAGAGAACACGCGGTGCGAAGTCAGCGGTCCCGACGTAGAGGCAGAAGGAGGCAGATACAAAATGCATAGTTATCTTGCGAGTGCAGGGAGAGCTGTCTGAGTCGTCTCTGAGTGATCACTGATAAGGCCGTCCGATTTTTTGGTACGTACTTACAACCTACATAAATTAGTACAAAATTATACACCGCAGAAACCCCTACCAGGCTGATAAACAATATCTGTCTGATAAGATTCCTTCATCCTATACGGTTATTTAATGCCAATCTTAACAAGGTTTATTTTTGATAAGGTCTACTATCAACCGATTCATTGTGCTATCCCTCCTGAGAGAAGTGATCAGGCAAGCCCAGTAAAGTACTCTCTTGTACAACTATCATACATTGCGCGCGTAGTGATTGGTTGGCGTAGAGTAATCGAAGGGTAGGTTCTCATATGAAATATATATCCGCATGTGAAATGAGTGGCATCGTAGGTAGAAAGAGTGATGCAACTGTATTATCTTCTGCTGACATCTACAGAGGTGTTCACGGGAGTTGATATTCTCCATATACTTCTCTATTAATTGATGGGTACATAGCCAAAGTAATTCACTTGTCAATACTTAATTCCACCATGCGGTAGTGGTATGCATTATAATAGAATTATTCTCCTCCGATTCTTGACATACATAGCATTTATGAAACGACCTGAGAATTCCTCGGTGATGAAATTTTGCTCAAGATAGCCGGAGGTAGGTGGGACCCGTTGGGACTTCTGAAGGATCAATTCAATCAAATGACATATATTTGGAAAACTTCTTTCCCGAATAAGCGCCTGCCTATTTACGGATGGAAAACCACAACGCATGCCTCCTGCATTCCAAAGCATGCAACCTAAAGACCTAACGAGTGACTTTTTGTCGGCTTTTTCAACCATTATACCGCTCAGACTGATGCTGGATGTGTCTGAATTCGCATAGGCAGAGGACCTTTGTCACAGGCGCTTAAATTGAAAAGTGCGTACTTATCGCGGTCGAAAACTACCTCCGAAAGTTGCACGCATTGTCAATGACTTTGGCTTCTGTTCTGCCTGTAGATCTCTTGCGGAAATTAAAATTCTATCGTCCAAATACCCAAAGATGTTGAGTGTCAACATGATCACCGGGCGATAAGTGATAGTGAAAAGCTGTGAAATCAAGGCTTCATCGTATATAAAGGTTAGGAAACTTTCTCGGTATCAGCAACAGTTCTACAATCGTCCCCACTTAAAGCCTCAGCCTCACCTCAAGCGACGATGTCTTCGACTACCCAGACAGAATATACGATTCCAGATCTCCTGGCCGCATGGCCGTGGGCTCGGGAGAAGAACCCCGCCTTGGATCAAGAGGCCCTGGACGACGCCAATGCCTGGGTAGCTTCCCTCGATCTATTTGAGGCCCCACAACTGAAGAAATTTATGGCATGCGAATTTAGTGAGGCTTTGCATGCTCGAATTTCGAACTTGTGCATATGTCTGACTTGAATTTCTAGACCTACTAGCTTCACTTGTTGGGCCCATTCGTGGACGAGGTCTGCATCACGTCTATTTTGAAGCCATAATCAATTACTCATGGAACTACGTAGAACACCTGCGCATAGATTGCGATCTCATGAACTTCTATTTCGCATTCGACGAATATACAGATGTGGTCAACGAAGACGAAGCCATGAAGATTGCTTCCGACGTCATGCAAGCCTTTAGATATCAGGCATCTTCTGTGGGTAACTCCAAGATCACCGAAATGGCGAGACAGTGCGTGATGTTCCCTTTCGTGCTCTTATCAGATTAACCCGACCTTGTGATTTTATTCAGGTTCTTTGAGAGGACTATTGCTCTGGTCGGCAATGACTCTGAGGGCGTGGACCATTTCATTGCAGATTTCGATGCATACGCGAAGTCAATCATACAAGAAGCCGACGATAGAGTCAACGAGCGGATCAGGAACGTCGAAGAGTATTTTATTCTTCGACGAGACACATGTGGTGGGAAGCCTAGCTTCTCGTTCTTCGGATTGGGCCTCTTCATCCCCAAGGAAGTTTTTGATCATCCCCTCATGATATCGTTGACGGAGAGCGCAACGGACTTGATTGCAATGACCAATGTACGTTTTCGAAACCACACACCACTTCCTTTCAATAAGCTTATCGCTATCGTCATCTAGGACTTACATTCGTATGCCCTTGAGCACGCGCGCGGACTAGATGGGCACAATGTAATCACCGCGATCATGCACGAGCATGCCATAGATCTTCAGGCAGCGCTGTTTTGGCTCTCCGGTTACGCCAGCAAGACGATCTCTAAATTTCTGACCGATCGCAAGGGCCTTCCGTCCTGGGGCGAGAAAGTCGACATCGCAGTCAATGAGTATATCGACAGGATGGGACGATGCGTCCGGGGTTATGATGCATGGAGCTATGAAACGCGCAGATACTATGGGGTTAATGGTTTAGAGGTGCAGAAGACACGTAGGATTACCTTGAAGCCCCGTGAGATTGGCTACATTACTAGGGAGCAACTCGAGATAGGATCGGCTGCATAAACATAGCATAATTCAACTACATACATATGTAAGCTGTAGCTCAATATTTTCTCAGTCCGGGTTTTACAAGGGTTTTAGGTCCGAGGACTAAGTACATACAATAGCAATCTATATTTCATTTTCAATCTAAGCGCTCAGCGATACACACGGAACAGTTCAAGTTGAATGTTCAACGTTCAAGTTTGGTTCAAGTATAACCGGAACCAGCCGTTGTCTCCGGGTGCGCAGGAGCCGATCCCGAGCAGTGTGAACGTGGCAAACGCCTTAAGTTGAGCGCTGAGCACGAGGCTTTCCACCAAGAACCTTTGTCGTCCTGGGTTTATAGAGCTGTCTTGCTGCTTTCACTTGAAACTACTATGACGACCACAACGGCTTCACTTATGACATGCAATCACAAGGAAACAGTATCGATCGGTTAAAGTATCAAGTACTTATATGGCGAAGATGACACGGAGCAGCCAACGACGACGCTAACAACATATATTTACGACCTACTCTCGCTGACCTGCCATCTAATTCCAAACCCTCCCCTCTCCGCAAATTCCGAAGAGACAAAGAAAGATGGTGCCCTCTCTGCTGGCTCTTTTGCGTTCTTGGGGAGCCCATGCTGGGCTGATGGAGGGCCTTAGGTATTTTTTAGTGACGAGCATTATGACCCAGCGCCTAACCAGGAGCACCGTCATTCTCGCTCCCATCAATCCCTTTCTGGATCTTCCACTGTCCTGCATAAGGTTTACCTACGGCTGGCCTGGCGATTGTCCCATTTTCAGCTCCTATGGACGCACCCACCGGCATACGAGCGTGGGTCGCGAAATTTGCGCCAGAGACCAATCCCAATCCATCCTATACTGCCCCGCAAGCTCGAGCCAAATGCAGTGCAAACCGAATTATTCGCTGAGTGCGAAGTGTTTGGAAGTCCGCATGTCCGCCCGAATCAATCCCGGTGCCCGACTCCTCTCTTAGCTTTTCTCTCTGTTGACCGATAATGTCTATTTCTCCGCACAAATACCTTCCAAAAGCCTTGATTTCTGATTCTGATCTTGAATGCGATGAGTTCTCAGAGCAATTTGTGGAAAAAATCCGCAACACATTGTTCGATGGCCATCAAGACCCCGATGAGCCGCAAGCGGTCCAGCAATGGTTCAAAGCCGTCACGCAGGGTCCAAACGCCATTCGAAGCATGAGTAGGAACAATCGAATGAACAGCCGCCTCATATCCTGGAAGACGGGCAAGAAGTTCCTCGCTGAGAACCTCTTTTTCCGCACGGTCGATACATCGCGACTCTTGCCGATGGCGCTGGCCGATTTCCGCATCCAATGGTATGCCCACAAAGAGAAATGGGCGTGGATCGATGGGCGTGAAGAGAAGAACGGACAGCCGCCAAGATTACATTTCCAGCTCTTGACGCTGGCGGGACTCGTACGTGCTTTGCCTTTTTCTCGCTATTCGTCGTTATCATTGATAGGTGCACATTAGATGTTTCCGTTTCTCGTTATGCGAAATATGCATGACTACGGTGGTGGAGACATCCCTCTGATTGTGACTAATTGGCATGCAGACCAAACCGCCCGTGCACTCGACTATTGGGTGGAGATTAGCAAAGGCGGATTATCTGAAGATGAAAACGCGAGAAATGTAGCTATCTTCTTCTCAATCTGCCATTTTACTGACCTAGTCTCTTGAAGTTCACGAAATGGATAGTTCTTGGTGCCTCCGCACCGAGCCTTGCTTCATGCAGGTCGATCTTCTCGTTCGCTCTCTGTTCTCCGATCCCGCTGTTGGATATGTCCCGCGATTCATTGTTTTCGTATCAACCACTAAGAAAGGCAAAGCTTGTGCTCTCTTTGCTGATCCTTCTTTCTGCCCACCTCAAGAGCTTACAGCGTCGTACCCACGTGGATGCGGAGCTCGCAATTGCCAGGATCTAGACTGTGAATTCTTTGACTTCAATGCTTGTCGATCTTTAGCTGCAGGGAGCAAGATGGTGAGGAGGGATAAATTCCCGAAGGCTATCGTTCGGTGCAATGTGTGGACATGCGAAGTTGAAGAGAAGGAAGGTGCCAGCGGACCAAGCAAGTTCCAACCTGCCAGAGGTGTGGGGAAGTCTTATACTGCTCAAAATGCACCAGGTAAGTTGTTCGCCCGTGTACTCAAATTGAAAGACTCGCTCATTTATGTTCAGGAGCAAGACTGGAAATCGCATAAACGCGTATGCGAAGCGCGTCCTACCTGAAACTGTCAATCTCACTATTCATTTCGCGTATCAACTTGTGTTTTTTGCTTAAACGTTCATTAATCACACATATCTTGCCGTTGAGGCTGTCCCTCCTTCTCAGTGTTCTTCCACTGCAAATTAATTTGGTGGAGATTTGCTCTCTTCCCGAGCATTCTGCGTTGTCTTCGGGGCACACAAATCCGTTCTCGGCCTCCCCAATGTCGTTGTTAAGTGGTCACAGAAGTGGGTGTTTTCGTTTTCGGCACAGCCCATGGCCTCGAGGCCGCCTCGCCCCACTCCTCATGTTGCACATATGACTTCGGCGCCCTCGCAGCGTTTATATCATGATCACCATATACATAGGACCTTCGGTTCGGCGTTCGAATCCTGTTGTTCCACCCATCCGTCATACTGTTTCCATCCATTCATTCAGGAGCTGCTCCACGTTTGAGGCGCTCATTACCTTTCTCCTTCACTTGACCATTTTTCTCTTTATTAGCGCAGACCTTGCCTGCCTTCATTGATCCATATCCATGGCTGATTACCTCGACCATCGCTACTCGAGCCATGATCCTCATTCTTACCCAGGAGGACCGTATCATCCCAGTGCGGACGAGGACGTCATGCATCGGACCATCACACGAGGCTCACATCAAAGTCAAGCGAGTGTTAGCGCCTCCACACGCTCGTGGGTGATGTCGAACCAGGCCAATCCACCGCCGCCGCCAGTGGAGTCCAGCGTATCGACGTCGTCGACCAAGCCCGTCCGTGCTTCGCGGCCGCTGCCGCAGCCCGACCCACATTTTCGCCAGAGCCGAGTACCCGTCAACTATGGGATGGTCAACTTTGGACCCGATGGAGAGGAGTCCCATGACTATGCTCATGCTGAATTCGACCAGTCGAGAAACCTCCCATTTGGATATTCTAATCAAACGACAGGAAGGGTTGTACCCGAACACGTCGTCTCTCCGGCCCTTCACAACCGACGAGGGAAGGTGGGCCATCCACTGGAAATCGTTCATTTGTCGGAGGTTTCTTCAAGGGTCTCAAGCGGTTGCCGAAGGTGTTCAAGGGAGGGAATAAGGGCGAAGAGCAACGTTTGCAGCGAAAAGGCACGTTCGGAACAGATGGAACGTCGCCGACAGCTACCGCCATGACCCGAGGCAATACGCTACCTCGATATCTCTCCAATCCTTCAATAGGTCCTTCGAATCCCCAGTTCGCCCACCGGCTGAGTATGGCCGTCGCCAATGGCTCTCTTCCTCCATCCGCTACTATACCTCCTGCAGAATTTCAACTTCGGAACAACCCTGCTGGCCCACAATTCCCTCTAGTCACCGTTACACCGCCTTCCGACGGTATCGTCGAGGAGGAACACGCGGACTTCTACGATGGACCCACTGCGGAATATCCGGGACAATTGGATGATATTTTAGAGCACGAACCACATATCAACGGAAGGACAGCCACTGTTATGATCTACGGAACGGAGTCACAAGCGCCCACGATAACGACCCATACGCCAACACCACGGCCTACGACTGTACCCACTACTCGGGTATCCTATCAGACTGAGCTACCTACTCGCGCGAGTGCACAAGCCCAAACAGATTCACAGATCCATGCACCTACTCCGCTCGCTCCTATGTCCCCAATGCGCACCGGCGCCTCGATGCAACGAGCTATGCAATCGCCCAGCTCTCTCCTTTCTCCGCCCACAACATCTCGGTATACGATGTCCAGCGTTGCCTCGCGTTACGATCCCTCCTTCGCTTCTGATCTTGGCCCGATCGAAAAATTCTTCAAAGGATTCTATAATCTTCCTTGGATCTCCCCCGACCGTGTCACTGTCGACTATCGACCAGGTGATTCGGATAGAGCCAGAAAAAAGGTGAAGGGCGGTATCAAAAAGCCCATGGCATCGTGGTACCGTGCCATGTTGACGAGATCGCGAGTGAGTCGCGACTTGGACCTACTAAGCAGTGGGACGCGTTCCCATGGGACGGGCACCGTGACAGGGAACAGTATCTCCCAGCTCGGGTCTCCAACGTCACGACGATCTGGGCGGTCGTCCAACCACAGGCGGACGCATTCCGGGAAAGCCAAACATCCACGGCGGAATCGCCGGAGAGTCATCTCCGATGCAACGACCGACACGCAACAGCCACGCAGCGCCAGCCCAATTATACCCGCCCCGTATCCTTACGCTTACCCAGCTGTATACCAATACCCATATCCTTATAACGGATACGTTCCTGTCCCACAAACGACGCCGCGTGGGCCACGCACCCATCATCATCGACGCAAAGCCTCGAAACATCCCACTGGTGGCTACAGCGGTTATCAACCTATGGCCATGCCCCCGCCGCAACCTATGCCCCCGCCTCCTGGTGCGCCAATATACTTCATAAGCCCCTCACCGCCTCAAAGCCAGACGGGGCCCCCCGAGGCAGGCGCCCAGGGCGGGGCACAGAAGGCGCAATATCAGCCTCAAGGTCCTATGCAGATTTCACCCGTCATTATGCATTATGTTCCGGGTGCCTTCAATCCGAACCCTTCTATGGTGTCTCCCCCTTTAACACCCCAACGGCACGCAGCGCAGGCTCCGTCGTAGTATGTATGTATTTAATTTTAATCTCATGTATAAGTATATTTAAGTATGACGGACTCTTGAGCGAAGTGCATTACTGACGAATCATTCATGACATCTAACGCCTTGTGTTTCTATTCATGTACAAAATGTGTAGAGCGCAGATTCATGCCCAAAAATTAAACATTGTAAACTCTATGATTCTCATTCTGGAGTATAAATAACAACACGAATAAAGAGCAGAACCACAGCTGCTACTTAGATGCAAATATGCAGGGACCAAGGGAAGATGATGCTTGCTATGTATAAAGGATCATAGAAATACGAGACAGAAATTGCATTATTTTTTGTACGCAGCTATCAAAGGAGAAATAGTCCATCAAAACCTATGCCAAAGGATATAAAGGGGAAAAACGGTGGTAAATGCAGAAGGAATAGAAAAAGCGAAGGTATAAAAAGGGAAAAAAGTGGTGTATTTAATAGGAAGAATAGTCCCAATAACAAAGCAAATTTTGAGATCGAGTAAACGAGTGTGATGACGATGGAAGCCGAAGTGTCGAAAGGAATTGAAGACATGAACATTTATATAGTGTGAGGATCTGCAACGAGAATGAATAAAAAACCCAGAGGCTTGATTCGCGCCGTGGTTATTGTTCGGTCGGGTACGACAAATCGCGTCGGCAGCGGACGCTCGGTGCTTACAAAGCACATAAAGGAGAGGGGCAATTAAAAAAGAGCAGGTATGCGTAAGCGACAGTATAGTCCATTGCAGCGGAGGGTGGGTATGCAAGTTGCAGCGTGGCGCCAGGTGGATGCGGGGCGAAATCGTACATGTAAGTAGTTGTGAGTAAGGATATAGAGCATGCGGCGGGATGCGGACGGTCGTTCGATGGCAGGCGTGAAGACGGATGGAGGGGCGATGTCGAGTCGGACGGGTTTCAAACGAGTGAGACAAGTATATCGCTGACGAGCATGACAGCCAGGAAATGCCGGCGGTCGAGGAGAGATGAGGTATCGATGAAGGATGTCAGATAAAAGCACAATGGTTCCTATGTGGGTTATAAGGATGAAGAGTGGAGCATTCGTCCAAGGAGGTGAGTGATTAGCAGCCATCATACTATGAACAGCACCTCATTAGTACGAATCATATACTTCTGAGAAGCATACATACCAGGGAATTTTTAGGCTTCTGGTAGGGCCACGTCGTAATGTTAGGATCTACAAACAGACATCAGAACAACGCGGCGAGAAGAACTCAACAAAGAACTCACTTGAATACGCCTCTGGGTGGGAGTTGATGTAATTCATAGTGGGATAATTAGGCGGATCGCATCCCACATTCGTCTGACCCTTCCTCTGGTATACACGAACGTAATCAAACTTGAGCTCTGCCGGGAATATCATCGTCGTCAGATCGATTGTCTGCCAATTTTCTGCAACGAGTATCAGTATACCCCAAACAACGACAACACTTCAACCGTGTAAAGAACAAAACACGCACGCGAAATACCCAAATTCAACACAACACTCATCGGCTCCTCCGGGATCAGCCTCTGCGACACGCCCGTCCCATTGGGCAGAGGATCGGGCCCAACAGCGCCGGCTGTGATTTTCTGTGTCTGCTGTCCATCAACCTGCCAAGTAATCACCCCCGCATTCCGATCATTCTGATCCGCCCAGTACTCAAAACCTTTCCGCCAAACAGAACGTCAGCCCAATCACCAACAAAAAAGGGAGACTCGGGGAAACGCACCCAGCGTGTGGAACACCGCGCCCGACCCCTGGAACATATCCGCGGGGAGCTGCGTGAGCCCCGAGATGCTCTGCTGCGCCGCGCTGCCCCTGAACGAGTTCGCGCGCGTGAGCGGGTTGTTCGAGTTCGACCAGTCCCCGGTATCGTTCAAATACAGGTAGTCGTGCGTGAACGGCGCGAACTGCGCGCTCTGCGACACGACCTGCACGAGCGGGACGTCCTTGTCCTTCTCCGTCTCGAAGATGTCGATCTCGGGCGCACCGCGGCCGCGCGTGACGGAGGGGCCGGGGTGGTCGCCGCCGGGACATGTGCATGCACTGTAATACGGGCCACTTCTGTTAGTACATCGGATGGAGCTGAGGGTGGCAGGTACGCACGAGACCCGCTGTCCGCTCAGCCAGCTCAGCTCAAAGTTGTTCTTCGCGCGCGACTGGTCCGAATGGAGGGCAGCCGCAGGGCCTGAACCGTCTTTCAGTGTCTGATTAGGGAACGTGCCGACATCGCAGGAATCGTATCTACATGCGAACAAAAACCAATGTCAGGAACGTAGCTCAAACATATAGGGCTGATGCGCAGTGGATACGCACGTATAAGGCCACATGCCGTCGGTCGCGGCTCCGTATCCTGGCCGGCCCAGGTTGCCCATCGTCCACGCTCCAGGCCACTACACAATGGGACGTTCAGCGATCCGCGATCCATCGCTAATACATTAACCTAAACAGAGACTCACGTATCCTTGCGTCGACTGATCCGGGCCCGGGAAGGTCACCGCCACCTCGATATACCCCGTCGTGAAACAGAACTTGTTCCACGACTGCAGCATCCCCGAGCGGTACCCCAGCCCGTGGTTCTCGTCCGCCGTGAACGGCGCCGTCGACCCCGGCGTGAGGCCGGGCTGCGTCGTGTTCACCGAGTCCATGGTGATCACCAGCGCGCCGCCGCGCGTCGTCACCTGCTGCGGGTCGTACCACTCCAGGTCCTGCGTCGAGCCGTACCACAGGTCCACTGCTTCCCAGAAGGGATCGTCGCCTGCAGAAGAAAAGTCGAATCAATGAGTACGAAGATCCCAATCGATCAAAAAGAAGAGCAAGAAACGAAGACGAAGAGAATGCCGATGTGTAAAAAGAAGAGGAAGAACGGGCGCCAAAGAATGCTAGAACCAAACCCGACACCAATCGCAGAATATGCGCCATCGAAAGCTGAACAATACCAAACCAAAAATAGCTCAGCAGCCCTGCCATCACCACATCCTCGACATCACATCACGCCAACCATCGCCCGCTAACGTCAACGATGCCCCGGTCCATGTCCACGCCCACGCCACGCCCACCGCGAAATGCATGCATCCGACGTCGGCGCTAGCGTTGCGGCCTTCGCCTGTCCCACCCACCGCCAGCACCAGCGCACCCCGACTGACCACACTCGAAAAAACAGCCCCCAAAAAATAACCCCAACAACCCGCACACGAACACCTCCCACCACAAAAAAAGTCAAAAAAGAAATCCAAAAAAAGCCAAAAATAGGAAACAAAAAAATGAAAACCAGGTCGCACATCACCCGCCAGGGCCCGCCGCCGCGAACCGAACCAGCTCGCCGCATGCGCGCATGGCACCGTCCCACCAGACGACCCCGCATCCATCAGATACCGTCGCAAAGGCGAAAAAGCAAAGTACATCACACACACACACGGACAGGCAGGCCATGGATGCCCGCCCAGCACCCAAACGCACAACCCAACATGGATCCGCCGCATCCAGCGCACATACAGGTACGCCAGCATCACTCAGCACCCCACCACAACCCCGCCATGGACAGTCCTCGCCGGCGTGGGCACACATCATCGTCTCCGCACGCATCCGCCAAGGGAACACCTCACACGGGCACCCCTCGCCGCCAGCACACGCGGGTGTGCATGTGCGGGAGAACCACGGGTGAGGGATGGGAAGCGTGGCCGCACTTGCCCGGCCCGGGCACGCCCAAAACAGGAAAACGCCCAGGCAAAATCCAGAACCGGTGGCAGAAGGCGAAAGAAGAGCGGTAGTGGAGATACGCAGCGCCGGTGGGTGGGTGGGAAAAACATGCGGTCCAGAAAAGAAAGGACGAAGTAGGAACCGAACAAGTGAATGGGAAAACGGGCAGAAATAAATAGAATGAGGTCATAGAACCAGTGCAACGAGGAAAAGGAACATTCGTCGTTGCATAGAGATTAACAAAGTCAAAAGTGTTCGCAACGCGGAGCGCAAATCGGACGCTAGTCCAGCAGGTCGAGGGACGGGAAAAAAACAAAGACAAAAAACATCCAAATGAAAGGGAATGAAAGAAAGGAAACGAAGAACCGTCGTCGTTCGTCGTTGCGTAGATATGGACCAAAGTCAAACACGTTCGTAACATGGGGGAGAGCGCAAATCGAAAGCAAGTCGGAGGACACCAAAAAAAAAAAAAAAAAAAGGAAAAAGAAAAAATTCCAAATGAAAGCGAAATAGAGAAAGGAAACGCACGCCCAAAAAAGGGAAACGCCAAGGCAAAATCCAGAACCGGTGTTGGAAGGAGGAGAAGCGCAGGCAGAGACAGCCCGAAGGAGCGCGGTGGGAGACAGCGTGGAAGGGGATGGGAAAACGGGCAGAAATAGAATGAGGTCATAGAACCAGTGCAATGAGGAAACAGAACATTTATCGTTGCGTAGAGAATCCACCCCAGCCAAACGTGTTCCAAACGTGTTGGTAGGTCGCACGGCGCACATTCGAACGCTCGTCCAGCAGGTCGCAGGACAGAAAAAAAAAAAACAGGAAAAAACCAAAAAATGCGAATGAAAAAAGAAAAAGCAAAGGACAAGGACAAGGAAAAGGAAAAGGAAAGACAGAAAACGGAACGCACCAGGGTAAAACGTCCGCCCATCCACATTAAACTCGTCCGAAAACACCAGCTCGTACTCATACCCGTCGAAGCCCTGGCGCGTCTTCGCAGCGCTCGGCGTATCCTTATCCACCGCGTCCGGCATCCCAAACCTGCTCCAAAAACAGGTCAGCCCCAATCCACACCCCCAACCCCAAAAACCAAAACTCCAAGGAGAAAACGCGAATAAAGGAGAAAACGACAAAGAGAACGAGAAGAACGCGGATACGCACAAAACAGGCGCCTGCCCCGTCGCATTAATCCTCACATTCCCCTCGATCGCACTATTCCGCCTCTCGTCCCTATAGAACGTCAGCACCGGGTACACGATGAACAGGCAGAGCAAGGCGAGCAGCAGCGCGAGCAGCATCGCCACGTTCACGAGCCCGCGCCACGGGAAGCTCCTTGACCCCCGGTAGCGCGACCCGTCGGGGCGCAGCATGCCCACGCCGAGCGTCTTCCCGCCCCGTCCCCCGTTCCCAGTCCCATTCCCGGTCCCGTTACCATTTGCGTTGCTACCACGCCCGGACGGAGAGTGTTTGTCGGTGAGCGACGCGCCGGGGTCGTGCAGCCAGTCCTCGTCGTCGAGCTCCCCGTCGTCCGCGGTCGGGTCGTACGCGTACGGCACGAGCCCGCGCACGCTCCCGCCCATGCTGCCCAGCCCCGCGTCCCCGCCCATCCCCAGCCCCATTCCCAACCCGAGCCCCAGGCCCGCGCCCGCCCCGCCGGCGAGCGACGCGATGGAGTCCCCCGACGACGACGCCACGCTGTTCCTCTTCGAACTTGACCCAAAGAGGCGCGGGGGCTGGAGGAGGGGCGAGCGGCCCCCCGTGGAGGAGGTGGAGGCGTGCGAGGAGACGGTGCTGTCCGCGAGGCGGTAGAGCACCATGCTGCCCTGCGTGCCCAGCGACGCGGGGAACGCGGACGTGTGCGCCCCCATGCCGAGGCCGAGGGAGGTGAGCAGGACGCCGTCCGCGGAGACGCCACCGCCGTCCTGTGGGTGGGGCGCGCCGAACTGCCCGGGGTTGCGGTTGAACGAGGACACGCGGGAGACGGGGCGGGAGGAGGAGGCGGAGGCGGAGGGGTAGAATTGGGGCGGGCCCGGGTGGACGTGGCGCGGCGCCGTGCCCAGCGGCGACGCGGGGGTCGGCGCGAAGCCGCCTGCGCTCCCGCTGCGCCCGACGCCGGGCGGCATCGGGCGCTGCCCGGCGTGCGCCTCGATGTACTCCTGCGAGCTCATCTGGCGCTCCTGCAGCTGCGCGAAGGAGGGCGTGCCCGCGGCGGCGGGCGAGGCGAGCAGGCGGGCGTCCTCGCGCGGGGTGGGGGTCGCGATCACGGGCGTCGAGGGGGAGGAGCGGTACTGGTTGGGGTCGGGGAGGCGGGTGGGGGCGAAATCGGCGTAGTGCCCGTCATTGATGGGTGGGGAGGTGGGGCGCGGGGGCGAGCGCTGCGAGGCCATCGTTGGGCCGTCCGTCGGTCGTCCGTGGGTGTTCGTCTGTCGGTCGTCGTCGATCGCGGGCGAGAACTGAGTTGAGCTGGCGCGTCTCTGTGCTGTGCTCGTCTATTCTCAGTTTACGCTCAGCCTGGTCGGGTGGCGGCGGCGAAGGCGGCTTGGAGAGGAAAAAGGAAGGGAAGGGGAGGTGGAGAAGAAGAGGGGTGGGGAGGACAAGAAGGGTGGGACCGTGGGACTCTTCTTCGCCACTTTGCGCTGGCGAACCATCGCCGACTCAACTCACATCCTCTTTATGTCAGCAGTTCGTTTTCGGAAATGCACCAGCGCCTATGGCGCCCGTCATGCCTTTGCTCGACTACGTTGTGAATGCTTCCTAGAGCCCCCTATTACAGCGTCTCTTCAGGCCACTGACATGGTACTGTCGCCTCTTCAAATTGGTCACCTCTTCGGCATGGCCCCACAGGTGGCTTCGCTTAGGCCAGATAAGCGTATGTTCATTTTTCCGCGCACACGCACAGGTCTCTAACGCCGCGTTTCAACGCGCGCACGCTAACTATGATATGCATCTAGTCGCTATGCAATATACCTTTCCTTTTGTACTAACTAGCCTTACTAACTGAGTCACAGAATAACAAACATCAACGTTAATTAATTCCGGCATCATCATTCATGCTCTGCGGCAACGCCCCGACGAAGCTGGCCGCTGGAGTTCGGTGGATCGACATGATTCGACAACCCGCACCACAAAGAAGCATAGACCTGCGTTCCATATGGCTTCGTGCGTTTAGTACCGGAACACCAAAATCGGAGGAATGCAAGTGGTAGTACGTGAGCAGTACCTTCCGTGTTGAGCGATAGCATGCAGACGTCATCGCCACGCCTTATCTCTCCCACTCCTCCCCTTCTGCACGCGCACTTCCTTCATTTCTATCAAGTAACCACAAAGGATAAGAGAGATGAGATTATCAGTTGAGCTATCTGTGATAATGGTACATTGTATCCATCCTCGACCGCTCACACCTTCACACATCAGCCATGCATGCATCATGATCGATGTCATTTATGATAAGCACCTATAAGTAGATCAATTGTATATAGAGACCAGACTCTCCGAGGTAAATATGAACCATGATTCGCTCCCTCGAGAACCGCCGATCTGTGATACAACTCCGACTATCTGCACACTTAAGCGCCACGATTCCAATCTCCAGCAGTCTAAGCGCCCATAATCTGTGCCACCGACGCGCGCTTATTTTTGGGGATGTCCACGCAGCGGAGTTCCTCGTCCCACAGTCGTGCCATGGCCATTCTCCCCACCGCGCGCATTCACGCCCAGTTTTGAAAACCGGTTCCGCGGCTGGATGAGTAGTCCTGCGTGACTCCGCTCGGCGCTGCGGCAAATACGCCCTGACCTGCCAAACCTTAGAATGCCGCAGATCGCCTCAGATGTCGTTTTATGACTCGGAATGTGGATTGAAATCTTTGGAATTTCTGGTTCGACCACAGGCAAATCCGTGCACATTGAGGGTGGGCCAATATCCCTAAGGGCTAATATCAATTGGTAAGTATGTAACTGCCCCGCTTTCTGAGCGCATATGTATAATAATGACTCAGAGTCCTAGATGGGACTTGAACATGGTGTAGGTGAGTACTCTTACAGTATTCTTGCCAATGACTGTGATACTTGCAGTGTGCACACTTAAGCGCCACGATTCCAAGTGCCAGGAGTCTAAGCGCCCGTGATACGTGCCACCGACGCGCGCTTATATCTGGGATGTCCAGGCAGCGGAGTTTCGCATCCCACAGTCCACACCGTGCGCATTCACGCTGCACTTCAAAATGCCCAACATTGAATAGGCAAGTAAATACTTGCCCTCCTCCCTGATTCTCCATCTACGCCACTTGCATATGGCTGCGTGCGGCGCGCTTCCCGGAATGCACCCGCGGCTGGGGGGAGCAAGTGTCCAGTACCTTCCGTGCATGTGTTGGCCGCTGACACGCAGACGGCCTCATCTCTCCCATTCCTCCCCTTCTGCACACGCACATACTCCTTTCCGAGTCGTTCTGGTCTATCAAGGATAGAAAGTTGGGTCCGGCAACGCCCACGAAAAGAAAAAAAATGGAACAGGAAAAGTGGCAAGGATCGGAATAGACCAGTCGGTGATCCGGTCCTCAACTGATAGGCCCGAGCGCTAAGAAGTATCACACACTCCGAGTCAGATATTGCCCAGCTCTTGTCATTTATCAGTCAGTTACTCTTTCAGTAGACGATAATTACAATTAGCGCAGTCCTGCAGAACAACGCTACGCCTCGGTGTGCTCGGCAGATGGGATTGCGCTTCGTTGCGCCGCTGGCGCTTGTCGGACGAGAAATCTCAGTCAAGCGTATCTGTGTTGATGGCATAAGTATAGTCGGCCTTCCTCGAAAATGCACTGCGTGGTTTCCATTAAGATTTGTTTCTTTTGGCATCGATAAGGTCAACGCGCAATCAAGGAGCAATCAGGGACGGCTTCTCAATCAAGGACAGTATCAATTGCACGGCACTATCAGAGCAAAGAGCGGTTATAATGGGAGTACAGAGTCCCTCGAAAGGATTGGAAGTCAAGGCAAGGCAAGGGCAAGAACGGCTTCCCTGAAGATATGTAAATCGTAGTACGACCCAATGGAGCAAAGAGAGGTTATAAAAGAGGTGTAAACCTTTGTATCTGAAGTCGAATCCCATTCCATTCAACAACTACTTTCCTCTCTCTGGGCGCACCGCGAAGACTAAACTTGATTGAAGGGGTGAATTCGGCCTCCATTACGAGCAACAGTGCGACCACGCACAATCAAGGACGTCGGCTTCTCAATCAAGGACAGGATTAAGTGCTATCAATTGCATGGCACTATGAAAACAAAATGCGGTTATAGAGTCCCTCGAAAGCATCGGAAGTGAAGGCGAGAGCAAGGGGCAAGAAAGGGTTCCCTAAAGATCCGTAAGTCGTACGACCCTATAGGAGCAAAAGGAGGTTATAAAAGAGGTGTAATTTTCTGTATCTGAAGTCAAATCCCATTCTAGTCAACGACTACTTTCCTCTCCCTGGACGCACCGCAAAGACTGAACCTAATTGAAAGGCGAACTCGGCCTCAGTTACGAGCAACAGTGCGCCCCCCTTGATTTGAGTTTTATAAAAGTGTCCACTAACATAACAATATACTCAGTCCATGGCCATGGAACATAGCGAGAAGCAGCTCATTCGCGGGATTGTAGAAGGCCTTCTGCGGAAAATCAGATCCCCATTTACTGTGTTCCCTTACGCGCAAGACTTGCACGATCTCTGCTGCGCGTTTGCCACAGAACATGGATACCCGATGGGAACAGATCCCTCTGAACCCTCATTGCGACTATGCATGCCACGTGGAGTTATCTTGGCCTCCGTTTCTTATGGCTATATTGAGGATGACGCTACACGAATATTCATTTCCATTTACACGGCTTTCATAACTTATATTGACGATGCCTACACCGAGGATAGCAAAGGTGTTTCAGTTTTTACTGAGCAATTCATACGCCGAGAAAAGCAGCTGGATCCTGTTCTCGATGGTTTCGCGAGTTTCTTGCTATCAATTCCAGATTACTATGGGCCGGTCGAAGGCAACATCATATTAGCGACCACTCTCAATTTCATTAGTTCGATGATATTGGATATACAGACTCAAGGGATCAAGGTAAGTAACTCTATTCAAGAATTCATTTCCAAATTTGTATCAACTCTCATTTTTTGTGAAAGGTTTCGTTACATGCAACACGCTATCCAGAGTTCATGAGGCTTATGAGTGGTTTGGCCCCCACTTACATGATAATGGCATTCGCTCCAATTTTTCCAGTACAGACGTATATTCAAGTAAGTGACTCCCATCGGTTGAGACTGTAGGCTGTGTTTCAAACTTCTACATCGTGACTAGTGCATACCTGAAGGCGCAAGATATATAAATTTCGTGAAGTGAGTATCGACGTCCTCATACTCAGCTCGAAACAATCACCCATAAGTCCTTTCACAGTGACGTTATGTCCTTTTATAAGGAAGAGCTCGCCCACGACGCTCTGAATCATATCACTGTCGTTGCTAGAAGCAGTGGTATTTCGAAGATGGGGGTCCTTGAACAGGTGGCCAACGATGCCGTGCACGCCCATGAGCAGGTGTGCAAAATCTTGGAAGCGGATAAAGAGGCCTATGAAGTGTGGCAGAAGTTTAAAGATGGATTTGCCGCATTTCATATATCCTCTAAGAGGTACCTTCTTGATGACCTGATGAACTAGAGCGATGTGCTGTGGTTTTTATACGTTCGATCAATGTTCAGTGAACGCACTTTCGATGACAATAGCATATTAGGCTTTCCAACGCGGCTTAGTCGATAATGCTTAGCTTGAAAGGTGGATGCTCTTTGGACTTTCACATGTTGTTCTTGCATATTCTTTCTCCCTGCTTTTACCGGCATTCGCACATTGACAGTCCTTTGTCAAGCAATGTTTTATATAAGTCGTGATACTTTGACTTTGCACTTCGCTACATATATCGCTTCGCTCAATCCTGATTAGTATTTCCTAGCAAAACCGAAGAGTCAACAATACAAATATGAATACAAAAAGTAAGTACAGTCTTGATCATAGATCGATATCTAGTCCGAAATCGTATATATCCAACGTTGTCCAAGGATTGAGATTATAATGGTATGAACCTGATATATTACAATGTGAATTGACGTTGCAGATCCTATACGAAGCACGAAATACTTTCAATGATACGACCAGCATGAGAAAATTATGAAAGATGCATACCACAGGATGCGTCCCCGAAATCTGTGCCTTCTGGTGATATTTGGGTATAAGCGTTGCTCTATAGAGGTCAAATCAATTTCCCGTTCGCGGAGAGTAACCAAAAAGCGTCGGCAGACCTTAGATGCTGTAATAGTTCGTCGTATGTCTGATTCCTGTTTTGTTCTGAAAGGCGAAATATCAACATCCATCTCCACGCTTACCCGAATTAATCGTCCATAATCTCACCTAAAGCTTGAATGAAAGCCTACATATAAATCCAACATCGATTAGCCGTTCGCAATACACATATAGCATGCTAAACATTACCCACCCAACTCATCGCACCCACCGCCACGCCTCCCTCTCGCGTATCCGCACTCGTCTCATCGTCTTTACACGCGGCCAAGCAGATCTATACACACCGTGTCAATATTACATCATAGATAGAATAGGAGAATCAAAGGATAAGCGGAAAGCGTACCACATCGCCAGGGTCCGAGGTCCCTCGCTGCTGAGCGCGCTTGCTGATATGCCCCAGGCTTCGCAGCCTTCCGTGCGCCGAGTGCAGGTAAGGTAGATCTATATAATAGGAAACATGAGTTATGCGCCTATATAAAGAAGGAAGAGCTCGGGAAAGGTTGGACATAAACTGACCAAGAAGAGTTCCGGAATGACAAGACTAGAGAAGTGAGGATAGTCGTGGGTGGGCGTCAATAGTAAAAATTGCAACAGGTTGTACGCACGTCAAATAAAGCCTACACAGAAGTACAACTTATGAGGATCTGCAAGCATTCCAAGTGAAAATAGGACACGCACCGTCAACCTCACTCCCGGTGGCAAGTTATGCACAAGAGCTTCATGTAATTCCTACATGATATCCAAAGGGAACATGGAGCGGAACGAGAAGTAAAAAAAAATCAGAGTTAACGAACAAAGGAGAACCCATTCTCAAGAAGTAACACATACATCGTCAATGATGTCGCCTGGACCATCGCCTTGCTTGTCGTCGTAATCCACTGGGAAGATGACTTCATCCATGCCATCCTTTTCCTTCCCAGACGCATCCGGCGATTGACCTCCATGCCCAGAATCTGTCCGCATCAACAAACAAAATCACCGTGAACATCAACACTCATGTACCGTTCATATAAAGCAAGGAATGGTCGAGACGTACAGTGAAAGAACAGCGAATCATGCGGCCGCGCGTCGCTGATAAGCCACGACATCGCATTGAACATCTCCTTCCTTGTCGGCCGCGGCTGGCCAGGGTGCGAATACTTGTCATCGACGAGCACGAGGATATCTTGCGATTTGAATCCGTAGTTTTCTTGATGGGGGCGTTCGTATCGTATCGATAATCATTCAGAGGCAAACAGAGGGACCTACTCACTGATCAAAAAGTCCCTCATGTTCTCCGCGTCGTTAGCACACCCGTGCAGCTCATCCTTCTGGCCTATATAATTGATCCCGATCTACACAGAACGTATGGATTAGTATGATCCTGGTCAACACGAAAACCCAAAATTTAGGATGCGGTTTTAAATTCGGGCTCGAAGCATGCTGAAAAGGGGTGTACAGACAGCTAATAACAAGGTCGCGTCTATCGCTGAACAACGCTGAACCAAATCAAATAAGAATATCCAATGCCGCGCTGTGGCCTTGACTTTCAGCAAAGAGGAAAACGAATCCGACACGACACAACGCCAGCGCTTAAAAGCAACGCTCTTCTCTGCGCAAACGCAAGACCTTGGAAACAATGGAAAGTGCTCTCATGACAAGCACGAGCTTCAGCCTGGCTTCGACGCTGGAAGTTCGGAGTTTCCGAATCCTATAATTCCATCCTCACGCGCGGCTCGGGCCATCTCGTAACACCGCACAACCGCGACTGCCCAGCTCTCTATATCGGGACGTGTCACCTAACAAAAGTAGGTCCATCGACCCGACAGGGAAAGCGAAACTCGCATTCAACGACAGGCTAGAATCCTGCGTAAAGACCATACCAGTGGTCCCAGGGAATCGACCAAAGAAAAGCGACAAACGTCGGAAAACAGCACAGAATGACACGGAACAAAGGAATGGAAGGAGACAGCTCACACAGACCGCCCTCTTCCTCCCCGTACACTTGGAGTAGAAGAAATTCGGCGCGGGCGGCAGCACCCTGAAGTACTTCGCGATGTCGTCCAGGATCCCCTCCCGCTGCGCGTAGTGCAGCAGCGCCTTCGTCGCGGGCGGCAGGTGCATGCCCGCGAGCGGGTCGCTTCCAAAAAACTGCGAGGAGTGAGCATCCGATGGCAACGTGCGCCCGCCGTGCGGTTGCGGTTGCGGGTACCCATTCGACGACGCCGGATGCGGCGGGTACGGCTGGCTCGAGCCCTGGCTGAGCGCGTGTCCGAGCGCGGACTGCGCGAGCCCCCCGAGGAAGCCGTGTTTCTGCTGCTGACCGCTGTGCTGCGCATACGAGCTTGAAGAGACCGCCTGCTGGCCCAGTTGGGCCATGAGCTGCTGTGGATTGGGCGCGGAATAATAGTTGTCCTGCGATGGAGCATGGGAGGAGGCGTGTCCGTGCGATGACCCGTAGTCGTTCTGAGATGGGGCGTGCCCGTGTGGCGATAGGTAATCATTTTGCGTTTGGGCGTGTCCGTGTGGTGGGGGATAATGGGTTTGGGATGGGGAGTGTCCATGTGATTGTGAAGGGGCATGAGATTGAGAGGGGGCGATGTGTCCTGTATCAGACGTTGGATAAACTGAATACTGGCCATTCTGGCGCGAACGGGAGGCGGCGTATTCGTCCCTCGCGCTGCTGGATGGTCCATGTGGTGGGGGGTAATGAGTTTGGGATGGGGCGTGTCCGTGTGACTGCGAAGGGACATGAGATTGAGAGGGGCCGATGTGTCCTGTACCAGACATTGGAACTGAATACTGGCCATTTGGGCGCGAACGGGAGGCGTATTCATCCCTCGCACTCCTGGGTTGCCCATGCCGTGGAGGTCCCTCAGATGAATAGCCCCCATCAGACGAAGCGTCCTCGCTATCGGGCCGCCGGTGCGAAGAGCGAGGATGCGCTCTCCTCCCAGAATAGTCGGGTGAATCTCGGTGTCGTTGATCCATATAGCTGTCGTCGGAATCGGAGTCTGAGCGGCCCCTTGACCCATCCCGCGAGTCACGTCGATGACGACTCCACCAGTGCTCGTGGCGACGTCGAGGTTTTGCATCTCCGTAGTGCGCGTCACGTCGTCGCCCGTCGCCCCGTTCCGAGTCGCTATACACACCACGATTATCTGAGCGCGCGGACGATGCGTACCCGTCATCGTAGCGATGGTCCCGCGAGCGATAGTCTCCCAGAGAGCGAGATGGAGAGTCGTATGACCCTTGGGATAGTTCGCGCTTGTCGTAGATCGGAGTCACCATCAGCACCTGCGGCATGGGGTAGAATCTGAGCACATATATAAGCCATTCCTCCTCTTGTTCGGTTCGAACGTGTGGTGGGAGTCTAAACCAAATGCTGACCTGGGAATAGGCTCATCTGGCGGCCTATAAACTTGGTGTTAGTGAGGAGTATTTGCAGAGGCACAGCACAAGAAGATACGGACAGCAAGAGCTTCTGGCGCGATGGATCGAGTGTGATAACTCGAGTGGAGGATGACATGGTGGTCGGAGGGAAAGAGAGCGCTGTCAATGCCACTAGCGCGTCTACAATATGTACTCTAGCTGAACTGTCAAACATCGGCAAATACCTGACGTCGACGAATCACAGCCGGTATAATTAAAGTTATAGCCAAGTTGTTTATAGTTGACGAATTGCTGCCGAACTAAATTAGAACCAATACAATAGCCATTCTCACCAGCAAAACACGGGCGCCTGCGATATGGATAACAGAGTACAATGCATAGCCCTAAGCATAAGACAATTGAAACGGTCATCGAGCACTACGTGCATCAGCGCCAGCGCTCAGGAACTCTTAGTACCATCTATACATTATTGCGTCAATGTTCTAAAAATTGAGCCTGACCGGGATGGGATTCTCAACTCATGCCTTCATGCCTCGACTTGTTCTCGACTAGGTATTCCCTCCGAAGGAGCTTCTTTTATGTCAGGGACTGGAGCTGGAGTGCCCTATAGGCTATGATTGATAGTTTGGCAAATATTCAAGGCTCTTAGCTCAATTGTCCCACATGTATTGGGAATGCGCTAGAACATATGACGAGGTTACCTTGGGCTGCGTTGGTCTTTCAGAGCGGACGGTCCTTCATTGGAGTTTAAAGGAGGGACATGGAAGTGGTGGTTCAGATAGGTCCCATATTGAGCGAAGAAGTTCGGGAGAAAACGCGTCGTTCCTTTCACCTGAGTTTTTTTTTTGGTACAATCCGACGTGTTGATTCCCTGGTGCGGCGGCAGTTTGCAAGTCCTCGCGATGGTGCACATTATCTTTCCTGCGTAAATTCGGGATAATCAGATTGCCATCTGGAAGAAGGTCCTATGTACCATGTACCTACGCCTAATTACTTCGAATATGGATGAACTCGTCAGATAACAGGGTCCGAAATCGTTATTGATAAAAAGCTCAATAAATGCTCTACTTTGAAGGGCCCGCTTTCGCTGCCACCTGCTCCGAGTATGCCTGTCGCGACCTATTCCCATCATCCACCCAACGCCGAATGTATTCTGGCACCTGCACGAGATTCTCTGCCGCCGGCACTGGGTTCCCGTACACAGTTGCCGCGGGGACCACGCCCGTCCAAACGCGCCTCCTCACCTCATCGTTCGCCAGATCCGCCTTGTCGTTCCCCGCCGCGTACCCACGAACCTTGGCGCTGGCGCTCGCAACCTCGACGCGGAGCACCGTCGTCGCCTTGAGCTCGGCCTCCGTCGGCGGCACGCGCGTGTTCTCCCACCGCTCAGGCACGAGGTTGTCCGTGATCCGCTGGAGCGCGTAGCTCTTCTCCGCCGCGTCCGTCACGGCGTGCGCGTATCCGTGCACCACGGCGCTGCGGAAGTTGCAGCTGTGGTTGAACGGCGTGAGCGCGAGGACGACGCCGTCGAACAGGGTCGCCGCGACGCAGACGGGGGCGCCTGGGAGTCCGTCCGCCGAATGCGTGTCCGGGAGGCGCATGAGCCGCGAGCCTGCGTGCCCGTGGAGGTAGATGGCCACTGCGGACGTTTCCGCGGCGCCCGGGGCGGTGTAGGAGCCTGTACACCCAATCATGGGCAAGACGGTCGGGAATGGGTCGTCGTCCAGGGGCGATGGGTTGAATGATACATGGACGACAGGCGCGGCGTCGATGATAGCATGCACTGTGGCATGGTCGTACACGGCTGGATGGATGAAGCATTATCAGTACGGAGATCGCACATTGGGAGTGGCGAGCCTCGGCCACGAACCTCTTTGCCTGTATCGGTTGACAGTGCTGCGAGGGGTTTTGGCGTACTCTTCCGTCTCTGACATTGGTGACGGCGATTGCTAAGGAGCAGAATGACTCACAATTCAACTTTTTGGACGATTTATGGATCTCATGTGGTGAGGCGGATCTCCGCTTCCTTGCGCTATGTAAGTACATGCCGATATGCATATCCGGGGTTATAGGGTTGTACGTAGATCACATCAAGATCATCGAGATAATTATACACATCAGATTAACGGTGATGAATTGTTGATAATATCGATAAAGGCGTATCTTGAGCGTATGTGTGTCTGGAGACTGATGGACGTGGACGATACATGGTTACTTTCCGGAACGCGTTGGTTTAATGATTTTCCCATCATATGCGGCCCGACAACTCCGACCGTTGTAACCAACTCAACACCAACTGCCTGCTCTCGCTCTGCCTTGACACCACGATGCCATCATCGGAATCCAGAAGCTCGACCAAGAGCCCAATAGGCGCGGTTCCTTACGACGTTCTCCTCGACATTTTCGTCCATTGTCTTCCCCACGATCGCCTCGAGATTCGCCAGCCCAACATGAGCATCGCACCGATACTCTTGTGCCACATTTGCTCGTCTTGGAGGACGGTCGCACTCGCGGCTCCTATCCTGTGGTCTCACCTGTTGTATCGCGTCCCAGTATGGGAGATGGATGATTATTCGGGAAGGTGGGCATTTCTCGAAAGGGAGATCGAGTTCATTCGGTGGTGGAAAAAGAATCAGGGCTTAATTGCGCCATTTCTCCGCCTTGATATCGAGAGACACGATGACGAGTCACGAACTCCTCTACCTATAATGGCTCTTGTTATGGATTTGGGTCCCACAGCGCAGCACCTAGAAATCGATCCGACCATATGGGAACGAGTTCAAACCAGAGAATTGAGTTGGACTTATGACACTTTTCCAAACCTCCACACTCTGGTGATGTATCCATCGGGCTACCCCATAGACCACTGTTTCTGGCATACTTTCCCACTACTACGACGTCTAGCCATTGTTGAAGATGACACGTTTCTCAATGATATCACTATCCCTGCTCAATGGTCAACATTGACCCACCTATCAATCACCACTGTTTATATCTCTCCCGATTTTTGGGTTTCCTTAACATCGGCCGTTCCATGCTTACAATGGGCGTACATTGGTTTTCAGGATCAATTTGAGGAAGACAAATACATAAACCCTATCAAACGTACCCTTCCGCAACTCTCCACCTTGTTTATTGAATCCGGCGCCCACGACGACTGTTCAATCAGTCCACTCTTTATAGGCCTTCATTTACCCGCCCTGAACTACCTTTTTCTATCTTCTTTCGTCAGGGCATGGTGGGACCATCGCGGCATGGCTGATGTCGCTACCGTCTTGCAGTCCGCTCCTGCACTCAGAAATCTAACCCTACGGAAATGCGACTACCTCTCTCCCACCGAAATAGTTTATGCTATGGGGTCCGTCCTTGGGCCCATCTGGAATTGTTCACCTCACCTAGCTCATCTACAACTTGAGCTGCTTATCCGCCGCACCCGCAGTGAAAGTGAAGTAGAACAAGAGTTGGATAGCTTCGCTCGCGGTACCTTCTTTTCCAATCGTAACCGCTGGCTGGATCTCGACAACTCCGCATGCCCAATCAAAACGCTCACAATAGCATCGCCAAGTTATCTTTTTGACAGTGATGCTGACCTCAAAACGTCGAGTATTCGAAACGTTGGGAATGCGTCCAATATTGCTTTGCAGGTCATCGCGGAACCATCTACTGATTTCGAAAACTATTGGAAGGAATGGCGTTTAGGAAATTAGAATTCTGCATGTACAATGTACATTATTTGCCTGATATCCAAAATGTATTAAACAATTGAATGATTATGTTCAGTCGATTGCTAAGGCTTAGGCTACATGGATACAGATGGAGGTTGGTGGTGGACGTGGACGATACGGTTACGTTTTTGGACCGTGTTGGCTTTTCCCCTCAAAAGCGGCCCGATACCTCCGGCCACCCGCACTTGGCGACGAATGTGCTGTTGCCACCAACTCAACACCAACTCCTGTCCTTCCCAAACCCTTCCTATTCAATCCAGTCCACTCCAACCGACCATTCCCTTCAACTTGTTTGTTTTATGTCGAGGAGATGATTTGACCAGAAAAAAACAAAGCTAGGCTACTGCACAAGCATCTGTTTATGTCGAAGGTCTGATTCCATACGTCGTTCGTTCGTACGTCCGACTCGTTCTTCGAAAAGTTGCTCTATTGCTTAGCATACTAGACCCAATTTACGGCGCCTTAGGGAGAAGAACGGCGTTTGGAGGGATAATGGCTTTACCACCGTGATTTTCTGTATTCAGGAACGTTCAAGAACGGTGCCAAAGCTGAGGCTCTAGCCGCCCATTCTCTTCCTCGCCGATCTGAGTTCGCAGGCACTCATGACGAGGGTCGTCGACGGATTCTTCGGGACCGCGTTAGGCGGGTGCGCGGTGCGAAACCCGCTGACACGCGATGAGCTTGCAGTGCTCAGTCGCCAGCTGTTGCATACCGCTTTGCCGCTCTACTGGTGTGAAGGGGGCAGCCGGACAGTGTGATGCAGGGGGTGCAAGTATATCGCACTTCGGGGAAGGTCAGGGACAAGGTGGCGAAAAGCCTGCTTGGGATCCATGCGCGGGTGTGAGTCGTGTTCCTACCCCTGCCTTTGAGCATTAATCATTGCTGATACCTGCAGAACCCAGTTCGTGCCGGCAGATCCACTGGCTCGCAGCATCCCAGCTGACATGCCCTCGCTCCTCGAGGCCCAGTGACAGGCTACTCGAACCCAGTACGACCCCGCTCCAAGGCCCGCGCCACGTCGCCAGTGCGTGCGCACCGTGATGGCGCCCCGCCTCGGCGTCCTCGACAACATCTCCTTCGCCATCCCCTTCTGACGACGCGTGGTGATCTTCCGGCACTTGGCCATTTGTGCTGAACGACATGGTGGAGCGCGGGTGTCGGCGTAAAATCCGCGCGTGCAGGCGCAGCATGGGATGGGGTGTTCGATCGGCCTGGGCAGGGGCATCTGGAGGAGCTTATTGAGATCACGTTTCGTGGTAAGTTTGGGTCCTAGGAGTGGGTGCTTTTATCTTTTTCGTCTTGGGTATCGCCGGCTGCATGTGGAGTATACTCAGCGATATTTTCTGATAGGACATCAATATCAATAGCGCGACGTTGTTAATGACTATTGACAGTGAACCGGTATCACGGCTATCTACGAGGGTTTCCTGGAGGGTATGTCGTGTTGGCCTCTATTTTTACGATGTCATTAATATCCTACTAATTTCCTATGTTAGTGGCTTGGCCGAAAGCGCTGCCTCAGCGATCCAACCTAGCAATGTCGCAGAATCGTCACAAGTTGCGATAGGAGGTTGAATACAAAGGAAGTGTATATTTCGAGCTATTTTGTAGTAGGTGGCTCTCTGCGCGCGGCCATTCGTACCACGAACACACTATACAAAGTAACCAAAAGACCAACTTAAGTGGGCAATTGAATGGGAAAATAGCGACTTACGAATTGTAAGAATAGTTTCGGACCTCCTAACAATTTCTCGAACCCCATTCCATCCATGCGTCAGTATCATCTTCTGTCCCAGAAGTAATCTTGATAGTAATTGACACCCCTTCTGTCGGAATACTCGCCATCGTCAATTCCCTGATAGTGCCCAAATCTAGGTGCCGGGAACAAATGAACGAGACTGTCTGAATGGGACATGTGAGGTTATCGAGAGCCAACCAGCCAGAATTGGGCAAGAAGAAATTGCGAACGAAGGTGTCAATTTTTCTTCCTGTAGCAACGAAGTCGTGGCCACGAGGCAGGTCGAGCTGTAGTTGTTTTAAATGAGGCGCGTGCGTCCAGATGGGTTCAACATCCCCGATTGCTGAGAGGATGGTGGGATAACCGGGTTTGTGCAGAGAAAGAAATCCATGACCGTATCCACGGAGGGCGAGCGTTGTTACGGCCGGCGTGCATTGCAGCACAGTGTGAAGCTCGGAAATGGTGTGATGGTCCTCCCACGAGTCCACCAAAGATGATAGTGATAGCATTTGTAGGGCTGGGAGATAAAGACTGGTAAAAAGCGCAGCGAATGGGAGCGCTACGTACTGGATGCCGAAATCGCCGCAAGTAATAAGCAACGTAGAAAGTTGGAGGTGGGTGTATTCAGCGGGAGGCTTTGTATAGTCCTCGCCGTCATATTCATCATCGACAAGGTCAAATTCAAATTGAATGTCTGCCCATTGGAGACCTGGAAGACCCCGAATGAAGGAATACCAGGAAGGCAGAGAAATCACCATCTTATGCATTGATAGATGGGTCAACTTCGACCAATGGTTTGGAATAATGTGGCCAGGGAGCAGGAAACCACCATTCAAGGCTAGGCGTCGTAGTGAGGAAGTATGAGTTGACATAAGCCCTATGAGGACTTGGGTATGATGCAGATATGCGTCATGCTGATATGTCACAAGCGTATGTAGGTCTGGGAAAATAACCATGTTTTTGACTGCCAACTTATCATGGATTTGTTCTGACAATCGCGGATGGACTTGCAGGTACTGCGCCGAAGTCATATATTCAACAAGGAAAGCTATTCCGTCTTTGGCGAGCGGAATCTTCCACGTTTTCCGGTTTATTTTGATATCCAGGTGGAGAAACGGCGCCATCGAGCCCTGGTTCGTCTTCCACCACATCACGAAGTCGATATCTTTCTGGCGAACTGCCCAGCTGGATCCGAGTTTGTGATCGGTGTAGTGTGCGCTGACGCGATACAACAAGTGAGACCAAAGGGAAGGAGATGCGAGTGTAATCGTTCTCCAAGATAAGCAGATCTGGCAGAGCAGCATGGGTGCAATGGTTGTGTTTGGCTGCCAGTGAGCCGGTTGTGTCTCAAGAGGACGTCGTGGAAGACAGTGGCTGAAAATCTCCCTAAGAACGTCGTATGGAACCTTGGTTATTGGGCTCCTAGTCGAATCCCTGGGTCTCGACGATGGCATCATCCTGGTGGTGGAGTTATTGGCCGTCTGAATGCTATGTGAGAACGCGGATATGACGATGGGTGAAATTGAGATGTGACACATACAATGTGGTTTGACACAGCGTCGCTGGTTAGCCGGTTATTTTGGCTGGTCAATTATGTACATGAAAGGCCGACATGCCGCGTGCGTAGCAAAGTCTGTTTTGGCAGTTAAATGCGATTAGAATACTTAGTCTCGACTACAACGATACTGGCTAGTCTCTCTATACAGACCAAATCATAGATGATAATCGATACATAAATGCTGGCAGGCAGTAGGTATTTTGTGTTACAAGCGACGTAGACCGTTGTTCAATCTTATTTATCTGTCTTAATCGTTCTGAATCATATATATTTCAGCGTCATCTTGTTAGGCAATTATCTCATGCTGGGTGTGGTTGGGAGAGTGGAGGATGTCGATCAGCGGGAGTGGACAAAATCTTCCTTTCCATCGTTTCGCATTACCGAATCAATACGCCATGGCACCTAGCGGGTGGGATTCAGGCGTTAACGGTCCGATTCGGAATGGGTGCGGTGAAGTTGAGCTGTAGGAAGAGAAAGCGCAGGTGTGACCTGGTATCCGAGGGGTCGGTCGACGAATACGCCCAACACGCTCAGATAAGCAAGCGCATGGTGCTGGCGCTCCGCGAAACTCGGGTATGGCGGGGCAAGAGAAGAGCAGAGGCAGCCAAACACAAGCCCCGGCGAAAGCTCCTCGCTGGAATTCACCCCTGGGAGTAAGAAGACGGCCTATCCAGTTCTCGACACCTGAAGCGCGGTTCCGAGGAGACCTTCAATGAGGGGTGATGCAATTATGGTGTGCCGGCGGGAGGGGCGTCAAGGGAAGGAAGAAGGGCGGGAATGTCAAATAATTTGTGACAAGGAACGCGGACATCGACGTCAATGAAACCATTGTAAGCGGAGCTATGTAGGAGCTCCAAATAGTCTATCATCGCAGTGGCGGTCGGTGCATCACATCGAAATCCATGACCTGAGTAAAGCGGTTGGTCCAAGTCAATCACAGGAATATATAACGACGAGTTTCCACATATAATCATCGAAAATACAAGAATGGGGAAAGGGAATATGGAAAAGGGAGGGACCCTTTCACGCGGTCCCGATATGACATGCAGCAATGCTAGAACCGAAGACTGGATCTGAGTCCCTTCAAGAACAGCCAACAAAAAAGAAGGGCATGAGGTGAATATGAAACCATTCGAATGCATTGGAATAAAGAAGCGGCCTATTGGAAACAAAAGCAGAGCCAATCGCTGGGCCGAGCATATCTGCCTGGTCCAGCGGCGTGGCTATGTGGCTATGTGGACCACAGAGCGCACTGGCTCAACGGTATTTCTTTGCGATCGCTTCTTGAAAAATGCCATCGCCGAAAGGTTGTATATCCACAACTAAGGGCCAAGAACGCAAAAAAAGACCTCCATTGAGGAGGAAGAGAATAGAGGACGCACCGGGCGTACTTGCAACGAATACAGACCCGAGGTGGGAAGCGAAACGAGGTAAGCGAGGGGTTCTTCTGACCAAAATTCCACTCTAACGAGCAGAGAAGTTCACCGAGATGCATCGCCGGAGCAGGTTCTACACACCAGCTCAGCATTGGTCCATAAACGTCATCAAGAAGAGGCAAGTAAGCAGCGCTCACCATCCATCATCTTCTCTGAATCGAATCACACGCGCTTCATAGCAGGATCTCTCCTCCCTAAGCGATCTCTGAACGCAAACATCTCGCAGCTCGACAAGGGCATATCACCCGCTTTGGACAGTCTTCAACGCGCTCATCATAAGATATCCTATTGACCCAAAGTCTGGTGAAACGAAGAGGTGAGCGTCAATTGCAAATTAGGCTTTGAATCCGGGCACTTACATCTGAGCGCTATTCAGATGGTTCCAAAGTGCTTGGAGGGAATTGGACGATTACGGACATGCGTCGTTCCGGGAAGTCCAGAGACTCAGACTATCGCTACACGTACGCGATCCTGGCAAGTCAGAATAGCAATAGAGACAGGAAAAGGACTAAACATTGCTCCTATATTAGATAGGAGCATGAGTGGGACACTGAGTGTCACATAGATGAACTCCTAAAATCATTAGGCTCTTGAGCAAGTGCGCGCTAATCCGTTCATCAGAGAGGTTTCGCAAACATGACCTCCTTATCTGGGAGTAGATTAGACGTGGATGAGCTCAACTCTCAGCAGATGGATGTTGAGAACGTTGAGAGACGTGAACGACACCGAACACACCTGATTCAACATCAGAAGCGGCCCGATAACTCCGATCACCCCCAATTGCTGAGAAATGCTGTTGTCACCAATTCAATTCCTCAATCCCACCCAGATCCCACCCGTTTCCTTTCGTTCTGGTATCCTATGTTGGGAACATGATTCGAGCCGAAAAAGCAGAGCTAGGCTGCTATATGAGCGTCGAAGGTCCAATTCCGTACGTCATTCGTCGTCACTCTACCTCCCTACGTACTAGACTCAATCGACACGACGAGGTTCTTAGGGAGAATCATGTCAGTTGGACAGTGCTTGGGATCTCGACTTGATCAAGCTTGATCGCCTGAACCTTCGCCTCGACCGCCCCAAAAACGGTTTTCTTCTGAAGCAACATGACCTAGCTGCCTGTCGCCACGGCTGCTGCCCAGACGAAGAAACTTATCCACGCTCGCATCTTGGGCTATCTCATCGACTTCAAGTCGTCGTGTCTAAAGGCGAAGGGCTGGCGGTGGGGGTCTGAGAGACCGACATGTATGTTCTCCTACTCTTTCTGCTATTTTCTGGATATCTGATAATTTCATGTTAGTCATGCCGAAGCTAGAGTCACCAAAGACTACACATCAACGTCCTACGATGACCATGAATCGCCCGTGTACGATACCATCCAAGAGATATCTAAGGCGACCTTCGTGAACAGTCCGTTAACATTCCTCCCATTCTACATTAAATCGCTGCCTTATGATTCCACTTATTCAGGGCCCTGATGCACGATGGATATCAACGTCCTTGCTGGAAAGTACGATTTGCAACCCATACAACTAAACTCCGACCTTCGGGAGCGTTCGAATACGGACCCAATGACAAGGATGATACCGATGCAGTGCGCGCACACATTCACGAGTCCGAGTACCCATCTATGGAATCATATTCAAGAAAGGTACGCTTCGCCACTCACCTTCCCCGACTCTGAACATATGATTCACCTACATCCAGCACGACTATGCTGCATCCATGTACGGCGTCACGCGTCACGGCCTGCTTTTGACACATATCCCTTCGAAGACATCAACCAGCGCCAATATACATTTTCTGGGGAACGCGAGACGCGAACTTCCCTTTTGACCGAACTATGAAGGTATGTCTGACGATGCGCGCCCAGTTATTGGCACGGTCTCGAAGGCCTGTGGTACATACCTGCTTTACGAAAATCATCGATCGTATCCCCACTGGCAGGAAACTTGTTGTTTCTAAGGGTGCAATAGGATGTTCAGTCAACAGACAGCGTAGATATTTCGTACTAAACATTTATCCTTCCTATTTCACTTCGAAGTTCGAACGCAGAGTAATTCGTAGTACTTTAGGAGTCAGATCGTAACCAGGTATATATTGTTGACTGTATGAAGAGGGCTTCAAGAACTACAAGAAGCGAACTATGTTGGGCAGGTTGTGGGCTATCACGACGGTGGCCACGAACGTACTGGACAAAGTTGTTATAAAAAGATCGAGAATTTGTTAATCAAATAACGATTTACATACCGTAGTAGTTTCAGAAGTCCTAATATTTTCGGAACCCCATTACATCCATTCAGATGGGCCAGCATCTCCTGTCCCAGAAACAATATTGAAGACGATATTCGATTCAGACGCCCCTCCTATGCGACTCAGAATACTTGACATCGTCATCTCCTTGATAGCGTTATGAATGGCGGACAAACCCATGCGCGTGTATAATGTGACCCTTTGAATGGAGCATGTAGGGATATTGAGAGCCAACCAGCGACAATCGGGCCAACAGATATTGCGAACAAATGCGTCTAGTACTTTCCCTGCTTCAAGTTGGGCTTCGCTGTGGACAGAGACCCAGGCGACCCAGGGCAAGTCGAGTTCTAGGTGTGTCAAGTGAGGTACGTGGCTCCAGATTGGCTCAATATCTACAGTGTCGGAGAGGTAGGCGGGACGACTAATTTTGCGTGAGGAAAGAGTTGTATATCCACCGAGATGTAGCGTTGTCACGGCCGGTGTCGAATGAAGCGCAGTGTAAAGCTCGGAAATAGTATGATGGTCCTCCCATGAGTCCACCAAAGACGTTAGCGATAGCGTTTGTAGCGCTGGTAGATAAAGACTGGTAAAAATGAAAGTAAGCGGGAGCGCTTTGTAGTTGCTGCCTTGTTCACCGCAGTAAGTAAGAAACAATGTAGAAAGTTGGGGAAGGGTATATTTAGTGGTAGACTTTGTATAGTCTTCAATTTTGACATTTATGTCGTGGAACTTGAGACTAATGTGTGCCCATTGGAGTTCTGGAACAGCCCGAATGAGGGAAAACCAGGAAGTCATAGAAATTGCGACCTCATTCATTGATAGATGGGTCAACTTCGACCAGTGGTCTGGGATCACGGCGTCCACGGGCAGGATGTAACCAGTCATGGCTAAACGTCGTAACGGTGGGGAAGTAGTAGTTGATAAAAGCCCTATGAGGACTTGGGTATGATGGAAATATTGGTCGTCCCGATATACCACAAGGGTATGTAGGTCAGAAAAAATAACCTGGTTTCTGACCGCTAACTTGTCATGAATTTGTTTCGATAATCGCGGACTGACTTGCAGGTATTGCGCCGAGATCATATATTCTAGAAGGAAAGCTATGCCGTCTTCGGCCAGCGGAATGTCTTGCGTTTGCCCAAGCTTTTGCGCGTCCAAATCGATATCCAGGTGGAGAAACGGCGCCATCGAGCCCTGATTCCTCTTCCACCAAATCATGAAATCGAGGCTTTTCTGGCGGACTGCCCAGGATCCGAGTTTGCGATCGATGGACTGTCCCATGATGTAGTATGCCAAGTGCGACCAGAGAGAAGGAGATGCGAGTGCGATCGTTCTCCAGGATGAGCAGATCTGGCAGAGCAGCATGGGCGCAATCGTTGTGTTTGGCTGAGCCTCTCGAATGTCAAGAGGACGTCGTGGAAGACAGTGAAAGAAAATTTCCCTGATAACGTCGTATGGAATCTCGGTTATTGGGCTCCTAGTCGAATCCCTGGATCTCGACGATAGCATGGTCATAGTGGTAGAGTTATCGACCATTGAAGCCGTGGAAAAATAGGAATATGGTGGTGGTTGAAGATCGCAAGGCCTGAACGCAACCGGTTAACGTTTAACCGGCTATGATAGACTCACCTTATTGGCGCAATAATATCCTCAGATCTTTGCCACGCTTACTTATCATACAAGTTGGTGTTGTATCCACCATTTGCTCACTTTCGCGCCACAATCTTCATTTTACATAAATACTTTGCTCGACTCATCCACATGTAAAAGAAAATAATGGACCATAAGCAAGGTGTTTGGTGGGAGAGTAGGAACAGAAGCGTAGATCGTGAGCTATTTCACAGTTAAATCTCATCCGGGAGTACCACGAACACAATATACGCAGCTAGTAAATACCGAAGGTCAAGATTCATCTATCGGATAGGCAAATAACGACTTACAAATCGCAGCAGCAGTAAGTTCACAATTCCTAATAATTTCTCGAACTCCATTCCCTGTTCACATCTACGCCTTCATCTTCTCCCTTCGAAGGAATATCATTAAAAACAATCTTGGACACCCCTCCTGTGTAGCTCAGAATAGTCGACATCGTCGAGTCCCGGAGAGTGTTGAAATCGGACGAGCCATAACAGATGAACGAGACTGTCTGAATGGGGCATGTGAGGTTATCAAGAGGCAACCAGCCACACTTCGACAAGATGACATTGCGAACAAAGGTGTCTACATAGCATGGTGCACTGTTCCACTTCCCGGGACTATCGACAAAGGGCAACTCGAATTTTAGGTGCGTCAAGTGAGATGCATGGCTCCAGATCGGTTCGATATCTTCAATGTAGCGATAATGGTGGGATAATCGGTTTTGTATAGAGAAAGAAAAAATTCTCCGTGGAGGGCTAGCGTTGTCAAGGCCGGCGTAGAACGAAGCATAGTGCAGATATCGGAAATGGTGTGAGGCTCTTCCCATGAGTCTGCCCACGACAATAGTGTTAGCATTTGTAGGGCTGGTAGATGAAGGCTTCTGAAAAGCCAAGTAAGCGGAATTGCTGTGTCGTCGGTGCTGTGTCCGCCGCCAGTAAGAAACAATGTAGAAAGTCGGGGATGGGTATCTTTAGCGGGAAGCTCTATATAGCCTTCACTGTCATATTCGTCATCCAAGTTAAAGTCAAATGAATGTATGCCCATTGGAGATCTGGAAGAGCCTGCATGAGGGAAAACCAGAAAGTCATAGTAATATGGTTCTCATGCAGTGATAGATGGGTCAACTTCGACCAATGGTTTGGAATGATGCCATCCACGGGCAGCGTATGTCCATTTATGGATAGACGTCGTAGCGCCAAGGGAGTACGAGTTGGTACAAGCCCTACGAGGACTTGGGCACCATGAAATTTCCGTCCTGTCGTCCTGTCTCAAGGGTATGTAGGAATGGAAATGTGACCTGGTCTCCGACCATGAGCCTGTCATGAATGTGTTCCCAAATGTCTGCATCGACTTGAAGGTACTGCGCTGAGGTTATATATTTTAGAAGGAAAGCCATCCCGTCTTCTGCCAGCAGACGGTCTTGCGTTCCATAATGATTTTTGATATCAAGGCGGAGGAACGGCGCCATCGAGCCCTGGTTACTCTTCCACCAACCTATGAAGTCGATGTCTTTCTGGCAAACTTCCCAGGATTCGAGTTCGGGATCGACGGAATATGCGGTGATGCGATACAACAAGTGAGACCAAAGGGAAGGAGACGCGGGTGCGATCGTTCTCCAGGATGAGCAGATCTGGCAGAGCAGCATGGGCGCAATCGTCGTGCTTGGCTGGTAGTGCTCCTCCCGAGTCACAAGAGGAAGGCGTGGAACACAGTGGTTGAAAATCTGAGAACGTCATATGGAACCTTGGTTATTGGGCTCCTAGCCGAATCCCTGGATCTCGACGATGTCATCGTCGTAGTGGTAGAGTTATTGATGCTCTGAAAGCTATGTGAAAATGTGAATACGACGACGGTTGAACGTTGAAACTGTATTTGACACATACAATGTGGTTTGACACTGACAGCGTAACTGGCTAGCCGGTTATTTGGCCGGTCAATTATATGAAAGGCCGACTATTGCCGCCATAGACAGAAAATTCTGGGTTGCAAGAAAACATATCCAATCTCATTGTACAGTAATTATGTAGACAACACAAATGAGCTACTAAGGTGTGGGGCGACTGGTTGGCGAAGATAGATAACGAACGAATAAAATTGTGATGGACCCATGATGGCGTCACAACTTGCAAGGAGAAAAAAAGAGCGCTGGCAGGGACGGCTTGAGTACTCGCTGGTATTCGAATTCGTCCTTGGTGCCAACGAGGCAGCCTCCCAGACAGATACGCATCAAAATGATGTTAGGGGTGGACCAGCCAGCCAGCTAACTGCGCTCTTCGTTCACTTCTTGCCATGTTTCCGTGATCACGCCACCCTGGTCGTCAGAATAAGGATATGAGAAAAATACGTGTACGACGAGAAGACACACCAGTTCATTACTGCCAAAATCACTGTCCGATCCCACTCAAAAACCCGGTCGACCGTCGACCACCTAAAGTCACAGCGCCCCGCCTTCAGATTCTTCGCAGGCTTCCATTACACACGGAAAGCCAACGACGCCGCACTGAGAGTGCAGCTAGGCAAGAAGAGCGCCCTATAGCCTGCTCGCATGAGGAAGATGGGAATAATACGTGAATGTCGAGAAGACACACCGGTTCATCGCTGTCCGTATCGAGTGAAAAACCCGCTCGACCACGTAGAGTCACAGCGCCCCGCCTGCAGATCCTTCGCAGGCTTCCCATTACACACGGAAAGCAAACGACGCCGCACTGAGAGTGCAGCTAGGCAAGAAGAGCGCCCTATAGCCTGCTCGTATGAGTAAAATGAAAATAATACTTGAACGACGAGAAGACACACCAATTCAGGTTCATCAAAGTATGATTCGAGTGAAAAACCCGCTCGACCACGTAAAGTCACAGCGCCCCGCCTGCAGATCCTTCGCAGGCTTCCATTACACACGGATACCCAACAACGCCGCACTGGGAGTTCAGCTAGGCAAGAAGAGCGCTCCATCGCATGCTCGCAGCGTCAATCCGTGGCAGCTTCGACCCAGCCGGCGCGTTCTCAGTCGGTCGATGCGTGCAAAGTTGGTTTGGCTGTCCAGTGCATATGAAGCTCGGAGGGCACTCGCGTCGAAGAGTCTGGTGATGAGATAATTGTTGCGGAGGCCCGGTATCTCCTGGTATCGCGAGGCCGGTGTTAGTAACACCGTGTTGAAAGGGCAAACGATGTCCGAAGCTGAGTTGGGGGGTCCTATTGAAATCTGGGTCCATCAGTTGGCGCCCCGTACTCGCAAATACTCACAAATTCACCTCGGCAAACACGAGTCAAGGTAAATTGGAGGTTAGGAAATAGAGCCGTTCACTCGATTTGAACGGCGCTCGGTATAGCTGAGAAACTAAGGCTGCGATAAGGGACGTGTAAGTCGGATGTAAGCAACTCGAGGGAAACTCGCACTAGAAGGACAAAGAGTCGGCAGAGAGAAAAAAAGAACAGGGGAGATGGAAGAAATCACGTCAGATTCAACAACGAAAAACAGAAACACCGACGTCAACAAACATGCCGCAGTCAAATCAGCAGCTCGATCAAGTAGAAAATAGGGTGGTTCAAGGAAAACATGGGCACCGAATCAAGCACGAACACGAGTAGCAAGGCAGAGCAGAACGGCAGCACCATCCAACAGCGCCATACAAATATGAATGCATCGACAGCGACAAGTCCAAGATGAGACAAGCTGAACGCGCAAAAACAAGCTTAGCTTGTACCAGATAACCATCGAGGTTTTTACATGGAATACCATCACCCTCACCCTCGTTTTCAGCGATACTTCTAACTGCACATCGTCCACTCGCTCGCCATGTAAGTAACCCAACCCGTATGAAGGTTACTCGTCCAACATGCGACTCCTACGAGCGTTGCGAGTACAGAAAGATAGGTGCTGCAACGAGCGTCGAGGAAGAGGAAGTAGGATATAAACCCAGGATCGAAACTGGTGCAGCGTCGCAGAAATAGCGCCGGACAGCCATGCAGACAGGCGCTTTCTCTCCTCGAGGCGCTTGCCGGCCTGACTTGCACATCCTATAGAGCGACTAAGCGGATTTCTCGTTTCGTTCCGTCCCTCGGGATCGTGCGCTTGCGTGTAGACGGTATGGTGGAATGCGAAAGGGTACGACGGACGTTGGAGGACGGGGTTTCAGAAAGGTTTAGAATGCATGATGCTACCTGGGGTTCTAGTCACTCGTAACGCGTCACTCGTCACTGTCGGTTTGTCGGCTCCGATCATCGTGCTCCCAGAACCAAATCGTGTCCTTGAACCTTCCTCCATCGACATCGTCCACCAGTTGATGTTCTCCAAGTCCACTCGTAGATAAACTAAGAACAGAGGCCTGGTCAATACTACACCCTGAAAATCAAAGCATTTTCACGTACGCGCCCCTGCTCCACCCAAGCTTATACCCAATTGTCTCAAATTTGTTGATCAGGTTCATGCAATTACACAGCACCCAAGCAAACACGCACTCGGAGGCGCGCCCAGCCAAATGATAGATCTCAGAAAGTGTGTTACGGAGACATTCCTGACTCTTCGAAAACCCGTTTTGTCCAGACACCACTGCCTGAAACCCCCACCTTCGTCTGAAACATGACTGCCCTCCCGCCCCAAGCCCCCGAGCGCCTCCGGCATCTCGACAGCATCGTGAGCGCGTACAACGTCTGCCTCAACCTTGAGAGGGCCCTCCTCAGGGACGCTGGCAACATGGCCGGCGGCGGCAAGGCCGAGGGCGTGGCGAAGAACCTGATCTACGCGCGCACGCTCGGGTACCTCATCCACTTTGTCCCCACTAAAGAGGGGCCGACTTCTATCGTGCGCGGGATCACTGCGTGTGGGGATGATAACGCGCAGCTGCTTACTATGGGGAAGATTTATTATGACCATTATATCAGGGCATGTACGCTCCCCACCTCCCCTCGTTGCATGTTCTAAGTGTCTAATGCCGCCTTCGCGAGTACAGTCAAAGCCGCCAAGGGCCGTGTAGCAACTCCCTCCTCCGATGAATCCCGCGCCACGTTCGACACCATCGAAGAAATGTCCGAGGCGCTCTTCGTCGACGTCCCCCAGTCGCACTCTGCCGCCAAAAATGATGTCCGTGCCATTCAACCTCTTATCGTTCGGATACGCGTCTCATTGAGAATGCTCGCTATACAGGCTTTAATCCGCGATGGATACCGCTGCATCGTCACCGGGAAATACGATGCGCGCGCAGTACACGAAAACCGCGAGCTCCAAGACATCGTCAACGCAGACCCCAGCACACGCACCGCGCCCACGGAGTGCGGGCACATATTCCCGCTCTCCGTGTACCCCGCCCGAGAGCCCGACTCGCGAAAGGTAGGTGCACCCATCCCGTCCCTCGTCCTCATCCCCCAATCTAAATCTGAACACCCCATTGTCCGTTCCCGGTATCCGCACGCAACTCTACTGCTACCTACTAGCGCAATTACGCTGCATCGATGTACGGCGTGATGGCGCGCCTGTGCCACGAGGACGTCCCGCGCGCGCTGATCCGGTCGAACATCCACCGGCTGGAGAACGCGATGACGCTCGTGCACGACTTCCGCCTCGGCTTCGATGCGTTCGCGTTCTGGTTCGCGGAAACCGTACGTCCGCCTCCCATCGCCTCCCTCGCCGCACTGACACTACCCGCCCCCCATACCGCCCCGCCCCTCCCATCCCCTCATATCCTGTCCTATCCTATCCGATCATATCATATCCTATCCTATCCTATCCTATCCCATCCCATCCTAACCCGAACCGGACCCCAGCCCGTCTTAAACACCTACACCCTCGAATCCGCCCGCGCCTACGACCTGCGCGACTACCCCGCCACCGTCACCCTCCGCACCCCGGACCCCGTGCTTTTGCCGCTCCCGTCCCCGCGGTACCTCGCGATCCACGCCGCGTGTGCAAGGGTCGCGCAGTACTCCGGGGCCGCGGAGCTGATCGGGCGGGTGTACCAGGAGATGGACGAGGGGCGGAGCCGCGGGTCGGGCGGGCTGGATCCGGGGGGCGGGTCTGGGGGGGTGCTGGAGCGCGCGTTGAGGGCGCTGCAGGTCGGGGAGTGAAGGAGGGAGGGACGGGCGGGGGGGTGGGTGGGGTGGGAGGAGCGTGGGAGGTGCGGTTGGTGGGGAGTTGTGGGATGGTGTGGGGGATGGGCAGTAGATTTTGGCTACGTATGATGCCTGTTGATACGTGCTCAAATTACAAATTTTATCTGACGAGATATAAGCACGCCATGCAGATAGTATAATTTGATTAATCCCTTTGTACCGCTACTTCTCTCGGCCACATGAGCGAAAGGAATGAGTTAGACTAACAAAAATTATTGCTACCATCACAGAGGTTAATTCCTTTATCATCATTTCTAAACATGTCTTTGCGCGATGGATTTTCTTCGTTTGTACTATACTATACGTAGATCTTCTGGTCCACTGCCTCCATTGAAAGTCAAACATTCTGTAAAGGGGACTAGATTTAGCCTACATATCACCGTTTTTTAAACCTGTTCTTGTCAATTCCGTTGGTAGTTTTCAAGCCTTTGCTGAATTGAATTTGGATCGATATATTAATAATAGCTCATTCCCCGATTTTCAAGGAGCCCTAGAATTCTACTCAACACATTAATTTAATATAAGGTTAGAAAATGGAGGAAAACAAGGTATTCTTGAGGCGGCGATGCAGATGAAGTATCGCTTCCGAAGCCTCGTTACCTTTTAAAGGCAATGGAACAGACACCCTTCGAAAATCTGCAAAATGCATGGTAGTCATTTATCGATTCTCTCGTCCGGGAATTGAAGGCTTCCGTGTCCGTACTCCTCCTCTTGCGTTCATCTCATTTGAAATAGAAGGCATTTAAGGCCCCATTGATTTTGTTGATAACTTGATCGTGGCCTATTACCCGAAACGGAACCAAGGTAGGCCCTTACTGAGAAATGTTCATTGTTGGCCAATACCATGGATCGTAGACCATTTAAGGAGCCCTTTTCGCCTCACAAAGCGAGATGCGCGTTCAAACGCAACAATTCACAATTAACAAATCCATTATATTCTATGCTAAGCGTCAATTATGTTACGCATCACTACTTTCCAGAACATGCTCAGCATAAAACATATCCGTTGCGACGAGATGCTCCCTCATGAGTTATGCATCCGCAAAAGTGACTGTAAAAAGGTTGCAAAGCAACTTTTTGGGAACTGGAACACGGCACTGGCACCTACTTTCCACTGAAGATTGCACGATCCGCTCCCCGTCTGGTGAGAAACCACCTTTTCCTTGGATTGGGGCAGTTGGCCAAGGCAAATTTTTCTTTGTTTTTGAAATGCACAGATTTGTTTCTGTGTAATAGTTTAGCTCCTGATCCAATGTTCACGATCATTATTTATAGGACTTACATTGCCCTGGTTTTGCTGTAGACATCGGGATAGTGCCGTCCATCTAAAAGTAACTCATTATTTCTTGACTCCAAGTCATCAATTATAACCAACTCACTGCAAGTACACGAATTAACGGGGGTCACTGGTGGAGCGGGATGCACTGGTGGAGCGGGATGCACTGGTGGAGCGGGATGCACTGGTGGAGCGGGATGCACTGGTGCAACGGGATGCACATTGCTTCTACGCTCTACTAGTTGCGGGTTATCCAAAGGAGCTGCCGATACTAGAAGGAGCGGGAACGCGAGAAGGCAGGTAATGAAGACGTTTTTCATTATTGGGAATAAGTTTTAAGATTGTTAAGTGAGAACGAAGATCAAAGTAAGTTCGCGTGGGTCGAATGGGTTCCAGGGCACCAGGCAAAGAATACACAACCAGATCCATAGTCTTTTATAGTTGTCAAGCGTTGATCAGGTGCTCCGAACGCGCAGATATATATATATATATATGCTCATATCGAACATGTCGGAACAGTGTGGATAGTGGAAATATCAAACGATGTCAATTGGACCTCGAGCGCGAATATTTACATTTTCATTGACATAACGTCCAAAATGGCTGATGAATCGAAATCAGTATCTTGAGTTGATATTCAACCTGATAATCGGTATCAAGTTTGACGCCATATATATGCCTATCTGAACCTCGTTTTCACCGAGATAAAGGACAAAGAGATCGCAGATGAGCAAGCAAGGAAGGACATTCTAATCTTTGGCAACATTGAGGAGGCCGCATCAAGCGCCCGTCGTGATTTTAGTGCTTCTTATCTTGACCACGGGGTGCAGAAGTGTGTCAGGCTTGGGACCCACAAGGCCTAAGGCCTAAGGAATCATCCACTTCGCCGAAGTAGAACGTACACGATGGACCCACAAGCCTCAGGAACCACCCACATTAGAAACTAAGTACACGATGACTGAAGCTTTCATCAAATCTTTCGCGAATTTAGGGTAGCGGATGCCGATGTATGCAATTCTAGATCAAACACTTTTGATGAAAATAAAGGCTTTTAATAGATCACCGGCGCATTATTAAGTCCATCCATTCCTTTTGCGCCATTCTTCCTACAATCATGTCGACCACTACTGCTTTGAACCTTCCATTCCCCAGCTACACAGACGGACAAAAGATTTATCTTCAGCAGACTCTTGATGACGAACATAAAGTCTTCTCCATCCTCGATGCATACCTCCAGCCCTCATCCGCGATATCTGCAACGATTGCTGCGGAGGAGATCAACAAGCTCTATATGACGAGTCCATCGCCTGGGCCGGAGGACTATTATAGCTCCCTGTCGCATCTCTGGGAGACTTTCGTCATGGTGGTAGATCAGATCCCTTGGCAGCACCCATCTCAGGACAAACTCGTCGCATTGATAAAAACCCTCCGCGACCTTCCTGATCCAACCGCAATTACCGTTGCCTACTGGGACGATGGCACTACGAAGCTTTGGGCTGATCTCCCAGTTCTTGATCACGTTCTGACGGACAGTCTTGAAACACACGGTAAATAACAATCCCCCTTGCGTACATGGATTATGATGATGTTTTAATCATTCTTCGTTGGATAGGCATTGTCATAGACGACGATTCAGAAGAAGAGAAGGGCTCGCGTATCCGTGATATTAACTTCCAGGCCTTCGCTGCGCGATTGACCATAGAGGGTGTTTGGGATGTGTCAAGACTCGCTGTATATAGTATACGTGACGTTCTGGAGGAAGATCCGGACTTCGACGTTCCGGGCTATGATAAAGTAGGCCCTCATCTGGATACTGGCATCCCCGTGGCGAATGTGTGGATCTCCCTTGCCGGAAAACTCATTTTCGGTCTCTGCAAAGTGAACGGAGAGGGCGCTGCTCGGAATGACATGCCTGGCGGAAAACATTGGAAAGGAAGTGTAGGCTTTTCTGTCGAACGATGGGAGTTCTGGAAGCAGAGATTGGATGAAGTAGCAATAAACGACGAGGCGAGTGAGGAAACCCGCGGTATTGTGAAGAAGATGAAGGAAATGATGATCGCGGCCGAGGCTTGAAGGTCGTAGATGTACCGCTGTCACCGTGCAGGTTTTGGGGATCAAGTATGTAGTCGCAATTGCACGTCCTGTTTTTTTTATCTGCGGTAAATGTATTGGCTACAAGTTGGCTACAAGCTTGTATAGGCTTGTATAGTGGTCGAAGCGTGACATGTAACTGGAAAATTAATTCTAGATCATCCACATGAGCGAAAGGAATGAGCTACTACCAGACCAACGCAAATGCTACCATCGCACAGGTTATTTGTTAAATAACTTTGGTTTCAGGCTTGGGATCCACAAGGCCTCAGGAATTAGCTCCTTTGGTGAAAGAGAAGTCACGCATTGGACCCACAAGCAACCCACAAGGCCTCAGAGATCAAACACTTTTGATGAAAATGAACATTATCAACAGATCACCGGCGCCGTGACTTCGTTGTCAAGTCCATCCATTCCTTCTTCGCCATTATTCCTACAATCATGTCGACTGCTACTGCTTTGGACCTTCCATTCCCCAACTACACAGACGGACAAAAGATTTGTCTTCAGCAGACTCTTGATGACGAACATAAAGTCTTCTCCATCCTCGATGCGTACATCCAGCCCTTATCCGCGATATCTGCAACGACTGCTGCGGAGGAGATCGACAAACTTTACACGACGAGTCCATCGCCTGGACCGGAGGACTATTATAGCTCCCTGTCGCATCTCTGGGAGACTTTCGTCATGGTGGTAGATCAAATCCCTTGGCAGCACCCATCTCAAGACAAACTCGTCGCATTGATGAAAACCCTCCGCGACCTTCCTGATCCAACCACGATTACCGTTGCCTACTGGGACGATGGCACTGCGAAGCTTTGGGCTGATCTCCCAGTTTTTGCTCACGTTCTGACGGACGCTTATGAAACACACGGTAAATAACAATCCCCCTTTTGTACATGCATTACGATGATGTTTTAATCATTCTTCGTTGGATAGGCATTATCATAAACGACGATTCAGAAGAAGAGAAGGGATCGCGTATCCGTGATATTAACTTCCAGGCCTTCGCTGCGCGATTGACCATAGAGGGTGTTTGGGATGTGTCCAGACTCGCTGTATATCGTATACGCAACGTTCTGGAGGTAGATCCAGACTTCTACCTTCCGGGCTACGACAAAGTAGGCCCTCATCTGGATACTGGCATCCCCGTGGCGAATGTATGGATCTCCCTTGCCGGCAAACTCATTTTCGGTCTCTGCAAAGTGAACGGAGAGGGCGCTGCCCGGAATGACATGGCTGCAGGAAAATATTGGAAAGGAAGTGTAGGGTTTTCGGTCGAACGATGGGAGTTCTGGAAGCAGAGATTAGATGAAGTAGCAATAAACGACGAGGCGAGTGAGGAAACCAGAGGTATTGCGAAAAAGATAAAGGAAACGATGATTGCGGCCGAAGCTTGAAGGTCGTAGTAGTACCGCTGTCACCGTGCAGGTTTTGGGGATCAAGTATGTAGTCGCAATTGCACGTCCTGTTTTTTTCTGCGGTCAATGTATTGGCTACAAGCTTATATAGTTATTAGCTTTGTATTAGCTGTTATGCAATTTGGAAGCAATCACCCATCGCGCAAGCGTAGCTTATCTTCCACGGCGGTCTTTTCTTTTTAACGTTCGCGTCGTAGTCACTCCAATGTCTTTCTGCACATCGAGCAACATCGGATAATCAGCAAGATTCTTACCAATGCTCAGCTCATGGAGGGGCGCACCCTGTGCAGACGACAATCTAGAGTGGTCACCTCAGGCTCTGCGCAGTCTTCTCCATGTACGTACCTGTTCCGCCAAATTTAATCATTGGTCTCCTCAACATCCACGCTAAAAAATGTATCAGATCGCATTCACTTTCGTCAAACAAAACATCCAAGTAATCATTGATACTCAAACTTTTTTCATCTACTTCCAGGTAGATGCGACTCGCTAGTAAGGAGATAAAACGGACTTGTTTTACCTGATCGTTTGGTGTGTATACCTGGTGTATACCGTATACGTCTTTGCATCGAAGTTCTGCATACGTACACCAGAAGCGTATTGATGGTACGTCAATCCGGCTCTTCAGGTATTGAGCACATTCAGGTTCTCTATCAATGCGTGCGTCAATCTCAGTGCCTCTGCCAACAGCGCCAGCGCGTGCATCTCAAGGTACGGTACAAATTCTACAGACCTGAATCCACCATCTTCAGGTGGGCGTCCAGCACGCCCAATGATGAAGCGCAGTTCAAGCCGACGGCATGCGACGTACGGTTCGGTATATATGTCCTTGTGGCTCTGGAGTGTGATCGTAGTGCCAAAGGTGTCTGTTCTGATACTGTGACGACGCAGAAGTTCGCCATCGCGCCGTTGAGCAGATGAATATGAGCAAACTTGGGGGCAGGTATGATTGGTGTAAGCGAAGTCGTTTTGTTGAGCGTTGGTGAAACGGATTACGGATCATCTTTGTAACGCTGACGCCTGTTGTCTTCGCCGTTAGACACCGTCTCGACTCCGGTATATACTTCCCTTTGACATTTGGAGAATATAAATCTAAATGAAGCAGAATCCGATACGAAAATAAATGCATTTTAATGGTCATTACGAATGTATACATGAAACCAAGAATGAGTACGAGAAGCGGGCTACCGCAACAATAATCTATAGTTTGGCGCTCTTGAAAGCGGCCAAGCTAAGTGGTTGATCTGCACAATCGAAATCAGATTTGTTGACATCGACAACGAAATAAAAATAAAAATATACTCACAAATCGTGTTGTAGAGATTATCGGAAGGAGTTAAACCAGCATGCGAGCGAAGCGCGCTAGCATCGACCATCTCCGGAACGATCTCGCTGATCGTCCGCGCGCCGATCAACCGCATGTTCATCTCAAACTCATCCCGCAAGATCTCGAAAGCGCGCTCGACGCCCTCCTGCCCGTAGCTCGAAAACGCGTACAGGAACCCGCGCCCGACGCCGACCGCCGACGCGCCGAGGGCGATGGCTTTGAGCACGTCGCTCGCACGCCGGACGCCGCCGTCGACGAAGACGGCGAAGTTGGGGTTCGGCCACGGCCCTTTGGTCTTGAGCGCGGCGACGATGTCGATGAGGTTCTCGATTCCGGAGCGGCTCGTGTCGAGCTGGCGGCCGCCGTGGTTGCTCAGCACGATACCTTGGCACCCGGCTTCAAAGGCCAGGATGGCGTCTTCGGGAGTGGCCACACCCTTGAGGATGATGTGCACTGTAAAATCATATCTCAGTATTGCAAGAAGTTGTGATTGGGTTACGACATACTGTTTGTGATGCTTCGGAACCAAGGAATATCTTTCCATGAAAGACTGGGATCGATGAACGACTAGAAATAATGTCAGAAACAAACATTCGAGAGGTACGGCTGGCGATCTTACGCTGATGGCTCTGGCAACACCTTGATCCTTCTTGACGTCGGATTGGCCTTCTTGTACCTTCGCGCCCGCACCATCATCAACAAACTTCATACGCATGTCCTTCTCGCGCCGACCGAGCTGCGGCGCATCGACAGTGATGAAGAGGGCTTTCACGCCCCGCTTCTCAGCGTGCTGGACGTATTTCTTTGTGATCTCTCTGTCGCGGTTCACATACCTAGTAGTAACAAATTTCAGCCGTCAGCGCACTGCTAGAGAACTATGACGGGTGATTGCTTACAATTGGAGGAAGAGAGGTTGGCCGGGTTGTGCGGCATCTGCGATCTCGTCGAAGGAGCACGAAGCCAAAGTGGGAATCTTCCAAATCTAGTTAAATATTATCGTGCCAAATAAATGAAAGTCGAAGATCACCATCTGGATAACACCATGCTTGCCCGCCGCTCTTGTGAGGTTGAGTTCGCCATCTGGATGGCCCAGTTTGCCAAGGGCCGTCGCGGACTGAAAATCTAGTCAATACCCACGAGAATGAAATCGAGGTTCTGTCCTACAATGTACACGGGCAGGGAAGATTTGCATCCCAGGATAGTTGTCGACCAATCTACGCTCGTCACATCGCGAAGCACACGAGGACGGAACCAGACTCTGCTCGCCGAGTGAGCAAAACGACCAGGAGAACGAATGCTGATAGAACGGACCTCTGGTACGCAGCACGATTCTCGCGAATGGTGATCTCATCATCCGAAGCTGAAGAATAATATGCCCACGCTTTCGGTGAGAGGACAGCCTTCGCCACAGCCTAAACAGAGCGATCGCCTAAGCGACTAGTCGAGTATATCCACGGACGAAAGCCTTACCTCGAAATCGTGGAGGTTGAGAATTTCATCGAGAGGCGGTCTGGCATCCATCAATACTTGGCGTCTCTTGTCCTCTTCCGTTACCTCCTTGACGACTTTGACGACGGTATTTGGGTCGATGGCGCCGATGCTGAGCAACGCGTTTAGGATTCGAAACGTCAAATGTGTTCACCGCTTACTGTTTCTCGATTGGAAGATTGTTTTGGATGGCGTCGGGTGGATGGATGGGTTCATAGGCCTCCCTGCGACAAAGAAGAGTTAGTGAATTGACCTATGTTGCCGAAACAAGTATGTATGCGTACGTTGCATCCTTCCCTGCATACTTGAGGATAATTTTGCTACCTCCGGGGTGTTCTATAAATCACATATCAGGCTTTTATCGGTTGATATCGTAGCGTTCAATCGCGCACCATCTAAGAACTCCGTAACGTCGTAGACCTTGTCTATGAAATCGATGATGATATTAAGCAAACATGTTGCCTATGAATCGAAGCCACCTACTGTGTACAATAATCCAACAACTGTCCCGATTCGCATGCTCGGCGACGACTTGCCCGGTAATCAATGTGGACATGATTTTGGAAGGAAATCAAATGTGTAGTGGGGGTGGCGGGAAATTTGTGGGGCAGGAATTAGTTATGTCGCCGTAGATATACCACCACGGAAGGCGAGGGAGCCGCGTCTGGAGCGTATTCCCGTCGGTCCGCGAGGCATGGATGGGAGTACATATTTGAGCTGGCGTTTGACTTACCAAAAGGAAGTCGGAGTTAGAGAGGAGCGCGTCGCGCGAGCGGAATCCTGGGCGCTGAAAGTCCAGCACATCCGTCCTGAAGTCCCCTCTATCGCCGAGACGCCGAAAGCGCAGGGCGCGGGTCGGCGTATGGACTTCCCAGTGGGTGGTTCGCGTGTGAATGGTCTTGGAAGACTGGCGCGGAGTGTTATTCTAATGGTGGGCGTGTAACGCCAATTAGGAAGTGAATTGGGAAGACCTGGGAAGCCACGTTCAGAAGTCCAATAATAACGGGCGCTACTCTGCGCAATGGACGAAAATCTCACTGCGGCACTATTCACGCTGCTCCGATAAAGTTTTCTGGACCTCAGCAGCCCTCCGTTGCTTTTGGCACAGTTTGTGGCGGTGCCATCCGTAGCGACCATATTGAAGGCCCCCAATACCAGCAGGCCGCTTCGGTGTCCCGCAGCGGAAAACGACAGACGTGCTTGGTCGCTATGAAGAGTGAGTCGTGTAAACCCAGAAAAGAAAACAGTTGATGGAGAACGGAGGGATTGTATCAAGCATGAATAAAAGTAACAAAGCAGACAGGAATAAGAAGGCAGAGCAGAACGAGGATACCCAAGAACACTAGCATGACATCTCTTTCAGATTCACAGAAAACAAAACAACGCTTGATAAAACTTGGATAAAAACATCACGATTAGAAGAGGGCAAAAATCGTAACTGAATACGAAGGCAGAAAGTAATGACTGCGTCAATTACGAACGAAGCGAAGAAAAGAAGCAGAGGCGGCAAGGCAGAGCAGAGCGGTAGCACTCAAGAGTACCATATGCATGAACCATTGGAATGTATATGCAACAACGCCTGGGCAAAAGAAAGAGGAAGAGCAACAAAATACCAGGAATGCATAGATACACACTCTTGTGCCAGATAACCGCCTCCCAATATGTCTTATTACCCTCGCCCTCGTTCTTAGTCGTACTGCAGACAATGTAAACATGGACAGGCACAGAAACATCGAAGTTGCAACGACCATCGAGGACAAGTAAGTTGGAAATAGAGAAGGACGAATACTGGTGTAGCTCCCGGGGAATGCATCCACTTACCACTTCCATGGTTGCGAAGCCAAGGTTGGCAACGGCGTAAAGCGAGAGTGGCGCTGGGCTCTCAATAAGGGACGCCTACGTCGACGGTCGTGGTGGTGGTCACTGGTCTGGAGAGTTTTAAATTAGACGACGACGAGCCCTGCATTTACATGGCGTCACGAATCACGCGTCACGCGTCTACATGTCTCGCTTGGATCTTGCTTCAGCGAGACGGCGAAGTCATGAGAAATCATTAATCAGATCCTATCTTCCACTTCGACCGTAAGTCTGAAAACAGTTTTAAAATTAAAATCCTGAGTATTATTATGGTAACGACGCACCTCAGTCCTGTTAAGCTCCTGGTTTATCGATGCGTCTATAGCAGTCGTACCGACACTGAGTACGCACGTTGCATATCGCGTGGTTACGCCAGTGCTGTAAAAATATTGAACCCTTCTGATACCAGCATCCCCAATCCGCGTCCAACATAGAGAAATTCGTCGGCGTAGGGTTTTCGACGCGTTCGCCTTCTGGTTCGCCGAAACCGTATGTCCTCGCCTCCTTCGCCCCACTAACACAGCCCGCCCTCTTCCGATACCGCCCCTCCTATCCTGTCTGACCCCGAATACAGCCCGCGATAAACACATACAAACTCGAATCCCCGCGCGTCTACGACCTCCGCGACGGGGGGGGGGTCAATAATTTTCGTTTCAGGCTTGGGACCCACAAGGCCTAAGAAATTAGCTCCTTCACCGCAATAGAACTCACGCGATGGACCCACAAGGCCTCAGAGATCAAACACTTCTGATGAAAATGAAAGTTATCAACAGATCACCGGCGCCGTGACTTCGTTATCAAGTACATCCATTATGATTCCTTCTTCGCCATTCTTCCTACAATCATGTCGACCACTACTGCTTTGAACTTTTCCTTCCCCGAATACACAGACGGACAGAAGAATTACCATCAGCACACTCTTGACGACGAACATAAAGTCTTCTCCATTCTCAACGCATACCTCCAGCCCTCATCCGCGATATCTGCAACGACTGCTGCACAGAAGATCGACAAACTTTATAAACCGAGTCCATCGCCTGTATTAGAAGACTATTTTGAATCCCTGTCGCATCTCTGGGAGCTTTTCGTATTTGTGATAGATCAAATCCCTTGGCAGCACCCATCCCAAGACAAAGCCGTCGCACTGATAAAAACCCTCCGCGACCTCCCCAATCCAGCGACGATTGCCAGCTATTGGGGCGATGGCACTGCGAAGCTCTGGGCTGATCTCCCAGCGCTTCCTCAGGTTCTGACGGACAGTCTCGAAACACACGGTAGATAACGAACTCCCTTTCGTACATGCATTACGATGATGTTTTAATCATTCTTCGTTGGATAGGCATTGTCATAAACGACGATTCAGACAAAGCACTGCTGGAGGCGATTATTGTTCCATGTGAAAACAGCCCAGAAAAAGTATATTTTCAACGTGTTGCATAGGCTGTTCCAACGAAAAACTTCGGGAACAGCCTTGCAACCTGTTCACAATAGGCTGTTTCCAAAAGAAACAGCCATTGCCTCCAGCAGTGAAGAGAAGCGATCGCGGATCCGTGATATCAACTTCCCGGCGTTCGCCGCACGGTTGACCATAGCGGGTGTTTCCGATGTCTCAAGACTCGCTGTATATCGTATACGCAACGTCCTAGAGGTAGATCCCGACTTCTACCTCCCGGGCTATGACAGAGTGGGCCCGCATCTGGACACTGGCATCCCCGTGGCGAATGTGTGGATCTCCCTTGCCGGCAAGCTCATTTTCGGCTTTTGCAAAGTGAACGGAGAGGGCGCTGCGCGGAATGACATGGCTGCAGGAGAATATTGGACAGGAAGTGTCGGTTTTTCTGTCGAGCGATGGGAGTTCTGGAAGCAGAGATTGGATGAAGTGGCTGTAAACGACGAGGCGAGTGAGGACACCCGAGGTATTGCGAAGAAGATGAAGGAAATAATGGTTGCGGCCGAAGCTTGGAGCTCGTAGTACCACTGTGCAGGTTTCGGGGATGAAGTACTTATATATTCGCAATTGGGCGTACTGTTTGTTCTGCTGTCAATGTATTGGTAACAAGCGTGTTTATGATGTATAATCTGAATGCCGAATGCAAAGATGCGACAAATTGGAAAGGCGATGAATTGCTCGTCGCTCGACATCGTGCGGCTACGTAGCGCGATGTGAGAGCCGCCTCGCACGAAACCCAGACCGACCGCCCAGCCTGGGGAGCAGCGCAAGTCGCTGCCCTGGACGAGGACAAGGACAAGGACATCATCTACGGAGTGAAGACGGCGCCGCCACCGCTAGATCCCACAATGCCTGAAGCATGAAGAGCGCGCTGCGCGGCACGCGCGCAGCTCCGAGCCACAGCGGGGCCACCCACACACCTTGCGCTTGTCCGCTCAATCGATGAGCGTGCGGTTGACCTGGCCGTCGTTACCGGTGATGTGGTTTGGAGGGCCCGAGGCGCAGTGGGTGAAGACGAGCCGCGCATCGCCGGCGCAGGGTGGGGGGATGAGGCCTTTGCAAGGCCTTTGTTTTGAAATTGTCGAGGTGAATCGGGGATGGTTTAATGGAATCACCGTGGGCAAGCGTGCTACATCAGACCTGGGTAAGGGAATCGATCATGGTGTGCAAGTACCTTACAATTCAGTCACAATCCGAGCTGCTGAGAAGGGCGTACACTGACTGCCAGTGCGTCTCCCCAGTGGCGCAGCCCGGGACAAATCAAGTAATCAAGTAATTAGCCGCTGGCACCAACGACGCGTTCTTCTAACTTCGGAACTGCGTAACGAACGCCTAGACGTCGACGTGCGTCGGAAGAAAGTCAGCGCGTACCAACCGCGTACGGAGCTACGCACCGGCGAGCGCGGCGCAATTCACACGCCGTCTCGACGTCACGCTGCGCACGTTTCTTGTGACACCGCGTCAGGTAACACGCTGCACGCGTGGTTCGTTGAACTTCGTTCTTGTAGTAACAACTCTTCAAAGCTTCATCGATTCATCCCCCGGCTCTCCCTCTCGCCGTCGCCTCGCATGTTGGCGCGCACCCACCTGGCACGGAACTGGCTTCAAACGTAGGCCTTTTCTGCGTTGTGCTTTCAAGCGAGAGGCACAGTTGCTGGGGGGTGCCGACGACGGAGAGGCTCGATAGGCTTGATGGCGCTGCCGCGGGATAGGCTCGATAGAGATCCACCACCCCGCTTGCGAGCCATCTGCACTAGCTGTGTCTGATCTGCAATTGCCACTCTGCCCGGCGGACGCAACGATGCTCAACGATGATGGCGTCTGCCAGCCAATGCTCGATGACAGCGCCTTGACAAAAGCGACCGCCAAACCATCGCGGTCCCGGCCCACCATGCCAACGCACGAACTGTGTCTCGAATAAAGACGCCAGGCTCCAGCTCACGACACCGGTTTTCGCGACAAACTGCGCATAGGTGCCGCAGGAGAGTTCGAAGGTAAGTTCTTTCCGTAACATGCGTAGCGTACAAATGGCTTGAGCTCACGCCTGAGCTCGTCATTTTTTATGTTTGTCCACCAGTGTTAGTTGACTCAGCTACTTTCTCTAGATAGCCTCATCTCCCCTCCTGGCGTGACAACTAACTCGACCGCCAGCGAGAGTACCCCTGCATCCACAGCAAACATGTCAATCAGCGGACGGACACCATCGCGGTGGAAGTAGCAGTCCACTTGTTGTCGGAGGAGATTGTTGTGGCCGTATTCTCCGCCTCGGGTGGATGATTCAGGTGGATGATTTGAGTGATTGAGGTCGGGGTGAGATTTAGCAAAATCCAAGCGCGGGAGAAAGACATGGACGAATCTAATGCGCCGCGAAGAGAGGCTTGGCAATAGCCCCTCATGCCTGAAGCTGAAGTCTGCGCTTTTATCGCTAGTACGTTGTTGGTTCGTCAAACGTTTAGTTCTCATTCACACCACATAGGCGCGTACTTGACATTAGATATTCCTATACATTGTGTCGACGATAACTTGATTTTCAATGCTTTAATAAAATATGGTAGGATGTTGTCCGTCGCTACCCGCTCTCTACCATCTTTTGCAAACTAATTTCAACGGGATCGGAGGCTGAAAAACTGTAAGGCTTGCCGCTGAGCGTTGGCCGAGTCTCGCTGTCGCCCCGGGCTGAAGACCGAGCAATCGTGCGGTCATTGCTACCCTAAATTGGTGAGGATGAGGGTCAGCGCCTTGATGTGGAAATCCAGCCAAATTGTGATACGAACCAAAATGCTGGTTGAAAACTTCATGGACTCATTTGCAAGTCGAACGGATAGAATTTCCTCGTCTTCTCCCACTCCTCTAATAGCGTTGCGACTGTTCAAGCTGATGGAGGGATAAGCAAGAACATTTAATGGGCAACTTATAATAGTTCATTGAATATGGACTACTCACGTTGCAAGGACGGAGTTCGTATAAACTAGAAGACCAAGGATTGAGGGTTGAACGCTTGAGCGCCGCATACCAAAAACACATTGAGCTACGCCTACCTTTACTGATCGATACGTGGAATGCCACCCAAGCCATTGAGTCGGGCTTTATTTCAAACTATTGCACATATTAGATTCCCATAGATCGGAGCTGTCATTGAGTGAAATCTCACAGCAATCAAGTAGAAAAGTTGAAGAAACCTTCATAACAAAGTCAGTTACTAGGTATTCAATGCTCAACAGGCATTCTTGACAGTGGACCTACGTCGTAATAACACCCCGATTGACTGCAAAAACTATCAATTTATTGATCATGGTGTTCGTCCTAATAAAAACATAGATGAGCATCCATGCGTCTGACTTCTCAGGTTACCGGTATTTTTCACTTCGATACACACCTGCTGATCTCAGAGCGACCTCTATGAAGGTAAAAGCAGAGAGCTGCGGTAATCAGGGCATCCGCACATGTTTCAAGCGACTTATTAGCCGCTACCAATATCTATGGGAGGGTGTAAGATTCGTTAATTAGGCGGAAGAAAATTCCATGTTAACCTTCATATAGGGAAGGAGAGATGAACTCCAAAACTTGAACGTAAATCTAAGAACACATCATGAAGTTAGCTCGTTGTAAACCACGCAGCAAGTCGGAGCATACACTTTAATGACAATGGCTTTGAATAGAGCTAATCAAAAAACGAGCGCCGATTATTTTGAAGGAGCTTACCAAGTGCAGATCCTAGAGTATAAAGGTCCGCCTTAGTGGTTGCAGAGAGATGGGACGGCTATCGACCTACCGAATGCAGCTAAGCTGAAGAAGTCTAGAGAGATGTCAGCGATCAACTTCGTAAATAATCTCTGATCCCTGGCACGTACAATAACTCCAGGTAAGAGCTTTTTGCGACCGGTCACTGGAATCCAGAGACTTGGGTTAGGAAATCTGGTGTTATAAGTTTGTTAACAGCCACGTACATTCCCAAATGCGCACTACAAAGAACCTAAATCACGAAAGTTTGATCATGGCGAATACCTAAAGATTCATAAACTGACCCTTGTGTAGTTAACATGATCGTATACTGGTAGCTCGTCAGCACGTTCTATGGGGGAGAGTCGTGAATGAGCCATACCGCTATAAGAGCTTCAACCTATTTCGATAATCAATGGATATGACAGAAGACGCACGGAAATCGAACTAACCTGTACGCTCCTGAAAGAGAAATACTTAGTATACTATTGGGAGATACCGAAAACAACACATACCAGACTTGGATAAGAAGCATTTCAAAATTTCCGAAGGTAACAATGAGATAATGGTATAATCCATGTGTTTCGAAGATAATCGTTAAAGTGTCCAAAATACTGTAAAATGTGAGCAAATACCGTGCTAAGTTTCCTTAAATTTGACATACAATAGTGACAAAACCTGGACAATTTTCAATCGCGATATTTAATATTTAGGTTGAGAGAAGCAACGTACAAGTATTTTGAATGTCGGAGGATCTTTAGGGTACTGGTTGAAGTAGTATATCGTCTGAGATACCAAGATTCCGTACAGCCTGCAATCGATAAGAGTCAGGGACATCGTGAGAGGATTGGGGGCACGTACGACGCAGCTACAATGGCTCCAATCAAATATGCGCCATAAGTTAAACCAAGATTTAATTCTGGTGGAAGCTGAGGTGTACTAGACGACATGACTCAAGTGTGGACGCGAGTTACATCCCTGCCTTGTATTCTACGTATTTAACTACTCTCCGCTCTACCTCAGCGATCTTATCCGCTCTCACGTTTGGACTGAACGCACAAATGTCAGGTAGGGTTCATCAATCAGGTAACAAAGGTTGCCACTGCATATGCTGCTCATCAAACTTACTTCATTCCAAAGGGTATTGCGGTGTAAAAGATGTCTATACTTAATCCACAATCCAGTGCTCTTTGTGGGCGTTTTTATTTATGTCTATCTTGAGATCCATCGGCTACAGTCACGCACATTGCATAGAAGTGCTTCTTCTCGTTCATCACTGTAATCGTTTTATTTAGCGCTCTCTTCTATCCGCGGCGATTGATGCATCTAGACAGAATAATCAGATACTGATATGTTCTATATAAATCTCTTACTGCTTGAGCAATTCCAGCGACCATAGAGCAACTAATAGTGTTATTTATTCTCAGAAGTACTGTTCTCAGTGATGTTTGAGCGGCTTTACCTCGGGTAGGTGACGCTGCTAATTTTGGTTTTATCATTCCAAGGAATGATCAGATTTATCCATCTTCGAAGCGTGGGAGACGCACACCATCGCAAGCTACTTGTATGTATGACCAATGCGCAACCTGTTAGCCATGGGGGTTCCGGAAATTTGAGAATTAAGAAAGTATAAATGGTACAGAAGCATCCACCTTGTCGTCAAGCCAGTATCTACCGGTTTCTTCATTGGCTCAACGTGCTACGGAAATCAAGACTGTTTCAGCTTGGTCAGTATTCACGGCCGCTCACAAATAATGTCTACCTTACGCTCTCTTTCTTTTCAGATGTCTACCGCTTCCAAACAGCTTCCGGTGCTTGTTGTTGGCGCAGGTCCTACGGGCCTCACTACGGCATTGTATCTTGTTCAAAACGGCATTAATGTGCGCATTATTGAGCAATCCGTTCAATTGCACGCTGGGATTCGTGGAACGGCCATTCTCGTGCGTGTAATGATGATTATGAGCCTACACACTTGCTTACTGTATTATAGCCTCGAACTCAAGAGCTGCTCGCAATTCTCGGCGCCGAAAATGATCTCTTCAAGATTGACACGGGCCCATTGCAGATGGCGGTATACGGACCAGATGGCAAAACCATCCTCAAGGCATTTGATTGGTCTGAGCAAGCAGAAGAGAGTCCAGCCATCCCATTTGTAGGTTGAATATCGACATCATTCAACCCTTCTGTCGTGTTAATAAGTCTGAATTACAGAGGAAGACCGCTTCCGTTAGTCAAGCGCAGCTTGAAATCATCCTCCGCCAACATCTACAAGAATATGGATGCGAGGTAGAGATGGGAATGCGCCTCAACGGTATTTCTCAAGACGATTCTAAAGCGACTGCCACCGTCGAAGTCGTGCAAAGCAAGAAAGAAGTTCTTATAGATTGTAGCTACATTGTGGCTGCAGACGGAGCGAAAGGTGAAAGATCCTTTGTCTTCCATCGTTTGCTGTTCTCATGCGTACTTCACCAGGTCGCTCCCGTCACCTGATTGGAGTCTCGTTCCTCGGAGAAACTAAAGAGGCTGATAGGATGTGGACTGCGAACGTTGAAGTACCTGGATTTAGCAGGGAGGTGAGCATCTATTTTATTTATTGAACTACTGACTTGTAAAGTGCTAAACAACTACGACTAGTATTGGCATCGATGGGGCGACTTCGCTAAAGCTGCGTAAGACACACTGTCTCTATATGTTACACACATGCTCAATATATTGCAGAACTTCTTTGAAGCCCATATATCCTGCGCCGCTTTTCCATATGCAATCTTTGGGAGGGTCTCTCCCGAAGGATATACCCATGGATCTCGCAGGAACACAACAGTTGTTTAATTCTATCACAGGTCGGGATGACGTTAAATTGGAGACGGCGGAGTACATGAGCGAATGGAAGTAAGTTCTAGCTACTAGATCGATCTCGACATCAGGACGCGTTCCTAACATCGTAATAGAGCCAACATAAGGATGTCCGACAAATTCTCCGTCGGACGTGTCTTCCTGGCGGGTGGTGGGTGCCGATTTATATACTACTGCGGATACATATTGAACTACGTCTTAGATGTTGCTCATTGCCACTCTCCTACCGGCGGTCAAGGTACTAATACTGCAATGCAGGATGCTGTGAGTTCAATACGTCTCGAAAAATACGAAGCTCTAACCGACCGTCGTAGCTTAATCTTGCATGGAAGTTAGCCTTGGTTGTGAACGGAAAGGCATCTTATGCGCTTCTCAAATCTTACGAAGCTGAGCGAATGCCCGTTGTGGCGGAGATGTTAAATTTATCCAACGCGCTCCATGCCAGAGCCTTTCCGCATATTCCAGCCACGGCGTTCGAGACGCCAGAAGCGAACAATACACAGCCCGATCCAATGCAACGCTCCCGAAAGCTCCTTCAGCTGGGCATAAATTACCGCTGGAGCAATATCATATACGATGAACGAAACGACAAGGAAGCGATCCAAGACGCGACTCCCTACGATCTCCTGGAAAACCAAATTCGCGCAGGCGACCGTGCTCCGTACATCGGAGGGCTCACGGGAGGTTCAGGCGAGACTACCAATCTATTCAGTCTTCTCCGCGATGCACCTTCCCACCTCGTCTTAATCTTCCCCTCTTCAGGGTCGTCCCCCATTGAGCAGCTATCAGCAATTCAGTCGATCATCGATGCGGGCTTGATTCAGTTTGTTGTTATTCTCGGTAACAAATCCTCTGATAAACAGACTCCAGACAAAGGCGTCAGATATCTCGTGGACTCCCAGGATACCTCGCGTGCGTCCTACCACATCGATGCAAATCGGAGCACCTACGTCACTATCCGACCTGATGGAATCATAGGAGCTTTTACATTCGGTGTCAATGGAATCAAGGAATATTTTGTGAGAGTAGGGGTGACAGTCTAAACGGCGATTCATGATTCCATGATATCAACACTTTAGCAACTTGAAACTTGTAGAAATTTATGGAATATATGCACATGTTTACTTCCGATTCTCTTCGTTATGGGAAACCAAAGAACGCACGTTTACATGCCAAGCGGGCAACTACCTTTTGGCGTGACCATGCGTCCGTGTGCGTGTCCAGTGGCTTGCACCAATTTGCACCGCTGGCCTGCCGCGGGCACACGCTTATGTGATTTAAGCTCCGATTAAAATGTAAAGTTCACATATCAAAAGCGCCGACTTTGAGGTAATATATAAACAGGGAAGAGGCTCATAATCCCCAATTTTTTTTCGCTGATATATAAACTAAGTATATTGAACAATGTGTCAAAATTAACCGTCTAAGACTTCGTGAAGGTATAGTGGCCAGGCCTTGGCCTCAAGTGTTGAATTTTCGGGTTATGTGACAATCAAATGGTACGCCAACTTGAAGAGCGCGCGAAATCTGCATGGACACAGTTATCTGGTTAACAACATTGAAAATAAATTCTGGGTGAGGTATATATATTGAGAAAACTGCTTTTTCTGGGGCGGGATACCCTCGAAGTGGGAAATCTTGAAGAAGATTTAAATTTTACCGTACCGGCAACATACGGCTGGCAGTCGGGCCGTTCCCTGCGCGCCTGCTTTGATCAACCCTCTCCTCCTCTCACCCTCCATGGCTGGCTCTCGCCCTCAGCATCGAGCTCGTTGGTGTCAGGATTCTTTGGAAAATGGTACAAGGTCATCCGAGGCTTGTGTCATGGTGCTCAGACGAGGTATTTCACTTGGTAAAAGATCCTGACAATATCTTTGTTCGATCCAGGTTCGTTCTTTGTCACCTTTTATTGGGCACTTACTGACAGGATATGGATACATGGCTGCGCCGCCTGCGCCCTCTTCAACGACGAACGAGCAGCTACCTGTTTACTGCCGGCTTCAACATCGCCTCCACCCTCCAATCTTACCGTGGGCACTGCAATGACGCAGGATCACTATGCTCGTTCGCCAGTTCATCTGTGGCAACCCTCTCCCGGGCCCCGGCGGCAACCAGTCGTTTTTCACCCTTTCTAAGTACCACCATTTTCGACGCCGCCACCATCCTAACCACGGACTTCCACCTCCGCCTTCGACACGGCTGATCCATGATGAACGAGTTTGGGGCTCGTTTGTCGGCTTCTGCATCTCGTGGCTAGCGCATCCCAGCTACTACGACGACCCCATTACACCCACTGCCGCCCTTCTCGCGACTGCCCCCACAGCGGCTCTGCTTCACTGTTTTGATGCTCAATATCACCAGCACCCGCTGCCGCCACCACCCTGTCCAAAGACGGATGGACAAGTGATGGACGATGAATGTCGGACCAAGAACGACCACGACCGGCGGACGCGCCCGCGGCGGTCGACGAACAACAACGCATAACCACGACCTGCGAAGCGCCACGGACTGCGAACGGTTCGTCGGCCTCTGCCCTGTCTGGCTAGCGCATCCCTGCTACGACGACGACGACTTGCGACCCCGCCCTTCCAGCTGCCGCCCTCATGCCCCATCCATCTCTTCCACTCAAAAAATAGCTGATATAACGATGATATTCACTAGCTCGTCAGAAAGGAGATGATAAATGGGCGAGCTCACGCTATATGGCATCAGTGGGAGCGCTCTGAAAATACTTTGTTTATCAAATACTTCTCTGGAGTAAGTATCGGCCAACAATTGCTGATGCACGGACGCACGCTGGCGTGCTGGCGTACACGTAGCATGCGTGCGCAAGCTTGGCATGCGTTTGCGCACGCTAGCGCGCGCTCTATAGCGCTGATACATCTAGCGTGTACGCTTGAAGCACGCCAATGCACGCTACTACACGTTTAGATACCTGTCACTGATGATAATCCCAAGGCATTAGTGTTATTCAGCGTATTACAAATTGACTATAACGTAAATTTATTTTCAAGGAAAGGATTGTAGTACGTTCGGCAATGAGCTCGACAATGGGCCGATAGAGTCCCAATTGAAGTTGGGTCACACGATCCATCTGAGAGAAGACGGTCAGATGTGAATCAATTTATGTACCAAAAACACGCACTATGGGCGCTACAATATGATAAAAAGCGGGATGGAAAGTAGCGGAAGAAATCTAATTAATCTGGCTTGCTCTTCGGACATGCCACAAGCATAATTGCATATTCCGGATGTGCATAAATATAAATATATTGATACTTCCACCTACCACCTGAGAGTTTTGCACTTTGGAAACCCATCTCATCAAGTTAGATGCCCTGATGAATGCTCTCAAGACTGGATCAAAGCGTAGTAGATTTCATGGGAAGGTGATCCGTACTTTTATACCCTAGTTCTTGCCTGCGGCGAACGCGATGATTTATCACGGATGCGGAACTATAGAGATATAATCGACGCAATTTAATCAGGGCATGGGAAATGTAGTATACTCGGCTCCTGCTTCTTAGATCGGTGTATACCACCCAGGGACGTCTGGGTTTGTCAGAACTCCAGGAGTTTGCGGGTTCTCTGATAGAAATGTATGATTGCTCTATGCTAGCTATAGACAACTGATGGTAGGAGAATTCTTAGATCTTGGCTTGCTGATATTCAGCGGAAACGACCCACTACACGCGATTGAATCTGTGCTGTGTGGGAGCGACATGTAAATAGCATTCTCGTCCGAGAAACACTGAACTCGTATTATGGTTTGAGTTTGAAACGTCTGATGGTACCAAAACCCCATGACAGAAGGCTTCGTAGTGCGCAAACAGAACACTGGTCTGGGCTCTGCAATAAATAACCCCCAAGTAACGAATAATTCTGTTTTATTTTGGAATTTAAATAAGTACCTCAAATATCCCAAGTATACTTCACTGACTCATTCACATTTTACTGTGTCCCCAAGCATCGATGCTCCCAACTACTCATAGCAACGTTGATGTCCTTATCATTGGGGCAGGTCCATCTGGACTCATGGCTGGACTCATTCTGACGACAATGAATTTAAAAGTGAAGATAATCGATCGACGGTACGCTAGACTTTTAAGTATTACTTATTAAGATGTGGCTGACGAGTATTCATGCATCACTTAGTATGCCCAATGAGACTTCTGGGCAAGCAGACGGAATTCAGCCTCGTATGCTTGAGATCTGGGAAAGCCTTGGCATTGGCAAGTCGTTACGCGAGAAGAGTGAACATGTGTATAGGATGGTAATTTCCCTCCTTAACAATGACAACGACACCATTATCTGACATTATGAGATAGGTTACATATGTACCAAATGAGCGCAAAGATGGGATCAAGGCAAGTGAGCAGACTTGCATACGAATATTGGTTAATTCGGATTATAGCATAAGTCTCAAGGGCTGAATATTCCTGTCCCTTCTGCAAGGTACCAATATGAGGTTTGATGTTTCAGCGGCATATAAACAGTATCCTTTTTAACCACTCAGAGATAGGTACTAGCACGTATAGATATCATTGAGAGCATTCTTGGAGCCCAGCTGCTCAAGAATGGTGTTTCTCCGGACTATCCAGTTGTGCCTTCTTCAATGGCGATTTCCAAGTCTCCAGATGAAGAGTATCCTATTCAGGTGGGTGTCATGTCGTGTCGCTTCTCAAATAATACCTCATTACTTACTCCTTATAACCAGGTGAACGTCTCATGGCTCGACGAAGATATCTTGAAAAGAAACAAATTATCTCAAGAGTCCCGCAGCGACCCTGCCCTTATCGAAGGAATCATCAAGCGCAAAGATACGATTTCAACTAAGTTTGTTATTGGATGCGACGGTAATATGCCGCTTATAAATTTCCTTCATGTTCGCCATTGATCAATACTATCGATATCATAGGCGGCAAATCGTGGACTAGGAAGCAGCTTCATATTGCCATGGAGGGCGAACAGACAGGTTAACTTCTACGTGTCTGCCCGATGTGCCTCTTCTTAATTGCATTCTACGTAGATCTCAAGTGGGGCGTCATCGACTTCACGCCCTTGACTAACTTTCCAACGCCACGAGCCAAGAACATAATACAATCTCCTCTTGCTGGTGCTCTTGGGGTCAGTATGATAATCAAACCAAAGCGTGATGTATTAAATCTCAGCACTCACGCGTACACATTACAGTATTTACCAAGACCCAATGGTACCGCACGGGTCTATGTCATGCTTGGGGAAGGAAAGCAGGCAGATGATCAGAACGTAGATGCGATGGATACCATTTCCAAGGCAAGTTAAATGTGTTACACGGCTCAGAATTCGTCGATTCAAGTAGCCATCAACTGTATTTTAGGTTCTTCGGAGAGGGTTTGAACCCTACAAGATGGAAATCCAAGATCCCACATGGTGCAGCATCTTCCAAGGTGTTCATTTTGATATTTTGCATCACGAATGGAAGCTAACGGCGGCGCCACTTTAGTCAGCCAACGCGTCGCAGAACGATTCTCTGGCCATGGTCGGGTATTCATTGCAGGAGATGCATGTACGTTCGATTATATGTATGAATTCAGTTGCTAATCGACTTCAGGCCATACGCATTCACCGAAAGCAGGACAAGGTGCAAATGCCTCGATGTCTGACACCTTCAACTTAGGTATTTCTCGTATTTTCAGTTCATCAATCATAAATTCATGTCATCTAAGCCTGGAAAATTGGATACGTAGCCAATGGCTGGGCCAAACAGAACATTTTGGACACTTACGAAACAGAGAGGAAACCTTTTAGCGAGGAATTGATCAAGCTCGATCAGCAAATCTTCAAATTATTTTCTGGACAGACTGTTGCTCCTCAGGAGTATATGGAGTGAGTAGCATTGCCCTCTCTACGCTTGAACCTTATGCTGTATACTTACGAGTATAGTCTATGGCACCGGCAGATTATGTTTGCGTCGTATGTCGATCTTATGTGTACATGTGTCACACTGCTTAACTTTTTCTAATTCCAGTGGAATTGGCTTGCGGTATTCGTCATCTCTTATCAATACATCGGGCCAATCACTCGCAGGAAAGCTGTTTATTGGGGAACGGCTTCCATCAATGAAAATTACTCGCTCTGACGACTGGCGTCCGCTGAACTTGCAAGATATTGCACCTTTCGATGGAAAATTCAGACTATTTGTTCTCCCAGGGGACATATCAACTCGTAGCGGAATCGAAACGTTGCACAATTTTGGCACGGAATTCATATCAGTGCTCAAAAATGTTCCTAGCCTTAACAAGCTCATTGAAGTATATGTACTCATTGACAATAAACCATCGCTCGCTATCGAGGCATTAGAACTGCCATTAGCCATAATCCATGGTCGTTACGAGAGGTGCGCATATCTTTGACTTTCTTTTTCGTCATAGCTCAATTAGTTGCAGGCTGTTTTTTACCCAGGGAGAAGATGGCAAAAGCCTATACGGCGAACTTGCACTCAAGCCATCAGCTATTCTCAATAGGCCAGATAACCACGTTGCGGCTTTGTCTTCTCTTGACAAGAAAGGTGTCCGTGATATCGAATCATACTTTATGGAAATCTTACCAGAGTTTACAAATTCCTTGTCTGCTTAACTCAGAGTACGGACTCCGGATTGATGTAAATCATTTGAATGTTTCTTAACAAATTGGAATGGAAATTAAACCCTGAAGGCGGATGTGCATCGTGTCAGGAGATTGGTTTTTGCGTGACCCAGCGTGGCGCATGGCGCGCACGCTTGTCCACGCTTACGCACGCTGGTCGCTTACCTTGCGTCCCCTTGAGCTCATGCACGCCGAATGTACGCCAGACGCACGCCGGACGCGCTAGAGTGTATCGGCGTGCACGTTGCGCGGCAAGCGTAGGCTTAGCACGCGATTTCTCACGCTCGTCCACGCCAGTACATCCGGCGTGCACGCTCGATGCACGCTTATTCACGCCGACACAATGGACGAACAACGCTATGCTCAACGTGTCATAACGTCGTAGCCAGATGATAAGGCCGACTGTCAGCAGCTGAGGCGCCCATAGGCGATTTGAGGCCTATGTCTCACAGAACACTGTGCGCCGTCTGCGCACGTCGACCCACGCCCGACTCCCGCCGACCCACGCCTGACATCCCAGCATGCACGCTTACGCACGCCGGTGCACGTCGACGCTGCGGCGGTGCCACGCTGGGCCACGCAAAAAAAAAAACCAAGTTAGGCTGGGTTGGGTGACAGGATATCCGTCACACTTCATGTCATCGTTCGCGGAAGTGTCCCGAAGACAGTTTTCGGGACAGTTAACAGTTACGCGAACAGTTCACCGGGTGTCTTGAATGCATGCACAACCTTATCCAAGCTAGATGGGCTTGAGAAGGGCCCAGTAATTTTTGATTGATTTCCAATTATAATGATATGGGTTCTTAAAGATGGAAGGTGTTGCCAGAACGGTGGGAATGACGCCCATTCATGTTGGTTATTTTCAGGTCCCCAAATTCGGAGTGCATTGTGAGAAATTCCGAATGACCGTGACTTACGTCATTCCCATTTTGGGACCCGTTCCTAGTACCCGCTGCTGTATCCATGCCACTTATTCTTGCTCCTCTCACTTCCGACGTGGTCCATTGACCGGATCCATCAAAAATCAAAGTAGAAGTGCAGGTGTGAATGTACGGCGTACGCGCCAAGGACGCGCGCTAGAATGATGGACGCCGAAGATGTTTGTCCTTGTCCTTAGAGCCACCGTGAGTGAACAGAGCTGTACCTTCACTGGTGTGAAGTCAAGCGACATCAAGAAAGGCGTTCAGACTCAGAAGGTCAATTCCCAGAAGCTGCTCGAAGTTTTTCCTGAGTTTCTCACAATCTTGATGCGCTGAAATAGAATCTCGTCAAGAGTCCACGTCACGCACAGGCTGGATGGATTAGATCATGGCTTAGGTCTATATTGATCCGCGTGTCGAATCAGTATTTTGTTAACATGGCACAAGTTATGTCATAAGATCGCACCTTTCTACGAGATTCTACATATCTTGGGGCGACTGTGGAAGTAAAATGTAGCTATTTAAAATATACATACGAGTACGAGGAGGAGGATTACCCCGATCCGAATACTTATAGATGAATCACTTCCCTGTTCTGAATCGGTAGTTCATTTTGTTATCTTGGTTGTCCATTATAGCTACACTACACACATGGAGGGAAAAAGCAGCCGAAAGTATAATTTAGTGCTATATCTCTACCTTCTGATATTCTGATAAGGCATGGCCATCATTAAATCTGCTCAGCGTTTCGGGGGCATGTGTTTCGCGGGCATGTATGACTTATAAATAATCCTTTAATCGTATTGATAGCAGATCCAAGTCATACGCAGAATATCTTGATTGATTTTTTATCATTTACAGGCTTAGACATTTATCGTAAAAATCGTATAAGAGAAGTATCTACCTTGGATGTTAGACGTGATTCATTTACTACTTCATAAGTAAACATGTCTATTAGCATTCATTCTCTTCTACTTATCAGTCGTCCATGGGTAAGTTTTCTTGACTAAACAACTCTAACTTCATGTGATTTAACGTATTTTTTCGCCATAGATTGAACTCGCTCGCTTGAATAAGCCAGCAGGAGCCCTCCTCATCATATGGCCGTATGGTTAGTCGTGTACAACTTGCTTTGTAATTGCAAATTCTTATCATATAATACCAGTATGGGGCCTGTCCATGGCGGCAGCTGCTGCCAAACTTCCGGTGCTATCCTTCCTGAAGTATCTTATTGTCGGATCTATTTGGTTTCTATTTGTGCGAAGGTCAGCTCTGCTTTTATTTGGTATTCTACGTATTCTTACACCTATACAGTATGTACTCGCTATATATGCTTAGGAACAGAGTATTGAGACCAGCAATATTAGGCACTGGATGTATATGGAATGACATTATCGATAGAAATATCGATCGACTTGTCGGCAAGTATTCATCACGATTCACATAGTTGGCGTCTATTGCTTACTCTCTGGTAGAGCGTACGAAACATCGCCCGTTAGCCACTGGGCGTACCTCAGTTGTGGGAGCATTAATATTCTTATGCTTGCATCTAATGGTTCTCTCCTCCCTGCTTGCCCTCGGAAATAGGCAAATGTGCGTTTCTTTTGTCGCATTGAATTTTCGAAAATGTCATTTGACACTGAAACGCTACTATATAGACGTGTTATTGGCCTTGTGACACTTTACCCTTTAGCTGGAGGCTACCCGTTTATCAAGCGTGTGTCATATTGGCCACAAGCTTGGCTCGGTATGTTCTCTTACTCCCGATGCCATATTTCCCGGTGCGATTTTTATCAATACTCACAGGAGTCGCATTTAACACTGGAACTTTCATGTCCTGGGCATGTGTTGCTGGATCTATAACGCAGAGTAGCATTCATCTCATTGTTGCAACTTGGTTGTGAGTGCTCGACAGTTTCATAGGATCCATATTCATGTTTTCCCATAGCTGGACAATGTGGTACGGTAAGGTTAGCTGTCCGATTTGTCAGAATAATATTGAGGAATTGGGTAGACACAATCTACGGAAGTCAAGACAAGAAAGACGACATAAATATCGGTGTCAAGTCTACCGCATTGCTGTTCAAGTCTACAAAAAACACTAAACAGTTCCTGGCCTTTCACGCTTTTATGTTTATTGGGTTCCTCACAACGGCCGGCCTCTTAAACCAGCAAAGTGCTCCATATTTCATCGGCGTGTGTATTTTAGGTGTACATTTGGCGTTCCAATTCTGGCATTTAGATTTGGATTCTCCGAAATCCTGCTTGGCCGTGGTAAGCCTGTTCAACAACGTGGTAAACTGGATTAATAAATCGAAATTCCTATTAGTTCAGCAATAGCGGATATATAATAGGGCCTATAATTGCTATTGGCTCTACGACTGACTATTTCTATCGTCAATTATACCTGTAGACCTCACAGGTGCTTTAAGCCTGACGCATGGGTTGTATCATTCCTTATAGTGGACGTTAAACTTCGAGAAGTGTAGAGAAACTTTGTCAGAGCCGGCCCAGTGGTACTCCTCCTAGCAAATTCTACTCGTATAGTTTCTCAGCGCAACAAAATCTCTTCAAGAGTGATTCGTTATAAGCCAGGAAAATACCTGACGCGAACGTGTAAGCTGCCTGCCGTACTTGCCGAACACATTAAAAGTCTTGACAGAAAGGCCAGCGCAGCGAACAGGCTAGCGCAGGAAATCCAAACTCTGCCAAACTTCGCTTTGGGCAGCGTGTGTATGACACTGTTCCAGTTGTAGCCAAGGACTGAGTCCTGAGTGCTTAGACTGAGATATGCTTGCTGGCAGGAAGCGCATACGGAGAAGGAAGAACGACTAGTCAATGGGGACAAATGAACAGAAACATGATGAACTAGCTCAAGTGCCGTGAGCCCGAAGTACGTGCAGCGAGTGCTGAGGAAAAATGCGTGCATGCACTCAAGGGCAAAATAGCGTAACAGGAGCTACACACGGCAAGTTCTGTATCGTCCTTCAACTGTATATTATCGAAACTCAATCTGTCAACCATTCTTACCACGGTTCCGCGGTGATACCATCATCCTGAATAGCACTCATCATTAGAGCAAGTAACGATTCTTCAAACAAAAATTGGGCGCTCAAAAGAACAATAAACCAACTTTTCTCGCAAGCCACAGCTGCGGTAGATATCAAACATCTCAGTTACGGAGTGATGCAAAGAACTCTTTGAACAGAATACCTATTATTGATTCGGGACAGAAGTGTTGGGTTTGATGAGGGAGGGACGTCTCTTCTTTTCAATCGGATGACTACAACAAGTACCGCAAGGGCTGCTTATTACGGCCCTTTCAAACTTTCCGTGAGAGAAGATCGTGACAGGAGGAAACAGCAGGTGGTCTGATTACAGGGGCTTCTCCGGCAAACCCGAATTACTCAAGAAGATACGTAGATTAGACCAATTTTAAACTATCACCCCTCCCCAATTGAGAAGCTACGATGCCAAGACTTGCCCGTGTCAATGTTGTTCGCAGCTTCCATAGACAATTCCCAGGTTTACATGATCCATGCGCACGTCGGCGTCCTCGTCGGGTGAATATATCTGCCCACGCACTGACGCTAGCATCTGCAGCTAAGCAGGAGATATTTGTGGTGCGGTTCAGTAATGGTCATTACAATCGCGCCCGTATTTTTAAATTTGTGAAGGAAGTTGTTTATCGCATGATATACACCGCGGGCAGTGCTGAATGTCCATCCATTGTCGAATAGCCAAGTTACTAATACCTGGATAATCCATACTCAATAACTCAATACCCACCGACGCCGCGCGCAACTCCTGCGTCCATTCTCATTGATTACCACACCCGCACCACCATCCCACTGCCCGCCACCAACACCGCCAGGCCCTGCAGCAACCCACCCACCGCCAGCCTCCCGGCCCCAGACGCCTGGCCCCCATTCCCCGCCCCCGCCGTCGCACTCGCACTCGCACCCGCCCCAGCCGTCGACACCGTCGCCACCGTCGCGCTCGCCACCGCGCCCACCGGCAGCGGGCGCGAAAGGTCCACCGCGTGCCGCACCCCATCGACCTCGACCGCGATGTCCACCTTCGGGCGCCCCGCGGTGCTGGTCGGCGTGGTGAAGCGCGCGGTGTAGAGGGTGTAGTTTAGGAGCGCGGGCGGGAATAGCGCGGCGAGGGTGTAGTTTTGGGAACTGGCGACGGGCACGAGGGGCGCGGTGGTGGCGAACGGTACGCTCAGCGCGGTGCGGAAGGTGTTGTCGTACGCCTGCACAGTCGCCGCCGTCGGCGTTCGAATAGCCAAGTTACTAATACCTGAATAATCCATACTCAATAACTCAATCCCCCACCGACGCCGCGCACGCAGCTCCCGCGCCCATGCCCATCGATTACCACACCCGCATCGCCCAACCCACCACCATCCCACTGCCCACCACTAACACCGCCAGCCCCTGCAGCAACCCACCCACAGCCAGTCTCCCAGCCCCCATTTCCCGCCGCCGCCGTCGCACTCGCACTCGCACTCGCCCCAGCCGTCGACACCGCCGCTGTCGGCACCCCGCCACCGTCGTGCTCGCCCCAACGCCCACCGCCGCCCACCGCGTGCCGCACGCCATCGACCTCAACCACGATGTCCCGTCGGGCGCCCCGCGGTCGCGTTCGGCGTGGTGAAGCGCGCTGTGTAGAGTGCGTACCCGAAGAGCGTGAGTGGGAGCGCGGCGAGAATGTAGTTCGTGGAACTGGCGACGGGCACGAGGGGCGCGGCGGTGGCGAACGGCGCGCTCGGCGCGGCGCGGAAGGCGTTGTCGTACGCCTGGACCGTCAAAAGTGTCGGCGGCGAGTTGCTGAGGATCTATTTCGCAAGAAAAAGAAGTGTAAGCAGCACATTCCTTCTTCTACTGCACGCAGCCTCGTGCGCAGTAAGGCAGAATCGGTTAAAGCAGAGAACCAGAGCACATACCCCAACAACGACATCGAACACCACCGCCCCCGCCCCAGCACTCCCGCCCATCAGCGGCAAAACATCAGCGCATCATCGACCGCATACCCCGCTCCGCCATTATCCTGCACCACCCCCGCGCCGGGCGCGCTCAGCGCCTCGAACCAGAATCGCCCCACCCCGCGCCCGGGGATCACCGGCACCGCCAGCTCATACTCGACGAAGGACGTCCGCAGCACCTTCGCCACGGGGGAGACGGGCACGTCGTTGAACTGCGTTGGGGGGCAAGAACGAGGTGAAGGATGCGGTGTTGGAGGGGAAGTTCGGTGTGGGCCCACGCGCGTCGCACCAGTACATCGCGATGGAGCGCGGCGTGGTGTTGGCGATCTCGTCCGCGGCGGTGACCGCGACCGCGACCTGGAGAGATGAAATGTTAGTGGGCGTGTGCGAGAGGGTGGATACGCGGACGAGGACGTCGAAGAGGAGCTGGCCATCTTGAATCGTGAACTGCGCGGAGGAGACCTTGAATGGGAGGAGGTTGATCGCGTCCGTGAGCTGCAAAGTGACATTGCGCAGGACGGTGTTGATCATGCGCTCGAGCAGCCTAACGCAGGTCGCGTTGAACGCCGCTGGCGAATTCATACTATTGGTATTATACGTTGCATTAGCATTATGACACAATGAACAAGTGTGAGAGAGACGCGGAGTGCTGGAGAGCCGAAGCGGCCTGGGGAGAGGGCGTCAATGCTGCCGCCGCGGAAGCGGAGGATGGTTCCCGCGCAGGAGGCGACGCCGAGGGCGTATTACGGCTCTGGCCATTGGTACGCCGGCGTAGTCGCGAAGAGTGCACTGTGGAGGGAGAAATCCGACAAGACGGGGGAAGCGAGTCCGCGCATTGTATTGGAAGACCATAGAGATGCACCCAGCACAAACAAGGACAAGACCAGTAGCAACGCAGCCCAGAACGGCAGTGCCATCCAAGAACAAGCAAAAATGCGAACCATCTGGATACTTCAACAGCAACAAGCCCATAACGAAAAAGGAGGCGAAAAAGGCGGCCAAATCAAGACTAAATGCGCAGAGAGCAAGCTTAGCTCGTACCAGATAACCATCGAGGATCCTACATGGGATACTTCCACCCTCAACCTCGTTTTCAACTGCACATCGTCCATGTCGGTCGCCATACGAGTAACCCAACCCATATGGAGGTTTTTCGTCCAACCTACGACTCAAGCAGACGCCGCTGGTATAAGAGAATATGTGCTGCAACGAACATCGAGGAGGGTGAAGTAGGATATAGAACCAAGATGGAAACTGGTGCAATTGAGCGTCGCAAAAAAACGAAATAGCCCTGCAGGACAGCCATCCACAGACAGAAAGATATGATAAGCCTGCTTACTTGCTCTTTAGAATATATAGCTCGGGTAGACGGACGCCTCAAAAAGACGAAGCGCCTGTCCCTTGGGATTGTGCGCCTGCATATGGTGGACTGGGAAAGGGCCTGGGTTGAACACTGCAGTTTAGAAAGCGTGATGCTACCTTGGGTTTCCGTCACTTGTCACTCGTCACATAAGTATCACAACCGGTCCGTTGGTTCCGACTCCAACGCCAACAAAGACGTCCCATCCTGCCTCTCATCATCACTCGAACCGTTGCTCATTACTACCGCTCGCTGTACAGGCGCTGTGTCGTAATACCTCGCATGCCATGCATGAAAACCGCGAGCAACAAGGCACCGACCAAACCCCGCGAACCGAGAACGCAATTCGAATGTAAGCGTAGCCGCGAAACGGGAGATGCGTCGGGCATTCGACACGGGTGATATTGCTCTGGTGGACTCCGCCGCCTGGTACTCATTAGCAAGGACACCGAGGTGCTGGGAACGTAGACGAAGGCTGTCTTTCAACTCGGTCCAGGAGGTGTGTTACATCGATAGAGTCTTTCCTCACTTCATCTATCTTACATTTTGGAAGACCAGGCGTATGCGGCAAAGGGTGACCATCGCACAAGCTGTATGGCACTGATACGGCGTGCCAGCATCACTGCACCCCAGAACGCGCGCAGGGGCAGAAGTTAACGCCGTCCAGGGCGGGCGGAGGGCTCGTTCCGGACCTGTACAGCGATTTGGTCAGGCGGATCGCGATTCGCCGCTGGGGCAGGGGGGTATGTTCGTGGTTTGTTGCATTGTATAACACGCTATCGACTCCTAGCTCTCCTAGCTTTGACGAACGGAGAGATGCTAGAGCGAGCGAGTCGTGTGGTGGTGGTGTTGATAACGCATGATCATCGCCTGCGGCCGCGTCGTGCGGGAGCCATGCATCCCCGCGGACCGCGCCCGCGTCCCTTCCCAACTGGCCATAGTACACCCGCTCCTCGAGGCGGCAGGTGGCCTGCGTCTCCGTTTCCTCCATCGTCGCTCACGGTCTGCTACAGCCTCGACGACTACGCCAGGTCCGTACGACCCGCTCCAAGGCCCGCGCCACGTCGCCGGGCGCGAGGTCGCGGCAATGTCGAGCGCTGGATGGATTCAGTCGGCTAGGGAAGGTGGATTTGAAGGCGCAGATTGAGATCAATTCGGGCGGGAGAGGTGGGTGTTTTCGTCTTGTTATCTCATCTAAAGTCTGTTACCGCCCTCGTCGGGATGAGTAATCCGCGTTCTAGGAAGGAAATTTAACTGAACATCTTTGCTTTTAGCTCACGGGTTGAACTTGGTACCGCTTCAAAGGTACAAGGTCATCCTGGTCGACGTCGCGTTTGAACTTTGCTGGGTTCCTCTTGGCTAGAGGAAGCCGTCATTCGCAGCCTGACGCCATCCAAAACAATCTTCCAATCGAGGAATAGAAACAGTAAGCGATTGAACACATTTGGCATTTCGAACCCTAAACGTGTTGCTTAGCATCAGCGCCATCGAACCAAATACTGTCGTCAAAGTCGTCAAGGAAGTGCCGGAAGAGGACAAGGACGCCCTCCTCTCGATGAAATTCTCAACCTCCACGATTTCGAGGTAACGTTCTTCCTCTCGATATTCGGCTAGTTGCTCAGGCGGTCCATTAGGCTGTGGCGAAAGCTGTTCTTCCAGCCAAAGCTTGGGCATACTACTCTTCTGCCTCAAGAGCGGCCGGCGAGCATGGTGTTATTCAGATGGTGATCTTTTGCGACCTTTGTTTATGTTCTCGACACGAAAATTTCTAACTTCACTCCAACAAAAGATACCCAATTTGGCCTCATGCGTGCTCCTTCGACGAGATCGCAGATGCCGCTCACCCCGGCCAGCCTCTCTTCCTCCAATTGTAAGCAATCATCCTTATAGTTCTCTAGCAATGCGCTGACGACTGGAACTTGTCACTGCTAGGTATGTGAACCGCGACAGAGAGAGCACAAAGAAATACGTCGAACACGCCGAGAAATGGGGCGTGAAGGCTCTCTTGATCGCTGTCGGTGCCCCTCAGCTTGGTCGTCGCGATAAGGATATGATGGTGCGGGCGCGAAGGTCCAAGAAGGCCAATTGGTCGTCAAGAAGGATCGAAGTGTTGCCAGAGCCATTAGGGTAAGCACAAGAACGCCGAATGTATCTCTTGAACGTGCGTGCTGATGTTACTTCTAGTCCTTCATCGATCCTAGTCTCTCATGGAAAGACATTCCTTGGTTCCGAAGCATCAGTGATCACAAACAGAATGTTACCACCCACTCACTGTCTTGCAAACCCTGATATACGACGCTACAGTGCACATCATCCTCAAGGGTGTCGCCACTCCCGAAGACGCCATCCTGGCCTACGAAGCAGGATGACAAGGTATCGTGCTGAGCAATCACGGTGGCCGCCAGCTCGACACGAGTCGCTCTGGTATCGAGAATTTCATCGACATCGTCGCCGCACTCAAGACCAAAGGGCCGTGGCCGAACCCCAAAATCGCCGTATCCGTCGATGGCGGCGTACGTGCTCAAAGCCATTGCCCTCGGCGCGTCGGCGGCCGGCGTTGGGCGTTGGGCGCGGGTTCCTGTACGCGTTTTCGAGCTACGGACAGGAGGGCGTCGAGCGTGCTTTTGAGATCTTGCGCGGTGAGTTTGCGATGAACATGCGGTTGATTGGTGCGCGCACGATCAGCGAGATGGTACTTGAGATGGTCGATGCCAGTGCGCTTCGTGCGCATGCTACGTTGACTCTTGCTGATAACCTTTACAACACAAGTTGTAATTGGCATTCTTTTTGGTCCTCCTTTGGTCATGACTCATTCAACGACCCTAATTTTTATTGCCAAGTTCAACCGAACTAATGCGCCGCGAAGAGAGGCTTGGCCATAAACTTCATGCCTGAAGCTGAACTCTACGGCTTTCAACACTAGTACGCCATTGTTCCAATGTTTAGTTCTTGTTCATACGTACTAACACTAGACATTCCGATACATTGTGTCGACGATAAGTTGGATCTCGATGCTTTACTAAAATATGGGAGGATATTGTCTTTCGCTATTCGCTCTCTACCATCTTTTGCAAACTAATTTCAACGGGATCGGAGGCTGAAAAACTGTAAGGCTTGCTGCTGAGCGTTGGCCGGGTCTCATTGTCGCCCCGGGCTGAAGACTGAACAATCGTGCGCTCGTTGCTGCGCTAAATTGGTGAGGATAAGGGTAAGTGTTATGATTTGAAATTTAGCTAGCTTGGGATACGAACTAAAATGCTGGTTGAAAACTTCATGGAGTCATTTGCAAGTCGAACGGATACAATTTCTTCGTCTTTTCCTACTCCTTTAATTGCGTTTCGGGTGTTCAACCTGATAAAGTAATAAGCAAAAAACGTTTAATGGGCGCCTTATAATAGTTCATTGAACATGACTACTCACGTTGCAAGAACGGAGTTCGTATAAACTAAAAAACCAAGGGTTGAGTGTTGAGCGCCGCATACCAAAAACACATTGAGCCACGCCTACCTTTACTGATCGATACGTGGAATGCCACCCAAGCCATTGAGTCGGGCTTTATTTCATACTATTGTACATATTAGATACCCATAAATCGAACCTGTCAATGAGTGAAATCTCACAGCAATCAAGCAAAAAAGTTGAAGAAACCTTTATATCAAAGTCAGTTGCTATGTCTTCAATGCTCAACGGGCATGCTTTACAGTGGACCTACGTTGTAATAGCACCCCGATTGACTGCAAAGACTATCAATCTATTGAGCATTGTGTTCGTCCTAATAAACAACATAGATGAGCATCCATGCGTCTGACTTCTCAGGTTACCGGTATTTTTCATTCGGATACACACCTGCTGACCTCAGAGCGACCTCTATGAAGGTAGAAGCAGAGAGCTGCGGTAATCAGAAAATCCGCACATGTTTCGAGCGACTTATTAACCGCTACCAATATCTGTCGTCAAATAAAGGGTGGGTGTAAGATTCATGGAGTATGCGGAAGAAAATTTTATATTAACCTTTATATAGGGAAGGAGAGCTGAACTCCAAAACTTGAATGTAAATCTAAGAACACATCATGAAGTTAGCTCGTTATAGACAACGCAGCAAGTAGGAGCATACAATTTAACGACAATGGCTTTGAATAGGGTTAATCAGAACACAAGCGCCAATCATTTTTAAGGAGCTTACCAAGTCCAGCTCCTAGAGTATTAAAATCGTCTGCTTTAGTGATTGCAGAGAGAGAAGGGGCGGCTATCGACTTACCGAATGCAGCTAGGCTGAAGAAAGTCTAGAGTGATGTCAGTAATCAATGTCGTTAATAATCTCTGATCCCCGGCACGTACAATAACTCCAGGTAAGAACCTTTTGCGACTGGTCACTGGAATGCAGAGACTTGGATTAGAAAAACAGGGGTCATAAGTTTGTCAACAGCAACGTACATTCCCAAATGCGCACTACAAAGAACCTAATACATGACGAAGTTTCAGAGTTTGATCATGGCGAATATCTGGAAATTCATGAACTGACCCTTGCATAAACAACTTGATCGTATACTAGTGACTAGTCAGCGGGTTCTAGGGGCCAGAGTCATGAATGAACCATACCGCTATGAGAAGTTCAGACTATTTTGATGATCAATGAATATTACAGAAGACGCAAGGAAATTTCACGAACCTGTATGCTCCTGAAAGAGAAATGTTTAGTATACTATTGGGAGATACCGAAAACCACACATACCAGACTTGAATCAGAAGCATTTCCATATTTCCGAAGGTAACAATGAGATAATGGTATAATCCGTGTGTTTCGAAGATAATCGTCAAAGTGTCCAAAATACTGTAACAATGTGAGCATATACCGTGTTAAATTTGCCTAAACTTGGCATACAATAGTGACAAAACCTGGACTGTTTTCAACCACGATATTTAATATTTAGGGTTAAGAGAAGCAACCTACCAGTAATTTGAATGTCGGAGGATCTTTAGGGTACTGGTTGAAGTAGTATATCGTCTGAGATACTAAGATTCCATATAGCCTGTAATCGATCAGAGTCTGGGACATCGTGAGAGGATTGAGGGCACATACGACGCAGCTACAATTACTCCAATCAGATATGCACCATAAGTTGAACCAAGATTTACTACCGGTGGCAGCTGAGGTGTAAGAGAGCTACTAGACGACATGACTCAGGTGCGGATGCGAGTTACATCCCTGCCTTGTATTTAACTACTCTCCGCTCTACCTCAGCGATCCCATCTGCTCTCACGTTTAAACTGAACCACAAATATCAGATAGGTTTCATCAATCAGGCTTCGAAGGTTGCCGCTGCATATGCTGCTCATCAAACTTACTTCATTCCAAAGGGGTATTGCGGTGTAAAAGATGTCTACACTTGATCCACAATCCAGTGCTCTTTGTGGGCGCTTTAATCGTTTCATTAAACGCTCTCTCCACGGCGATCAATGCATCTAGAAAGAATACTCAATACTGATATGTTCTATATAAATCTCTTATGTGCTTGCATTAACTTCGGTGGGAATATCACTCGTTGAGCCATTGCTTGAGCAATTCCAGGAACATAGAGTAACTACCGGTGCTATCTATTCTCTAAAGTACTGTTCTCAGTGCTAGTGATGCTTGTGCGCCTTTACCTCGGGTAGGTGAAGCTGCTAATTTTGGTGTTCATCATTGCTTGGAATGATCAGATTTACCCATTTTCGAAGTGTGGAAACTGCGGTTGCTTGACCATATTTGGCCGTCCCGTCACTCGTTATCAAGTTGGCTTTCAATCTAGCGTCAATTTTGTCCAGAGAGACGTGGAACCAGTGTGTCCTGATAGCTATCGAAACTCGAACACTCGACATATGCATTTTGTACCTTAGCTTTACACCCCTCGGGGCACAGGAGGCCATTACCAGGAATCGCGGCATTTTATTCAAACTCTGTTGAAATTCTGCCAAACTTCGCTTTGGGCAGCGTGTGTTTGACACTGTTCCAGTTGTAGCCAATTTGACACTGTTCCAGTTGTAGCCAAGTACTGAGCGCTTAGACTGAGATATGCTTGCTGACAGGAAGCGCAGTATGGAGAAGGAAGAACGACTAGTCATGGGGACAAAGAACAGAACACGATGCACTGCCAAAGTGCCGTGAGCCCGAAGTACGCGCAGTGGGTGCACAGGACAAGCACAGGAAGGTGCGTTATGCACACAAGGGCCGAATTAGCGTTACAGGAGCTATACATGGCAAGTTCTGTATCGTTCTTCGGCTGCATGTTATCGAAAATCAATCTGTCAATAGGAAGTCTAACCAGCGATGGCAATCTTTCCAAGGTTCCGCGGTGATTTCGTCGACAAATCGTCATCCTGAATAGCACTCATCATTGGAACAAGTAACGATTCTTCGAACAAAGATTGGACACTCACCAGAGCAATAAACCAATTTCGTTCGCAAGCCACAGCTGCGGAAGGTATCAAACATCTCAGTTCAGGAGTGATGCGAAGAACGAACATCCATCATCGATTCGGACAGAAGTGTTGGGCTCGATTCGGGACGTCTCTTCTTTCCAATCGGATGACTACAACGAAAACCGCAAGGGCTGTTAATTACAGCTTAATTACGACCTTGTCAAGCTTTCCGTGAGAGAAGATTGTGGCAGGAGGAAAGAGCAGGTAGTCTGATTATAGGGGCTTCTCCGGCAAACCCGAGTTACTCAAGAAGATAGTACAGTTCCCCCCTCTTCAATTGAGAAGGTACGATGCCAAAACTTGCCCATGTCAATGTTGTTCGCAGCTTCCATGGTCAATTCCCAGGTTTACAGGATCAATGCACTCGCCGGCGTCCTCATCAGGCACATACATCTGCCCACGCACTGACGCTAGAATTTGCGTCTGAGCAGCAGAGGCGCGGATCAGCAAATGTCATTACTAACGCGCCCGTATTTTTGAAATTGGGAATCAAGAAGTTGTTTATCGGATAATACTCACCACGAGTACTGAATATTGAATGTCCATCCATTGCGCATTTACGAATACCTGAATAACCCATAATCAATAACTCAATAACCACCGACACCGCACACGCAACTCCTGCGCACATCTTCATCGATTACCACACTCGTATCGCCCACCCCAGCACCATCCCACCGCCCACCACCACTACCGCCAGCCCCTGCAGCAACCCACCCACAGCCAGCCTCCCCGCCCCGGACGCCTGCCAGCCCGCCGCCGTCGCACTCGCACTCGCACTCGCGCTCGCCCCGCCGTTGGCACCCCCGCCACCGTCGTGCTCGCCGCCGCCCCCACCGCCGCGCCGACCGGCAGCGGGCGCGCAAAGTCCACCGCGTGCGCCACCACGTTGCCCTCGACCGCGATGTCCACCATCGGGCGGCCCGCGGTGCTGAGCGGCGTGGTGAAGCGCGCGGTGTAGAGGGTGTAGTTGAGGAGCGTGGGCGGGAGCGCGGCGAGGGTGTAGTTTCGGGAACTGGCGACGGGCACGAGGGACGCGGTGGTGGTGAACGGCGCGCTTGGCGCGCTGCGGAAGGTGTTGTCGTACGCCTGCACCGTCGCGAGTGCGGCGTTGAGTTGCTGAGGATCTAATCCAAGAAAGAAAGAAAAAACAGGTGTCAGCAGCACATCCCTTCTTCTACTTGCACGCAGCCTCGTGCGCTCTGGCGCAAAATCAGTGGAAGCAAGGCAACAAAGCACATACCCCAACAACCCCCCCGCCCCCACACTCCCGCCAATCAGCGGCAAAAACACCACCCCATCATCCACCGCATACCCCGCCATTATCCTGCACCGCGCCCGCGCCCGGTGTAGTAGTGGGCTCTGGCCCGAGCTGGCCGGGCCTCGGTTAGTTTAGATTTCACTCAGTAGCACAGCTTCCTGTCCGTATGTAGACACTCGCGGTCACGCAGACCAAATCAAATCGATCCTCCTTGGCTCTTGCCATCGCGTGCTCAGCCTGTCCGCACAGCGCGCTCGACGCGTTATCCGAGCCCTGCCAGCCCACGCATCCTAGAGTAGGTCTGACTGGCCTACTCCACCGGCGCACTCAACGCCTCGAACCAGAACCGCCCTACGCCCCGTCCCGGGTCCACCGGCACCGCCAGCTCATTCATACTCGACGAACCCTGTCTGGAGCGCGTGCATCACGGGCGAGACCAGGATGTGGTTGAACGACGTCGGGTGCGCGATCGTGGTGAAGGACGCGGTGGAGCCGGGGCAGTTCGGTTGGGCCCGCGCGCGTCGCACCAGTACAACATGATGGAGCGCGGCGGGGTGTTGGCGTTCTCGTCCGCGGCGGTGACTGCGACCTGGTGAGGGGAATGGGAAGGGTGTGAGGGTGGAGCAGGGAGGAAGGAAAGGGCGACGTACCGCTATCATGGTACGACTATGAATACCAGCTTTTATCCATGAACGACCCAACCACCACCAGGCATCTCACTGACCAGACGGAGCCACTCTGCAACCACAGGAGACAGATCTTCAGCACGCTTCCCGCACGAATTCGTCAGGATGGTGAAGGGGTTATCGTCGATATCGGTGCCCTCGTAGAGCAGGCGTTCCAGGACCTCGTATTGCGGGTCTGGCCATTGGTACGCTGCCGTAATCTCTACCAGTGTACTGTGAAGGGAGGACATTGAGACGAGGAAGGCGAATCCGCGCATCGTTTTGGAAGACCGAAGAAATGTACCTAGAACCAGAGGACAGCTGGCGAAAGGGAAGATGCGTTTGTGGGCATGTCAGGGCCTTTAGCTCTCGGAGCCGAGACGGTGATGGAGAGCTTCGAAAGTATCAATACAAACGCGCAAGAAGCGGAGGAAAGGAGGAAGCAAGCAAAACTTGTCAATTTATGACGTTGACATCGTAAACGATCAACGTAGGCTATCGATTTTGGCGAGCGCGTGACGATGCAGTGAGGGTAGAAAATCCTCTCCAAGATGTCTGCATGGTGTAGCTTGGGCAATTATAGGCGCTTGTAGCGTTTGGAAATCGCATTGCATGGTTGTTCGTTGGAGAAGAAAGGTGAGCGGTCCCGCACTGCCGTGAAAAGCCGTTCAGCGGAGTCTAAAGATAGAATCTCCTCTTTTCGCCTGTTTCAGTCACCATCCTCAACCGCGTCCAAGCAGAGCGCGCCTCCTAAGCCAAACGCGTCGAGCGAACTAAGAGCTCCATTCGGATTCAAGCGCGGACTTCGTCGCGGATGTCGTAGGGTTGACACGCCTCCGCCGCCTCAGACTCGTTGCTTTAGCATGTGAACGAGGCGCTGGAACCACTGCACTTGCACTGCACCCCAGACGCGCTTCGCCATCGCGAACACGATTCCATCACCGCTCCCAGCCGCGACCAACACTGACATCCAAACATTGACGAGGAGAAGATCATTAGCCGCCCTCACCTTTTCGCCTTGACGGCATTGCAGGAGCAGATCTCGAACGTGGCGAGTGCGAGTAGAAGGCTTGTGTCGAACCGGTACAGGGAGTTGAGTCAGGAGGATCGCCGCTGAGAGGAGAAGAACTTTCTTATTCGAGAGTATGTTCGTGTTGTATTACATTGCATAACACTTTACTGATACGTTCTAAGTAGATCCTGTGCATGGGTCACACTGGGCGCCCATTCTCTTCGCCGCCGGGCTTCGTTCGCAGGCACTCATGAAGAGGGTCGTCGACGAAGTCTTTACAAATTCTTTCCAAGCGCGTCCGGTAGACGCGGTGCAAAACCGACTGAGCTCAACCCGGCTGGTTCGTTGGACAGCTGCTGAATACGACATTTTCTACAGGTGCGGCGCGGGAGGTGGGATGCAGGGGGTATATATCGCGCACCAGGTGCGATGCTCCTGGGCGGCGGTCAGGGATAAGGTGACGACGTGCGTGCTTGGAATCCATGCACAAGAGTAAGCGCGTTGTGCTCCTTTGATCATCACTGACGGTTGCGTCGTTCGCTGTAGCCCGTTCATCGCAGCAGACCACTCGAGGGGCAGGGGTCGACCAGGCTGGCTCCCGTGGGCGGGCCGGGACGGGTGTGGGAACGGGCGCTTAGGGCGCTGCAGGTTGAGGAGGTGGAGTGAGGGGCTCGGAGTTTGAGGATTGTGGTCGGCGCCTTTCAAGTACAGTTATTTCCAAGTCGTGGTATGTTGTGGATGTCAAGTAGATCCCGTCTACATATGGGTCTTTTGCCATTTAAGGAGCGGGAGCCCTTCCCTCTCACAAAGGCGAAAGAAGCAATCCTGAGGCTCACCCGAGATTAAATGCACGTTCAAATTCAACGATTCAAATTCGACAAGTCCATTATATTCTACACTAAGCGTCAGATACGCTATGCATTCCGCCTTTCCAGAACATGCTCAGCAAAGAATAAATGCGTTTCTAGTAGGTGCTCCCTGATGCGTTATGCACCCGCAGAAGTGTCTGTAAAATGTCATAAATCAACTTCTTGGGCGTTGGAGCAAGACACGGGCACTTACTCTCCACTATAGACTGCGCGGTCTACATCGTTGAGCTTCCACCTTGCCATTGGCTCGGGCAATTGGGCAAGTGGAGTGCCTCCAGGTTGTGGTACTCGTTGGGATCGCTGTTGATTAATTCAGTCCCTGATTCAGTATTCATTATTCGCAGGACTTACTGTGCGCTATGGTAGACATCGTGGTGTACCCGTCCATCTAAAGCAAAACCCGTTAGTCCAAGTTCTCGACTCGAGTCATCAATTATAACAACTCACGGCAAGTACAAGAATGCCTGGGGGTGGTTGGACGTGCAACGACATGTACACCGCTTCTACGGTCCAGCTTCGGGACATCCAAAGGAGCCGCCGACGCCAGAAGCAGCGGGAACGCGAGAAGGCAGGTAATAAAGACGTTTTTCATTATCGAAGATGTAGAAGGTGCGAGTTTCGAGATTGTTAAGTGAGTACGAAGACTGCAAGTAAGTTCGTATGGGTCGAATGGGTTCCAGGGCACCGGGCAAAGAATACGCAACCAGATCCATAGCCTTTTATAGTTTTCGAGCGTCGATCAGGTGCTCTGAACGCGCAGATAGTCGCGGTATATCCGATAAAAAGTGTACTTATTTGCATGAATGGCAATTCACAAGAATCCAAGTTTGCATTATGGAAAGTCACCCACTGACAACCCATGGAGTACATATCGGCTAGAAGTAAATAATCTGCTAACACCGAAGCTGAACAGCCATTATCTTGAATCTTTCGAAATACTGACAAATGGAGCCCATGTGATACTAATGCCTATACGCGACGGTTGATAACGCCTAGCTTAGTGCACACAGCAGCGTCCGGATCCTGTAAATAAGTCTTTCTGGAACAGATTACAGCTGTTTCCCGAAACCTAAGATTACACCCATGGAGAGACCGTTTCAGTGAAAGTCCATAGGACGTAAAATACCTGGAATCGAGTTCAAACTGGGGCAGTGACTGGTTTCAAGATTGGAGGCATTATTGAAAGTCATTGCCTCAGTCACCAGACAAGGTCCCAGGGATCAGCAACTTCGCCGAACTAGAACTTACGCGATGGACTACAAGGTCCCAGGATCCCAGGAGTCACCCAATACTCCTCGCCGAAATAGAAACTACGCGACCAATAATGCAGTTGTCAAATCTTTCGCAGATTTTCGCAAGTTTTACATTGTGCTTCTTATCTTGACCATGTGGGTCAATAATTTTCGTTTCAGGCTTGAGCCCCAAGGACCCACAAGGCTTCAGCTACTTCGCCAAAATAGAACTTACGCGATGAATGATGATCGAAATCCTTGTTCATTCTCGATGTATTTGAACATCCATCACTGGTAAGCGCTAAGCCGACGCCGATGTCAGATGCCACTCCAAATCAAACGCTTCTGATAGTTATCAATAGATCACCAGCGCCGTGACTTTGTTTTTAAATCCATTCATTCCATCTTCGCCATTCCTCCTACAATCATGTCAACCACTACCGCTTTGAACCTGTCCTTCCCCGAATACACAGACGGACAAAAGGCGCGCCATCAGGCCACTCTTGAAGTCGAACAGAAAGTCTTCTCCATCCTCGATGCATACCTCCAGCCCTCATCCGCGATATCAACACCATCTGCCGCGCAGGAGATCGACAAACTGTTCCCGCCTGCATCGGTGGACTACACCGCCCTGCTGCACCTCTGGGATCTGGTCACCGCGGTGGTAGAGCAAATCCCTTGGCAACACCCGTCTCAGGACAGACTCGTCGCACTGATAAAAACGCTCCGCGACCTCCCCGACCCAACCACGATTGCCATCGCCAATTGGGACGACGAGCCCACGAAGCTCTGGGCTGATCTCCCAGTCCTTGATCACGTCCTGACGGACAACGTCGAAACACATGGTAGATAACGATCCCCTCTTCGTACATGCCTCACGATGTGTTGATCATTCTTTATTCGATTTGGATAGGCATCATCATAAACGATGATTCAGACCACCAGAAGCGCTCGCGCATCCGTGATATCAACTTCCAGGCCTTCGCCGCGCGGCTGACCACAGAGGGCGTCTCCGACATCTCAAGACTCGCCGTATATCGTATACGCAACGTCCTAGAGGTCGATCCGGACTTCTACATCCGGGGCTACGACAAAGTCGGCCCGCATCTGGACACTGGCATCCCCGTGGCGAACGTATGGATCTCACTTGCCAGCAAGCTAATTTTTGGCTTTTGCAAAGTGAATGGAGAGGGCGCCAGTCGGAATGACATGGGTGGCGGAAAACATTGGAAAGGGAGCGCAGGGTTTTCTGTCGAAAGATGGGAGTTCTGGAAGCAGAGATTGGATGAGATAGCAGTCAATGATGAGGCGAGTGAGGAGACCCGAGGGATTGCGAAGAAGATGAAGGAAACTATGATCGCGGCCGAAGCTTGAACGTCGTAGTAGTACCACTGCCACTGTACAGGTTTCAGGGATGAAGTATGTAATCACAATCGCACATCCTGCGGTCAATGTATTGGATACAAGCTTATTTACGATGTATAATCTGGATTTCGAATGTAAAAGATACGACATAATTAGAACGAATACGGATACAAACAGTCGAATACAGCTACTACAGAATGATGAAATGTGAGTCTGCCGGTTTGAAGCTGCAAAAGTTGCGAGGTCGCCAGCCAGCCACCTAAGTGCGTTCAACATTCTTTTTTCCCATGTTTCCAAGACCATGTCACGTTGTTCGAATAGGAATATAAAAAATATATAAACGACGAGAAGACACACTAGGTTCATCACTGCCCGACGAGGAGATGCCCGGAAGAAAGACCACGCAAGAGACGATGAAGGAGAGCCAGGACGCGGCGAAGATGGAGATAAACTGGGAAGGGTTCAACGACGCTATGACGCCCCTAGCACCCTTCCACAACACAGCGCGCCTCCATTCGAGTATGGCCCCCCCACGAAAAGCAAATAGACCACCCCTGCACTACCCATAGTCATAGCGCCGTGCGCGCAGGTGCTTCACAGGCTTCCCATTACGAACGGAAAGCCCACAACGCCGCACTGAGAGTCCAGGTGGCCAAGAAGAGCGAGTTATCGCATACTTGTATTGACGATCCGTGGCATCTTCAACCCAGCCGGCGTTTTCTCAGTCGATCGATGAGTGCATGTCGGCGCGTATAATGAGATGAGACTCGGAGAGCACTAGCGTCGCTGAATTTGGCGACGAGATTGTTGTTGCGGAGGCGAGGTAGCATGAGGCGCCGGTGTTATACTTCTGATTGTCCATCGTCCCACGTCGCTCGCCGCATAAAAAACTGACATGTACCTTTCTCGACAATCCTGAGACGCATATGACGCATACAGAGGAGGCAGGCATAGAAGATATTCGTGGCAACGGGCATCGAGGAGTAACTTGGGGAGCCAGAGTAGGATGGAAATTGTCACTGATGCAATGGAGACAACTTAGTGGCTCTATAGAATACATAGCTCATGTCGGCGGACGTCTGAAGGGGATGAATTACTCGTCGCTCGACATCGTGCGGCTACGTAGAGGTGGTGAACGGGGAAAGACGGGGAAGGGCTAGGCGTGACGTTAGGCAGGGGTTTTCTTGTCACTAGTCACGATCGGTCCGTTGCCTCCGATTACCCATTTTTCTTTCCACTTCCACCTATTCAATATTCAGTTCTGACCGACCTCCTCTCAGTTACTCCTACGCTCCCAAACTCGCCTCATTGTATGTTCTGAGTGCCTAATGGCGTCGCGGATGCAGTCAGAGCCGCCAAGGGCCGTATAGCAATGCCCTCCGACGTTGAATCCTGGGCCACGTTCGACACCACTAGAGAAATGTCCGAGGCGCTCTTCAAAGACGCCCCAGTCGCGCTCTGCCGCCAAAAAAGGTGTCCGTCCATTCAGCCTCTCGTCGTTCGAATAGGCCCCATTGAGAATGCTCGCTGTACAGGCTTTAGTCCGCGACGTCGATCGTAACTGGGAAATACGACGCGCGTGCAGTACATGCAAATAGCGAGCTCCAAGACATCGTCAATGCCAACGCTAGCACAGGGACCGCACCCACGGAGTGCGGGCACATATTCCCGGTAACTGCGGCGTGCGCGCGCGTGGCGCAGTACTCCGGTGTGGGGGAATGGATTGAGCGGATATGTCGGGAGATGGACGAGGGGAGGTGCAGGAGGTCGACGGGGCTGAATTCGGGGGCAGGTGGAGTGAGGGAGCCTGGGGCCCGATGGTCGTGGTCCTGCGGTTGTCGGGAGTTGCGAAAAGTTCGTGTACGGTGGTGTGTTCATGACTGTCAAGTTGATGTTGTCCATAACGTCCGATGACGCTTGTAGACGACTTCCGCGTCGGCTTCGACGTGTTCGCCATAACTTTGGTTTCAGGCTTGGGACCAAGGCCTCAGGAATTGCTCCTTCGCCATAATAGAACTCACGCGATGGACCCACAAGGCCTCAGAGATCAAACACTTTTGATGAAAATGAAAGTCGTCAACAGATCACCGGCGCCGTGACTTCTTATCACTTCCTTCTTCGCCATTCTTCCTACTACAATCATGTCGACTACCACTACTCTGAACCTCGTCTTCCGTGAATACACAGCCGCAGAAAATGCTCAGCACCCATCCACTCTCGATGTCGAACCAAAAGTCTTCCCCATCCTCGACGCATATCTCCAGCCCTCATCTGTGATATCGGCGACGACTGCTGCAGAGGCGATTGCCAAACTTTTCCCGCCTGGATTGGTGGACTATACCTCCCTGTTGCGCCTCTGGGATCTTTTCATCGAGGTGGTAGAGCAAATCCCTTGGCAGCACCCATCTCAGGACAAACTCGTCGCATTGATAAAAACCCTCCGCGACCTCCCCGATCCAACCACGATTACCATCGTCGATTGGGACTATGGCCCCACAAAGCTTTGGGCTGATCTCCCAGTTCTTGGTCATGTTTTGACGGACAACCTTGAATCACACGGTAAATAACTATCCCGTTTTCTTACATTCATTACACTGTGTTAATCATTCTTCCTTAAATAAGGCATCATCATAAACGATGATTCAGACAAAGAGAAGCGATCACGTATCCGTGACATCAACTTCCAGGCCTTCGCTGCGCGGTTGACCACAGAGGGCGTTTCCGATGTCTCAAGACTCGCTGTATATCGTATACGCAACGTTCTCGAGGTCGATCCGGACTTCTACCTTCCGGGCTATGACAAAGTAGGCCCTCATCTGGATACTGGCATCCCCGTGGCGAATGTATGGATCTCCCTTGCCAGCAAACTCATTTTCGGTCTCTGCAAAGTGAACGGAGAGGGCGCTAGTTGGAATCAGATACCTGGTGGAAAACATTGGAAAGGAAGTGCAGGCTTTTCTGTTGAACGATGGGAGTTCTGGAAGCTGAGATTGGATGAGATAGCAATAAACGACGAGGCTAGTGAGGAAACGCGAGGTATTGCGAAAAAGATGAAGGAAACGATGATCGCGGCCGAAGCTTGAACGTCGTAGTACTTAGTACCACTGCATGTAGTTGACGAGACATGTGAGCTTTGAAATTCAAGTGCGGATAACGTAGTTTCGAAATGGAACAGCTAAAATTATTGTTTTCGGGCATCGAAGGGTACAGGTAATGCTGAACGAGGCTCAGGTCCTCAGGAGCCACTTCGATCCCGTTTTCACCGCGCGTGGCCAACATGAGCCAACATGAGACCCGAACAGTCCGAGTTTGTGTGTATAGCGTTCTCCGATCCGTCGTGCCAGATGGGTTCGGTATGTGCTATCTAGGCAGAACGTGCAACGCCTGGGCCACCTGCGGCAGCCTTCTGTGCCCGCATAGCTAATTTTAGAGTGTCGGATTTCTATTTCTGGGCGCTGCGTCCGCACTTTGAATGCGCGACTGTGGCGTCCTGTAGGAGTGTAATTGTAACTGGATATTTTGGATAGCCCGTTGATGGCCATTTGTATGCATATGGTGTTATATCATAGCGGTGTTCTGATGTGGAATTTGGATTTCGGATTTGAGGTCAGTCAAAGTAATCTCGCGTGTTCTGAGCAGTATCACGGCGTTCAACGGTTGTTTTCTAGGGGAATACTGCTGGCTTATCTGGTCATCGAACATCACTCGCAGACGCGAAAACCTAAGACAAGGCAATGACAATGGGCGTCTGGACAGAAGTAAAAGTCAAAAAGTGAATGAAGAAAAAGGCGTACGAAAGCATGATGTATGTTTTCTGCCATACGATTTACTTTGACATGCTTTTCACCCGTTCAAAGCGGAGCTACGTATGTCTTTTACGGGAAGTGAGGGAAAAGGCAGGAACATCATCAAATAAAGCTCGACATGGAGATATTGAAGTAGTAAATATAAACATAGAGCAAGAAAACATATAAAAGGGCAAGCTCTCAATGTTAGTTTCCTCAGAATCAACTCATTTACTGGTTCTATCTTCCATTACACACTTCTCTTAACATGTACGCTAAATTCGTTCGCCTCTTCGTCATTGCCGCTGTCGCTCTCGTCGGCGCCAACGCTGCACCCGCCGCGAATGTCGTGAGTACCCACCAACTAAATTATCTGCGACTTATCTCTGAACAACACACAGGAGAACATCAATGCGAGAGCCGCTGCAGTCGACGGCCATCTCTTCGTCTGCACCGATGACAACTTCACCGGCGACTGTGCCAATTTCGCGTTCAACGTCGACGAATGCATCAACTTCAACTCGCCGTTCCAGGACTCCATCTCGAGCTTCGGCCCCGACGCAGGGTTCATCTGCATTACTTACACGTGAGTAACTGTACTGCCCCACACGGATAGTACACATACGGATATGATGCTAATGGGCTGTTTATTAGGGACGCCAATTGCTCTGGATTGACCTACACCGCGACCAGCCCCGGGTTTTCCAGCCTTCCTGTTGGCATCAACGACGCTATCAGCTCCTTCCAGTGCTTCCACCAGTAGAGCATTTCTTCGTCACGCAGGATCGAAGGTGGTTTTATGTACTACTGAGCTTCGTTTGTAACATATTCTTTCAAATGGGATAGCGTCATTGGCCAATGACAAACATATTTCTATACGGTTTGACAAGAGCCTTGTAGAGGACCAAGCTGTCAGCCCCGACTTTAAGAAATGAACTCAAATGCAATTAATAAATAATGCATCGCCTACACTTCCGTGTCTTATAAGTTATACACTCCATCCAGCCGCTTGCCAAGCACTTACCCTGTCAGAATCACAGATGTAGAATTTCATCAGAGAATTTAGTGCTAGTGAGTCCTTTAACAACCGCCGAATTATTTCTTAATGTCCACAGTCTCAGACTCCCTCATTGACATATTTTATCAGAAATAAATCGAGGATCGACAACATGGCCGTCGACATGGCTCTCATCAACCGTACAAGTAGAAATATGTTTGTCATTTGCCAATGACGGTATCCCATTTGAGATAATACGTTACAAACGAAGCTCAGTAGTACACAAAACCATCGATTGATCCTCCGAGACAAACGCTCTACACGCGGAAGCACAGGAAGGAGCTGATTTCGTTGTCGATGCCAGCAGGAAGGCTAGTGAACCCAGGTTTGACCGCTGTGTAGGTCTCTCCAGTACTACATCCGGCGTCCCTAGTAATAAACAGCCCATTAGCATCCATATCCGTATATGTACTACTTATCCCTGTGGGGCAGTAAAGTTAAGTTACTCACGTGTAGGTAGTGCAGCTAAATCCTGCGTCGGGGCCGAAGCTCGAGATGGAGTCCTGGAACGGCGAGCTGAAGTTGATGCACTCGTCGACGTTGAACGCGAAGTTGGCACAGTCGCCGGTGAAGTCGATGTCGGTGCAGACAAAGAGATTGCCGTCGGCTTGAGCGGCTCTCGCGTTGAGGGTCTCCTATATAGTTGTTCAGAGACCGCAGATAATCCAGCTAGTGAATACTACTTACGACATTCGCGGCGGGTGCAGCGTTGGCGCCAACGAGAGCGACAGCGGCAATGACGAAGAGGCGAGCAAATTTAGCGTACATGTTGAGAGAAATGTGTAATGGACGATAGAACCAGTAAATGAGTTGATTCTGAGAAAACTGACATTGAAAGCTTGCCCTTTTATATGTTTTCTTGCTCTCTATGTTTGTAACGAATACTTTAATATCTCCTACTTTTTCCCCGCTTCCCGGTAAAACATGTACCGCTCCGTTTTGACCGGTTGAAAGACTTGTCAGAATTATCATATGGTAGAAAACACAATACATCATGCTTTCATGCGCGTTTGAATTTTTTTGTTCACTCTTTTTCGATTTTTCGTCTGTACGGATGCCCATTGCCATTACCTTGTCTGAGGCTCCCTCGCCTGCGAGTGATATGCCATGCCCAGATATGCTACTTAACAGTGTCTTCATAGAAAAACAACCATTGGACGCGCCGTGATACTGCTCAGAACACACGAAAATACTTTGACAACCCTCAAATCGGAAAAATCAAATTGCACATCAGAACACAGCTACGGTATAACACCATACGGGTCATCCAAAATATTTATACCACTACAGGACGCCCAAAGGCTCACATCCAAAGTCCGGCCGCCGCGGGCCAGAGACAGATCCAGAGCGCCGACCCGCTAAAATTAACCATTGTGGGCGCAGAAGGATGCAGGCGTCAAACCGTGGACGATCAGCCGCCTGCCATAGCACATACGAACGCCCATGTGGAACGCAGCGTCGGAGAACGCTATTCTGAACCCCCCGTCTTGACCGCACCAGCGCTGGGCCACAGTGTGTGTACCATGTGGGTGTAGCGAATGATACGGCGTCTTTGACGTCGTTCCTGGCCCGTTCTCGGCGGTTCTCAGCGCCGACAAGACAGATATAGAGGACAGACCACCCTTGCCTCCAGAAGAACATCCGAACAGTGCACACCAACGCAAACACAAATTTCATAAATAATACATCGCCCACAGTTCCAAACCGGTATCGCATCAACGACACCCAATACACCCAATAAAAAGAATTCAACGCGCCACGTCAGGTCAGAGTCAAGGGTTCAACGTTCAGGGATCGGAAGGCAACGGTTCAGGATGAGATATGAGGAATGTGATGTGATGGGGGTGCAGATACGCAAGTATGTATACTTATAAGTAGATGGTCGATTATGCGTGATGGGAAGAGGGGAATTCGTTCTGGGATGGGTGTTGGGGCGAGGGGGTTGCGGTTGCGGGACACCTAGGCCCCTGAGATTATGGTCCAGAGAGAAAGAGGCAAATACGGAGGGCAAAAAACGAAAGAGCACGGAAAAAAAGAATAGTAAAAAAATCCTTGTGTAAAAGCAACCCCACCACCGTCGGTGGAAAGGAAAGGGAAAAGGGAAAGTGAAAAGAGATTAGGATGTGTCGACTACCATAAACAATAAAATAGAATAGCATAAAAGATGGGAAAAAAGTAATATAATCATATCCCGTACCGTCTTCTTCTCCCTTCTTTGTTCTTTCTTCATTTCATCTTCATGATTACCTTCGTTCGTTCGTCAGTCGTTCGTAGTTCTTCAGTGTTCTGGGCGGTGGATGGGGATGATGTCGTAAATAATGAGGGGTGGGCGGCGTGGGACAAGATGCGTGATTCGGACGCGGTTGCTGATAGCGACCGGCACGCGAAGGGGGCGGCGGAGCGGAAGCGCACATCACGACCGGCAGGCGAACACCCCCACCAGCGCACCAGACACCGGGCAGCACCCGCTTCACGCCCTCCCGCCCACCACCGCAGGCTGCGCGCGCGGCTCCACCCTTACCCCCTCCTCGCCCGCGCCCACGCCGCCGGCCCCCGCCAGCGCCTCCAGCCGCTCCTCCATGCCCATCCCCAGCCCCTGGCGCTCCCACTCCCCGCCCACATTGTCCAGCAGCGCAATAGAATCCCGCATCCCCGGGTGCGTCAGGCCCCCAGGCAGCGGCGCGCCGAGCGCGCCCAGATTCAGCCCGAGGCCCAGCGCCGGCGTCAGCGCCCCCGAGACCGACACATTGCGGATGCTCCCCGCGCGGCTCGCGGACGCGCTGGGGCTCCCGAGGCCGAGGCCGCTGACGCCCGGGATGTGCGGCGGCGGCTCGCTCCCCGCGGCGGTCGTCAGCGCGCTCAGCGGCGTGAGCTGCGCGGGCGTCGACGCGCGCAGGTCCGCGTAGGACATGAAGGAGAGGCGCTTCGTCGCGCCGTGCAGCGTCGGCGACGGCGGGTGCGAGGGCGCGAGCGCGGACGTCTGCGAGCGCGGGGACGCGAGCGGGGACGCGCCGCCGCCCGGGGAGGTGAGCGACGGCTCCTCCGCTGCGGGCGCGGCCGCGGGGAGCACGGGGAGGCTGCCGTCGCTCGACAGCTGCGTGACGGTGCTCGCGGTGTCGGTGGTGCGGATCACGGGCCGCGTGTGCGAGTGGGAGGGCGAGGAGGAGGCGGAGGTGGAGGCGGGGGGCGACTCGAGGCGCGCCTGGGGGATGCTGAGCAGCAGCTCCGCCGCGCTGATCTTGCTGCCTATGGGGCTCGGACTGCGACTCCTGAAGCTGCCTATCGGGCTCGCGAACCCGCTGGTCCGGCCGCCGATGGACCCTGACATGCCGCCGCCTGCGCCCCCGGAGAAGTCGAACTGGACGCCCGTTGGGGCTGGGGCGACGACAGAGACCTGTTCGCCGGGGGAAAGGGCGTCGGAGTCGCCGGGCAGGGAGCCGAGGATGGCTGCGGCGCTGTCGAGGACGGAGGGCACGGACTGTTCTAGTGCCTCGGTGCCTTTGGCGCGTGGGATGCGATGTGGATTCGGGGGCTGGTAGGTGTGTGGGGAAGTCGGGGAGAGAGGATAACTGGGGGGCGATGGTGGCACGAGCGGTTCGATGTCGCGCTCAAAGATGGCCGACGACGACGAGTGGCTTGGAGCACCGTCAGTATACACCACGGAAGAGAGAAGAGGCACTCACACCGAGGTGGGGGATGATGGGATGGAGCTGGCGGAGGAGCCGCCAACGCGGGGGTCGCCTGTGCGCAGGTGCTGCGAGGTCCTGCGGTGGCCGGGGGAGACGAGGGCAGTGGCGGAGGTCATGTGGCGGAGGTCGATGGGCGGCGGTGGGGAGGCGGTCGTCGCTGGTGGGGACGGTGAGGAGGGGTGGGAGGGAGTGTTGGTGGCCATGGTGGTTTGTTGAGAGGAGCAATCCAGCGGTCACCATCGCACGACTCAACATTACATAATCGCACACCATCTTCCGGCGGACCGGCTGCGTCCACAGCCCAGGCATGATCAACTGCTATGCCAACTTGTATGCGTTTTCTGTGATGCACATATTGGTCGAAGCCTAGGCGATGCGATATCCATTCATCTTTCTTATTGCATGTATCTGGGGTGCGTCCTGCTGGGCTTGTGGCAGAATCGGCACTAAAACCTTAATCAGATGGAATGATCCGCTTGACATTTTCTGTGGCATGCCGACAAGCAAGACATCTTGCAGACTTGCAGTGTTTGCCAACCTCCAAGTTCCCTTCCTACTCGCGATCAAACAAACGAATGGTTAATAGGTTTCATCCCTCGATTGCACAGCGAAATTTGAAAGAGTGCATCATTGTCGACGTCGATATCGCACAGCTGTACCGCATTCTGCCAAATACTGCGCGATATTGGTATGTAAAAGTTTCTTCCAACGTCCGTTGAACTTCTTCAGCCGGTAGGCTGCTTGACGCGACCTACAGGTACTGCGCCTTATGCTTGATATAGACTGTAGCTCTTACTACCATCACCTTGAACAGAGCCCTGAATCACAGCATCTTACATACGATTATACATCGCCGTACTAGCCCCTCCTTGACATGCGATGCTGATCTGTCCAAAGCCCTTATCTGATATTACAGTGCTTTGAGCAAGCATCTAATTATAGGCCGCTCTGGTCTCCCATTCATAGCTTCAATCGAGTTAAAATGTTATTTAATGATATATTAGGATTCGTGTCTTCGAGTTGGCAAGGCGCACGGTTCTGATTGTCGATGGGAAATTTCATGCAAGCCCGCTGGCATCCACGCTCCACGTTAAACTCTGATACGCAACGTAATAGATATACGGACACTCCATTGAACTTCGACCGTGTCAGATGGCCGTTGGTTTGCAATGATATTGGAAATTCCGAACGAAGCATCGAGAATACGAAATGATTTAAGCCGTGTACCATTCCACCTTTAAAGCTATGGCGCACGGTTCAGCTTTTCGTTAGGAATTTCCATGGACATGTAAACCCGCTGGTGTCCACATTACACTCCGATACGCAACGTAGAGATACGGACACTATTATTGAAAAATTCTGAATGGCTGTTGGTTTTGAAATATCATTGAAAAATTCTGATCAAGGCGTCCAGAATAAAGAAGTGTTAGGTCCCATCTTCAGAAGGACTTGCCTTCACCCTTCTGGCCGATAGCGGTGCAGGTCGGGTTGTGGTTTCGGGGTTCTCTTCGTATGGTATTAAGCGCGATCATTGTAGGTCCAACCTCTGGAGTCAAAAATACTCTAGATATGGGTGTAACTTGAATAACTTGAACGCCAAGGAACCGTTAGCAACAGAGGGCAAAAAATGTGTAAAGATCAAACTTTCTATGCTCGTTTACCTGAGAATTGAATCATTCGTTAGTTATATATTCATCCAAATTTACTCCAGAGCCGCTGAAGTCGACGGCCATCTCTTTCTCCGCGCCAACAACTTCACCGGCGTCTGCGTCAATGTCGCGGTCGACAACTGCATCAACTTCTTCTACCCGTTCCAGTACTTTACGGCCCCAATCCTAGGTTCCTTTGTTCCTTTGCACTACGTAGACATGCGAATAAGTAACCTCCAACGCCTGGTTGAAACTCAGCTTGCGAATTCAATGTGAACGTGCACTCATTGCATTCAGTGATTCCGACTGTCGTGGATCGACCTACGGATCTTATTCCGAATGCGACATACCCATTGGCAAATGGAGTTCAGCTGCGCCACTATGAATAGTACCCCAGACGCAGAGAGCGTACCAGTGCCAGCACATGGAAGTTGTTTGTATTGAAGTTACACGAAGTGATCGATCTTCTTGGGGCTTGGGCGCTTTTCTGGCTGAAACCAGTGGTAAGAGTAATCCCACAAGGCTTTTCTTCGTCAACTAAATAGAGACTCCGCAGGGCAGGACTGAAATTAGGTGAAGGCAACTTACGCAGCATTGCCGCGATGGGAAGATCACAGAAATAGGATGATTGAGGATAAAAAATTGCAATAATCGGCGTTGGGTAGCTCAGCCACCTTTATCAACGCCCCCACAAATCTGGCAGTGAAGTCTGAGCCAATACGACGCACTTGTGGCGCAAGTGTAAATCATCCAAATTCATTGTGATTCAAGCGTTTGTTTCACAGTTCCGTTTTGCACAGTACGATTCAATGGTCCAGGTGCTCTCATGCAAAGTGAATATAACCAAACATGTCTGATCATCCATGTGTTTGTGGAACCGCAGGGGTCTGCGTAGCACCTCAACTATAACGCCGTCGCACAGTGCCTTGGGGGTGAGGGTACGGTTATTAAGAGACGCAGGTCGGTGTGAGAGATTTTTCGTATTTTTATCAACGCGAGCGATGACAGTCTACAATTCAAATACAGCACCACCACCCAGCTATAAGTACCTGGCACTAACGTTAAAATACTATGATTCGTCATTGTAATATGTATGCTTCGTCTACTCAGACATTTTTTTCCTTTACCTCAGCATCACCGTCGATTTTAGGCATACGCTGCTGGCGAGGGCGAGTCAAGGAGTGACACGGTAAAATAGATTACGCAATGAGCAGCAGACAAACTGGTCATGCTGCATGAGTACAACTTCGCTTCCAAAAATACTCAGTGATTTCGGAATCTGCACTCGAGGCTCGAGTCGCTGCTTCTGAAGATCTATCTTTAGCGCGTGCAATACAATGCCTTCGATAGTCACCATAGCCAGGATGAAGGCAAATCGACACGTTGGAAATACTCATGATCTGAAACACTTGGCGCGGTATAAGTATTTTACTGTGCGTCTCCGTAATCCAATTTCTCCACAAAATTCGTGTACTAACCTGACGCTACCGCTCCGGACGACATGCTAATCATCCTATTCCTCCTTGCATTCATCCGCACTCTCCATGGCGTGCCTATATCGCCACCGTTGGAAGCACCCGTTCTCTTTATTCGCGACGCCGGGGAACACCTTGGACGCCGCACGGTGAGCGACATCGTCACCAGCTGCGTGGCCACGATCTTCGCCTGCACCTGGTCTGCCGTCCATCCGAACGTCCCTGCGCCTGACGATTCTGGGTGGACGTGCTTCAAACGCCAGTTCGTGACCATGGTGTACGCGCTGCTCGCACCTGAGGCTATCACGGCGTGGGCGCTGAGACAGCGTCTGGGTGCGAAGAAGATCATGAAAGCGTACAATGAAGGTAAGCGTTGAAACTCTGGCAGAGTAACGATGGGATAAACATGAACGGTGCAGATGAAGGCGAAGACTTGGACAAGCAAAAATCGAACTACTTTCTTCACATCATACGGGGTTTCTTCCAAGATCCTCCTCCTCCAGCCGGTGGCGCTCCACGATGGACCCTCACGCATGGATTTTTCTTGCAGATGGGCGGCTTCATGCTTTCTGAAGACGGCCGACCGATCCAGACCCTGGCGCCACTTCGCAAAGACCAAGTCGTTGAACCAGGCAGGTTTTCACCGGACATCAAAACCAACATCGACAACCACGTCATCGACCCTCCGCTGACCACGAAAGAGGACATCCAGGACCGAAGCAAGGGCGACTTCATCTCGAAAAGCCTGATCATACTGCAGACGACGTGGTTTATCGTGCAATGTACCGCGCGGTGGTTCAACCAGCTCCCAGTCTCCGAACTCGAGGTGGTAACGCTAGGATTCGCTCTGCTGAACGGCGTCACTTGCTACTTTTGGTGGCATAAACCGCAGAGCGTTGGGCGACCTGTATTTCTCGAAATCAAACCCGATCAGCGAACATTGGTTTCCTATCCATCTCCTGTTGAATCCATGGCTACCGACTTTTCGAGCTCCACCGCTACGCTCGTCTCGTTGGTCCAAACGGATGCGCAATGCAGTACGGATGACGGACAGACATGTTCAGAAAAGCAAGCCGTGACGCCTAGAAAGAAACCCTACCCCCAACGGACGCTAAGCAAAGACTTCGAGGAGCACAGCAGCCGCGCGCCCTGGAAGCTCCTCTGGCTGCTCCCCCTGCACGTCGTCGGCGCGCTGCTGCGCCCCATCGGCAAGCTCGCGGAAGCCGAAGTCGACGGCCACCTCGCGCGCAGCACCGTGCGGTGTGGCGCGCACCGCGTGCCGATGTTCTTCTCGGCGGAGGTGGACGACGAGCATGTACACGGACCCACGGCGCTCATCGGCGTCCTCTTCGGCATGGTGCATTTGACGACGAGCTGGACGCTCGCGTTTGCGTCGGCGGAGCAGATGCTGATGTGGCGCTGCGCCTCGGTGGTCATCACGGTGGCACCGGTGTTTCTGATGCTGTGGGGGCCGGGCCGCGTTTTGGTGAAAGTTATCGTGGCGGTTTGGTTGGTGATGTACATCGTTGGGCGTGTTGTACTGCTTTGGCTTTCCCTCATTTCCCTTCGCAATTTGTCTCCTGCCGCGCTCCAAACTATTGACTGGACGACTTTTCTGCCCCACATATAGGTCGTGCCTCTTGTAGTACATAGGAGTAGTTCAGACTGTTTTCGTCATATCCATAAGCGTTTGAGTTATTCAATCACAAGGCATTAACAACGAAATTACCTCTTTAAAATGCTTTCAGGCGCGGGCCGGGGAGCGCATTGTCGGGTCTTGAGTAGGCATTAGTCGTCAATGCAGCAGCGGATCGTGAGCGACTATGGAGGCAACGGAGACGCAAACCACTTGCATGGATGCGGCCGTGGGTAACGAGCTCAGGACGGTTGGGATGGGACGAGAGAGGGGTCCGCGGGGACGAATGAACCGGCTACCATCACGCCCACATGCAGCACGCACTTCCGTGCACGAATTCCTCCGTTCGCAGGAGCTGGAAGGAGCAGGCGTCGATAGGTTTCGCGCAAGATGATGAAGACATCGACGTACTGGTCTAATTCCCGCCGTTCTCCTCCTCCCAACGCGAAACTCCCGACTCAACGCCTTGTACAGGCCTGGCACAAGCCCTCCGCCCGCACTCTCCAGGACGATGTTCGAGGTCGGGTCCTGCGCGGACATGGGTCACTGGGATTGATGCCATGGGTAAGCGCGGCTGATGATCTTTTCTAAAGGCTTTGTCGTTCGGACGTCGGTCGTAAATGTCGGTATCGGCGGAGCAGCGGGGACGCAATCGTGGCCACGACGGTGGGGCGCGCTCTGGGGTGGAACGATACTGGCACGCCATATCAATACCAGCCCGGTTGTGAGATGGCCACCTTTTGCCGGCTTGAACAGCGGATCTTCCAGGATGGTCAGTAGATAGAGTGAGGAGAGTTATCGATGTACCGCACCTAGACCAAGTTGGGAAAGATCATCGTCTATGCTCCCAACACTTTGTCTGATGTCATCCTTGCCAACGAGTACCAAGCAGCCGGGGGCCTTCAGACCCATGACATTCGTGCCAAACGCGCGGCGCAGCTCCCGTTCCGTGGCTCGTGCATCGACAGGGCTTCTGCGCCGCACGTGGATCTAGATGACGCTGAGGTTCCAAGTCGAGAGCCCTAGCTTCGGCACCGCTCTTGAATTTTTGAACGTTCGCGAATGTAGAAGATTATTGTTGTAGAACTATTGCTTCTCCAACTGTGATTCTTTCTCCCTAAGACCCGCATCGATTAAATTCAGTATGCTAGGGAGAAGAATAACTTTCAGAAGAACGACGTACGGAATCGGCGCATTCAACCTGACAGACCCTCGGGGAGCACCCTAGCTCTACTTTTTCTGCTCAAGTCTTTTCCTCGACATAGAGTACCGAGCGAGAGGAAACGGCGATTGGAGTGGGCGGAATGGAGTAGGAAGGTCATGAGAAGGTTGGTGACAACAACGTTTGTGGGCCAATCGGAGTAATCGGGCCGCTTGTGAAGGTAAAATCCATCGTCCATCTTGCATCAACGTCGACCACCATCATCATGGCTTCGGACGACCTGTTTAATGAATGGAAGCGGGTATGATTGCTGAAGGTATGGCCTTTTACGCTGATTTTCATTGCGAGAAACTGCAAACCAGTCACTGGCAAGTCACTGGTAGAATCCAGATTGTACACGTACGAACAGCAGAGGCGGAAGTCCGAGATCGCTCGCAAAGGACTGACATTTATAAATTTGGACGCAATTGAAGAAGAGTTTCTGTTGTTATTCAGGCACTCTGCCGGCGTCGTGTACATTTTAAGCAAATTTTAAGATCTCGCTTTGCTCTAGCCTGACGTTCGCTGCTCAATGATTCATATGCCTTGCTCGCCGCGGCAATACGTACGAATCAAGCATTTGACCAGTACAAACAGGTACTGTGTAGCATAGTAAGATCTGATAGATACGTGATCTAGAGGCATCAAGAGGACTGAATCCAGGGCAGGAAGAGGTCAGAGCACGCGCGACGGGTGATGGCATCGGTGATTCTATCTTTAGACTCCGATCAACGGCTTTTCACGGCAGTGCGGGACCGCTCACCTTTCTTCTCCAACGAACAACCATGCAATGCGATTTTCAAACGCTATAAGCACCTATAATTGCCCAAGCTACACCATGTAGACGTCTTGGGGAGGACTTTCTACCCTCACTGCATCGTCACGCGCTCGCCAAAATCGATAGTTTGCGTTGATCGTTTACGCTGTCAATGTCATAAACTGACAAGCTTTCCTTGCTGCCTCCTTTCCTCCGCTTCTTGCGCGTTTGTATTGATCCTTCCAAAGCTCTCCATCACCGTCTCGGCTCTCAGACCTAAAGGCCCTGGCATGCCCACAAACACATCTGGCCGCCTTCCTTCCCTTTCGCCCGCTGTCCTCCAATGCTGGGTACGGTAGACCTCTTCGGTCATCCAAAAATGATGCGCGGATTCGCCTTCCTCGTCACGATTTCCTCCCTCCACAGCGCACTCTTCGCGACCGCGGCGGCGTACCAATGGCCAGACCCGCAATACGAGGTCCTGGAGCGCCTGCTCTACGAGGGCACCGATATCAACGACAACCCCATCACCATCCTGACGAATTCGTGCGGGAAGCGCGCTGGGGATCTGTCTCCTGTGGCTGCAGAGTGGCTCCGTCTGGTGAGTGTGATGTCTAGTGGCGGTTGGGTCGCTCATGAATAACTGGGCATTTGTAGTCGTACCATGATAGCGCGACGCATAATATCACGGATGGCACGGGCGGGTACTATGAGCTTAACAGGACTGAAGTGTGTATCTCATATTCCTCTCTCTGGCAGCGAGCTACTGATTTTATGATTCTGGTTCAACAGAATATCGGCGGGGGCATGGTCGTCTCGATGAACGACTTCGCCGCCTCCTCCAACAAATACGTCTCCCGTACGTCCCACCCCCCACCCCCCACCCACCCCACCCCACCTCACGCATCCCAAACCACCCACTAACCACCCCCTTCTCCCCAGGTGCCGACCTCATCGCCCTCGGCGCCGTCTGGGGCGTCGCCTCCTGCGCGGGGCCCGTCCTCCCCTTCCGCGGCGGCCGCGTCGACGCCCTCGCCCCCGGCCGCTTCGGCGTCCCGCAGCCAGAGGAAGGGCTGGCGCTGGCGACGGAGCACTTCGCCGCGCAGGGCTTCAACGCGACGGAGATGATCGCGCTCGTCGCGTGCGGGCACACGCTCGGCGGGGTCAGGAATGTGGACTTCCCGACGGTCGTGCAGGTGCCGGGGCCGCAGGCGGTGTTGAGGGCGTTTGATGGGACGGATGCGTTTGATGCTGTTGGGTGAGTTGGTTTTGCGGATTGAAGTTTTTGGGGGTGCCAGCGCGTGGATGGAGTTGATGTGCTGATTACGCTTTTTGCCTTTTGGCTTCTGGTTGTGATAGGGTGGCGCAGTATTTGAATGGGACGACGCAGAATCCGCTTGTTACTGTCAGTAACACGCTCTTCCAGTCGGACCTGCGCATTTTCTCGTCTGATGGCAATGTGACTTTGCAAAGGTGAGCCTCTCTTTCTTCTCTCCGTACATTTGAAAATCCGCGCTATTTCTGGCTTATCGGATACGAATAGTATGAATTCGCCAGCGGCGTTCAACGCGACCTGCGCTGGGCTGCTGGAGCGGATGATCAACACCGTCCCGAGCAACGTGCAGCTCACGGACACGATCGCCCTCCTCCCATTCAAGGTCACCTCCGCGCAGCTCACGATCCAGGACGGCCAGCTCCTCTTCGACGTCCTCGTCCGCGTACGTCCCTGCCCTTCCCTCCGCACCGCACCCTCGCACCCTTCCCATTCCTACTTATTACCCCCACGCTGACTGACCCCCGTCCTCACCAGGTCGCGGTCACCGCCGCGGACGAGACCGCCAACACCACGCCGCGCGCCATCACCCTGTACTGGTGCGACGCGCGCGGGCCCGCGGCGGGCTGCCCCTCCCACATCGCGTCCTTCACCACGGTCGCGCACCCGACGCCGTTCAACGACGTCCTGGTGTCGCCCGTGACAAGCGCGCTGCGGACGTCGTTTGTGGAGTATGAGCTGGCGGTGCCGGTGGATCCGGGCCGGGGGGTGGGAAGGTTTTGGTTCGAGGCGCTGGGCACGGCGGGGGAGGGGGCGGGGGCGGGGGGCGAGGGGGTGGTGTGGGATAATGGCGGGGCGGGGGTGGTGTGGGATAATGGCGGGGCGGGGTATGCGGTGGATGATGGGGTGGTGTTTTTGCAGGGGATGGGAGGAGCTGGGGGGGTGGGGAGTGTGGTTTTTGATGTGGTCGTTGGGGTATGTGTCTCTGTTTTCTTTGCTTCCACCGATGTTGCGCCAGAGCGCACGGGGCTGCGTGCAGTAGAAGAAGGAATTTGCTGACATATTCTTTCGGAATAGATCCTGAGTAACTCAACGCCGACACTCGCGACGGTCCAGGCGTACGACAACACCTTCCGCAGCGCACCCACCACACCATTCGCCACCACCGCGCCCCTCGTGCCCATCGCCAGCTCCCAGAACTACACCCTCGCCGCGCTCCCCCCACGCTCCTCAAATACACCCTCTACACCGCGCGCTTCACCACCCCGAACAGCACCACAGGCCGCCCGACGGTGGACATCGCCGTCGAGGTCGACGGGGTACGGCATACGGTGGACTTTGCGCGCCCGCTGCCGGTGGGCGCGAAGGGGCGCGCGGTGGCGGGCGCGGCGGTGGGCGCGGTGGGGAGCACGACGGTGGCGGGGGTGCCGACGGCGGCTTTGTCGACGTCGGCGGCCAGTGCGAGTGCGAGTGCGACGGCGGGGCGGGGAGTGGGGGGCAGGCGTCTGGGGCGGGGAGGCCGGCTGTGAGTGGGCTGCTGCAGCAGCTGGCGGTGGTGGTGGTGGGTGGTGGGATGATGGTGGGGTGGGTGATGTAGATGTGGTAATCTGGGCGCGGGAGATGCGTGTGCGGCGTCGATGGGTATTGACTTATTGATTATGGGTTATTTAGGTATTAGTGACTTGGCTTTTCTGCATTGATTTCTTTCTGCATTAATCGCCGAGGATAGAAGAGAGCGCCAAACAGAAGGATTAAAGTGATGAACTAGCAGAAGCATTTCTATGCAATGTGCATGAATGTAGCCGACGGATCTCAAGATAGACATCAATAAAAGCGCCCACAAAGAGCACTGCATTGTAAATTAAGTATAGACATCTTTCACGCTGCAATGTCCTTTGGAATGAAGCAAGTTTGATGAGCAGCATATGCAGCGGCAATCTTCGAAACCCGATTGATGAAAATGATGCACCGCAACTGAATCTGACATCCGTGTTCAGCGTGAGAGCAGATGAAATCGCCGAGGTAGCGCAGAGAGTAGTTAAATACGTAGAATACATGGCAGGGATGTAACTCGCATCCACACTTGAGTCATGTCATCTAGTAGCTCTTTTACACCTCAGCTTTCACCGGGAGTAAATCTTGGTTTAACTTATGGCGCATATTTGATTGGGACCATTGTAGCTGCGTCGTACGTGCTCTCAATCCTCTGACGATGTCCCAGACACTGATCGATTACAGGCTATATGGGATCTTAGTATCTCAGACGATATACTACTTCAACCAGTACCCTAAAGATCCTCCGACATTTAAATTACTGGTAGGTTGCTTCTCTTAACCCTGAATTTCAAATATCGCGATTGAAAATAGTCCAGGTTTTGTCACTATTGTATGCCAAGTTTAGGGAAATTTAGCACGGTATATGCTCACATTTTTGCAGTATTTTGGACAGTTTGACGATTATCTTCGAAACACACGGATTATATTATTATCTCATTGTTACCTTCGGAAATTTGGAAATGCTTCTTATTGAAGTCTGGTATGTGTCGTTATCGGTATCTTTCAATAGTATACTAAACATTTCTCTCTCAGGAGCGTACAGGTTCGTGAAATTTCCTTGCGTCTTCTGTCATATTCATTGATCATCAAAATAGGTTGAACTTCTTGTAGCGGTATGGTTCATTCACGACTCTGCCCCTTAGATTCCGCTGACTGATTACTAGTATATGATCATGTTAATTACGCAAGGGTCAGTTCATGAATTTTCAGTTATTCGCCATGATTGAACTTTTCGTCATGTATTAGGTTCTTTGTAGTGCGCATTTGGGAATGTACGTTGCTGTTGACAAACTTATGACACCTGTTTTTCTAATCCAAGTCTCTGCATTCCAGTGACCGGTCGCAAAAGGCTCTTACCTGGAGTTATTGTACGTGTCTGGGATCAGAGATTATTTACGACGTTGATTACTGATATCTCTCTAGACTTTCTTGAGCCTAGCTGGATTCGGTAAGTCGATACCCATCCCATCCTCTGCAATCGCTAAGGCGGACGATTTTGATACTCTAGGATCTATACTTGGTAAGCTCCTTGAAAAGAATTGGCCCTTGTGTTCCGATTAAACCTATTCAAAGGCATTATCGTTCAAATGTATGCTCCGACTTGCTGCGTGGTCTACAATGCGCTGACTTCATAATGTGATATTTAGATTTAAGCTCAAGTTTTGGAGTTCATCTCTCGTTCCCAATATAAAGGTTAATATGGAATTTTCTTCTGTGTAGTCAATGAATCTTACACCCTCCCTGATTTGATGACAGATATTGGTAGCATTTAATAAGTCGCTTGAAACATGTGCCGATGCCATGATTACCGCAGCTCTCTGCTTTTACCTTCATAGAGGTCGCTCTCAGATCAGCAGGTGGGTATCCAAGTGAGAAATACCGGTAACCGGCGAACTCAGACGTATGGATGCTCATCCATGTTTTTTATTATTAGGACGAACACCATGATCAATAGATTGATAGTCTTTGCAGTCAATCGGGGTGTTATTACGACGTAGGTCCGCCGTCAAACATGCCCGTTGAGCGTTGAACACATAGTAACTGACTTTGCTATAAAGGTTTCTTCAACTTTTCTGCTTGATTGCTGTGAGATTTCACTCGATGACAGCTTCGATTTATGGGAATCTAATATGTACAATAGTTTGAAATAAAGCCCGACTCAATGGCTTGGGTGCCATTCCATGTATCGACCAGTAAAGGTAGGCGTGGCTCAATGTGTTGTTTTTCCATGCGGCACTCAACACTCAACCGTCGGTCTTTTAGTTTATACAAACTCCGTCCTTGCAACGTGAGTAGTCATGCACATGTTCAATGAACTATCGGCGCCCATCAAACGTTCTTGCTTATTACTTTACCAGGTTGAACAGCCGCAACACCATTAGAGGAGTGGGAGAAGACGAAGAAATTGTATCTGTTCGACTTGCAAATGAGTCCATGAAGTTTTCAACCAGCATTTTTGTTCGTATCCCATGTTGGCTAGATTTCTAAATCATGGTGCTGCCTTGGTGCTGACCATTATCCTCACCAAATTAGTGCAGCAATGAGCGCACGAATGCTCAGTGTTCAGCTCGGGGCGACAATGAGATTCGGCCAACGCTCAATGGCAAGCCCTACAATTTTTCAGCCTCCGATTCCGTTGAAATTAGTTTGCAAAAGACAAACCTGACAGAGAGCGAATAGCGAAAGACAATATCCTACTATATTTCAATAAAGTATTGAGAGCCAATTTATATGTAGTATGAACGAGAATTAAAAGTTTGATCAAACTGAGACGCAAAATAAGGCCCAAACAATCTCAAGTCGTTTTGTCTAGCGTTGGTAAAAAGGATGCTTATCATTATGGATCATCTTTGAAACGCTGACACCTGCTGTCTTCGCCGTCAGACATTACCTCGACGCCAGTATATACTTCCCTTTGACATTTGGAGAATAAAAATCTAAATAAAGCAGAATCTGATACGACAATAAATGAATCTAGATGGTCATTACGAATGTATACATGAATATCAAGAACGAGTACGAGAATCGGGCTACCGCAACAATAATCTATAGTTTGGCGTTCTTGAAAGCGGCCAAGCTAAGTGGTTGATCTGCACGATCGAAATCAGATTTGTTGACATCGACAACGGAACCAAAAGAAAAAATTACTCACAAATCGTGTTGTAGAGATTATCGGAAGGAGTCAAACCAGCGTGCGCGCGAAGCGCGCTGGCATCGACCATCTCGGGAACGATCTCGCTGATCGTCCGCGCACCAATCAACCGCATGTTCATCGCACACTCATCCCGCAAGATCTCAAAAGCACGCTCGACGCCCTCCTGCCCATAGCTCAAAAACGCGTACAGGAACCCGCGCCCGACGCCGACCGCCGACGCGCCGAGGGAGATGGCTTTGAGCACGTCGCTCGCGCGCCGGACACCGCCGTCGACGAAGACGGCGAAAGTTGGTGTTCGGCCACCGCCCTTTGGTCTTGAGCGCGGCGACGATGTCGACGAGGTTGCGATGCCGGAGCGGCTCGTGTCGAGCTGGCGGCCGCCGTAGTTGCTCAGCACGATGCCTTGGCACCCTGCTTCGTAGGCCAGGATGGCGTCTTCGGGAGTGGCGACACCATTGAGGATGGTGTGCACTGTAAAATCATGTATCAGTATTGCATGAAGTTGTGATTGGGTGATAACATACTGTTTGTGATGCTTCGGAAACAAGGAATATCTTAGGCTGACGGCTCTGGCACCCCCTGGATCCTTCTTGACGTCCGGTTGGCCTTTCTTGGACCTTCGCGCCCGCACCATCATCAACGAACTTCATACGCATGTCCTGCTCTCGACAACCGAGCTGGGGCGCATCGACAGTGATGAAGAGAGCTTTCACGCCCCGTTTCTCAGCGTGTTGGACGTAATTCTTTGTGATCTCTCTGTCGCGGTTTAAGTACCTAGTGGTAACAAGTTCCAGTCGTTAGCGCATCACTGGAGAATTATAACGGGTGGTTGCTTACAATTTGAGGAAGAGAGGCTAGCCGCTAGCCGGGGTGAGCGGCATCTGGGATCTCGTCGAAGGAGCGCCAAAGTGGGGATCTTTCGATAGAGTGAGGTTAGATATTCTCTTGTCGAAAAGATAAACAAAGGGCGGGGGAGATCACCATCTGAATCAAACCATGCTTGCCGGCCGCTTTTGTGAGGTTGAGTTCGCCATCTGCATGGCCGAGTTTACCGAGGGCTGTCGCGGACTGAAAATCTGATCAATACCCACAAGAACGAAATCAAGGTTCTGTCCTACAATGTACACAGGCAGGGAAGATTTGCATCCAAGGATACTTAGTTGTAGACCAGTCTACCGTCGTCACATCGCGAAGCACACGATGACGGAACCAAACTCTGCTCGTTTAGTCAGCCAGATGCCTAGGAAAAGAAAAGAGGATAGAACACACCTTTGGTACGCAGCACGATTCTCGCGTATTGTGATCTCGTCGTCCGAGGCAGAAGAGTAGTATAGTATGCCCAAGCTTTGGATGGAAGGACAGCTTTCGCCACAGCCTAATCAACGAACCGCCTGAGCAACCAGCTGAATATCCAGAGGAAGAACGTTACCTCGAAATCATGGAGGTTGAGAATTTTTTCCAGAGGAGGTCTGCAATCCATCAGTGCTTGGCGTCTCTTGTCCTCTTCCGTCACTTCCTTGATGACTTTGACGACGGTATTTGGGTCAATGGCGCGGACGCTAAGCAACGCGTTTAGGATTCGCAATGTTAGTTGTGTTCAATCGCTTACTGTTTCTCGATTGGAAGATTGTTTTGGATGGCGTCGGGTGGATGGCTAGGCTCATAGGCCTCCCTGCGACAAAGAAGGGTTAGTGAGTTGACCTCTGTCGCCGAAACAAGTATGCGTACGTCGCATCCTTCCCTGCATACTTGAAAATGATTTTGCTGCCTCCGGGGTGTTCTATAGACCGCATTTCAGTTTTTTTATCGGTTGATATCGTAGCGTTCTATCGCTCACCATCTAAGAGCTCCGTAACGTCGTAGACCTTGTCTATAAAATCGATGATAATATTAACCAAACATGTTGTCTATGAATCGAAGTCACCTACTGTGGACAATAATTTAACAACTGTCCCAGTTCGCATGCTCGTCGACGACAATGGACATGATTTTTGAGGGAAAACAGAAGTGCAGTAGGGGTAGCTCGGTGGCGGGAGATTTGTGAAGGTGGAATCAGTTATGCTGTCGCCGTGGGCCCCCAGCAGCTGTGCGTCTCGCTTGAAAGCACAACGCAGCAAAGGCCCACGTTTAATACCAATGCCGTGCCAGGAGGGTGCACGCCAAAACGGGAGGCGACGGCGAGAGGGAGAGCCAGCTGGGGGATGAAGTGAGATATGCGAATGAACGAAGAACGAACCACGCGCAGCGTGTTACCTTACGCGGTGTCACAACAACGTGCCCAGTGTGACGTTGAGATGGCTGTGCAAGTGTGTGAATGCCGCCACGCTCGGAGTATGTAGCTCCGTACGCGTCCGTACGTCTGACTTTCTTCCGCGACGACGTCCAGGCGCTCGTTACGCGGTTCCTCAGTTGGAAGAACGCGTCGTTGGTGCCAGCGGCTAATGATGTGATTTGTCCAGGGCTGCGCCACTGGGGAGATGCAACCAGTGTACGCCTCGTTGAACAAATCACCATCGCCACCAACACTGCGTCCCACCCGCCCTCACCGTCCCCACCAGCGACCGCGGCCACCCGCCCCCATCGACCTCCGCTACCGCCCTCGTCTCCCCAGGCCACCGCAGGACCTCCCAGCACCTGCGCACATGCGATGGCTCCTCCGCCAGCTCCATCCCATCGTCCCCCACCTCATTGTGAGTGCCTCTTCTCTCTTCCGTGGTGTATACTGACGGTAATCCAAGCCACTCGTCGTCGGCCATATTTGAGCGCGACATCGAACCGCTCGTGCCACCATCGCCCCCAGTTCTACTCTCTCCTCCGCCCAAAGTCGGTGTTTTGAAAATCTTCTGGGCTGCTTAAGGCACGGAAAAGTACCGTTTGCCTTGATTTTGATGTCCTTGAGCCGACTGGTTGATCGTGGATTGTAGTGTTGCGTCTATATCGTGCGTGATTTAACTTGTGTATTATGGGCCTGATAACGACGTATTTCCCGTTAGGTCCTGCTATCTAGCGCCCGTTTATCGGTTGACGCGAGCCCCAGCGCGTCCGCGCGAGCGTGGTCTGCCCTCTATATCTGTACGCATTCCATTAAAAGCCCGCTGTCTTGTCGGCGATGAAAATTGCCAAGAACCTGCCAAGAACGATGTCGAAGACGCCGTATGATCGCCAGGCGTGCTACACCTACACACCGTGGGCGCTGGTGCGGTCGAGACGGGGGGTGCAGTATAGCGTTCTCCGATGCTGCGTTCCACATGGGTTGTCGTATGTGCTATGGCAGGCAGTTGATCATCCTGCGCCCACAATGGTCAATTTTAGCGTGTCGACGCTCGGAATCTGTCTGTGGCCGCGCCGGGCGCACTTTGAAGTGTAATTATAACTGGATGTTTTGGATGACCCGTTTGATGGCCATGTATATGCATGAGGGTATCGTAGCATCGCTTTTTTCTAATGTGGAATTTGGAATTCGAATTTGAGGGTTGTCAAAGTATTTTCGTGCGCTCTGTGCAGTATCACGGCGTCCAACAGTCGTCTTTTGTGAAGATACTGTTAGCATATCTAGTCAGCGCATATCACTCGCAGAAAAGGGAGCCTCAGACAAGGTGATGGCAATGAGCCTCTGGACAGACGAAAAAATCGAAAAAAGGGCATCTAGACAGACGGAAAAAAATAGAAAAAGAGAACGAAGAAAAAGGGGCATGAAAGGATAATGTATTGTGTTTTCTACCGTACGATATACTCTGACAAGTCTTTCGCCCGTCCAAAACGGAGCTGCCATGTCTTTAATAATTATATACATAAAGCAAGAAAACATATAAAAGGGCAAGCTTTCGATGGTAGTTTCCTTAGAATCAACTCATTTACTGGTTCTATCTTCCATTACACATTCCTCTCAACATGTACGCTCAATTTGCTCGCCTCTTCTTCATTGCCGCTGTCGCTCTCGTCGGCGTCAACGCTGCACCCGCCGCAAATGTCGTGAGTAGCATTCATCAACTGGGTTATCTGCGGGTTATCTCTGAATGACCACACAGGAGACCCTCAACGCGAGAGCCGCTGAGGTCGATGGTCATCTCTTCGTCTGCACCGAAATCAACTTCACAGGCACCTGTGCCAATATCGCGTTCACCGTGGGTGAATGCAGCAACTTCAACGCTCCGTTCCTCGACTCCGTCTCGAGCTTGGCCCCCGACGCGGGATTTAGCTGCACTACCTACACGTGAGTAACTTTACTGCCCCACAGGGACATACGGCGGTGATGCTGATGGATGGGTCATCTACTAGGGACGCCGGATGTACTGGAGAGACCTACACAGTGACCAGTCCCGGGTCCACTAGCCTTCCTGTTGTTGTCGATAACGAAATCAGCTCCTTCCTGTGCTTCCGGGGCAACTAGATTTTCGCGTGGATTAGCGTGGCTAGCGTGTAGCTAGCGTGAGTCACGTGCACGCTAGCCCACGCTAGCCCACGCTAGCAAACATCATTTGCCCAATTCCCGACACTGTGTGGCCTCGAGAGTCGGTTCAACGGTACTAGATGTATTGTAGATATACTGGCCTCGTAAAAATATCACTTTCCAAATTTCTTTGGGCCAAGAGAGTCAGAAAATGGATTATCTAGTAACTTCTGGACTTTAAATGCTCATTATCTCTTCTAAAATACTTCTGCATCATTATTTCTCTTGATATTCAGTCCAATAGATAATATGTTCTCCAAATATATGTTTTGTTTAGACGTTTAGTTCATGTAGCGGGCGCACAGACCAGAAATAGTGCAAAGACAAATCTGTCACACGTTACATTATTTCTGTGACGCATAATTACTCGCAATGCAGCCAACAGATTTTATGTCGTCCAAGACAGCCAAATAGATCCATGGAAAAATGTAAGTATTAAATGGCTATTTGTCTGTTATGCTTTTGTGTCTCATAGGTCAAGACGTTACATGAAATTAAAGATTTGTTGGACTGTCTAGTATACTCAGAAGGTCTAACCAAATAAGAATAAACATCTCTCCAAGCACCGCAAATTGTCACCCTTATGCAGAATGGTGTATATATGATACAGTAACAATGCCCATGACTTCCTGCATTGTCCTGAGTTAATTTATATGAAGATATCCTCAGTTATTTATATGAGGCCACGCTATGTCCACGCTACCTCCACGCTACTTCACGCTACCTTCACGCTACCTTCACGCTACCTCACGCTACCTCACGCTACCTTCACGCTACCTCACGCTACCTCACGCTACCTTCACGCTACCTCACGCTATCTCACGCTACCTCACGCTAATGCACGCTACCTCACGCTACCTTTCCCGCTTCACGCTACTTCACGCTCGGCCACGCTTAGAGTATATATGCAGAGAAAACACATACTTATCCATGCTTATGAGCGCCTAAGACAAATATATTCATCTGTACACATATCTGTTCTTACAGCCTCCAATTTGTTTTTTGCTCCTTTGCACATAGAATAGTATAACCAATGTCTTATAATTTTCGATATGTATATAACTAATATTGATTGAACAATGTCACGACGCTCACGAACGTTTCCCCGCAGTGGCGCACCATTCCCTACTCGCCCACAAGTCAAGTCGTTGTCGTTGTTAAGAAACATGCCCTGCCGCCGTGCAGCACATAGTAATAACATAGTAATAAGATTACCTGTGCGGAAGCGCACCGCGTATTGGAACAATATACTGATCGACGTAAATTATTTGGCCAGAAACTCATCAAGCTATTCACATATTCGTCTTTTCTACTCATTTTAAACGCTTTTACCCGCCTCTCACGCGTTAAATTTCTATACGTTTTGTAAACGTGCGTACAAGGAGGTGTTTATGTTACCTGTTTAACGCAAAAAAAATTAGAATTATTGAATGCGAACTGACCAAGTTATAAGCAAAAGCGTCCAAATCCGTTGACGTATGAGTCCTACCATCTCGGTGAACTTGAAATAGCTCGTGCGTCATACCGGCTATTTAACCATGTGTCCGCTGTGCCGTGCGCTGTGTGCGCGTTGAGCTCGTGGGCCGCGGAGATGTCAGACTTGAAAGTTCAGCGTCGGCGTGAGCAGCAGAGTGGACTCACGCTAACACACGCTATGACTCACGCAAGCGCACGCTAGCGGCACGCTAGGCCACGCTTACACACACTCATCCCAAGGCTTCAATGACCTTAAATTATATTGCTTAATGGTATGTTTTGTTTTGTAATGCAACCAGGGATGCCTAAGACACGCCTACGCCAATTCTGGTGGCTGGGGAAGTCTTGGATGACGCGGAACGGCCGCAAAGGCGGTTTACGATGTCACGCTAGCGCACGCTAGTACTCACGCTAACGCACGCTCGTTCACGCTACCTCACGCTGCGTCACGCTCACCCACGCTAAAATAATGGTGCCCGTGCTTCCGCCAGTAGAGCGTTTGTCTTGGAGGATAAAAGGATGGTTTTGTGTACCACTGAGCTTCGTTTGTTTGTAACGTATTATTCCAAATGGGATAGCGTCATTAGCCGATGACGAACATATTTCCACTTATACGGTTGATGAGAGCTATGTCGACGGCCATTTTGTCGATCCCTTGCTTTGTTTCTGGATAGAATATGACAACGAGGACGTCTGAGACTGTGGACGTTAAGAAATAATTCGGCGGTTGTTAAAGGATTAACTCGCACTTAATTCTCCGACGAGATTCTACATCTGTGATTCTGACAGGTTAAGTGCTTGGCAAGCGCCTGGATGGAGTACATAAGACATGGAAGTGTGGGGCGATGTATTATTTACTAATTGCGTTTGAGTTCATTTCTTAATGTCAGGGATGACAGCTTGGCCCTCTACAAGGCTCTCATCAAACCGTATAGAAAGATGTTTGTCGTTGGCCAATAACGCTAAGTATCCCATAAAATAATGCGTTACAAATTACGCTCAGTAGTACACAAAACCATCGTTTAATCCTGCGTGACAAACGCGCTACTGCTCGAACAGTCCACCTCTTACTCAGATTCTTGCAGTGACGATGCGTCGAACAAGGATCACCTTAAAGCTACATAATGAACTCTACTCATTTTGCTCGCAACTTAAGCTTCTCCGGCGCCCGCGCTCGGATCTATACAAGCATGTAAGTATGAGATACTGATGCAACAGGATACAACCAGACTGCGCGCGGATGATGATATCATTCATCTTTTCTCCCAAAGATATAGACGCCATTACATGGCATAAAATATTGCTCACGTACTACGCGTAGGGACTCCTCAAGTCTCTCAGATAGTCCACTTGTGAAGGTTTATCAACCATTTTTATCTTCTATCAAATGCTGCATGACCAGATATGGGAATCGCATGTCACTCGAGTCTCGGCGGGCTCTAAGTATAGAGAAAGAGCGCTAATGTTGCCTTGATCATTTTGACCGTCATCTTAATGAAGAGCCACACATAAGTCAATTGAAGAGTGATGGCACACACGAACGGTGCCAACTACCATGGGGTATAACATCAGTGCTTCTTGTATGCTTATCAAATATCGCCGTTGTCGGAAACTATTTCTAAAACTTCAGACCGCGCGTTAGAACTTAGAACACCGAATTTAGCGCACGAAACCTTCTCTTACCCTCCATATCTGCACTCACAGATTTTATGCACAGTGAACCCCTTCAAACAAATGTTCTGATTTATCTCCTTTTGCAAATTTTACATTGAATAAAAACCGACGCTGACATGCATTCCAGGTGCTTAAGAATTCCGCCCATTTACACGCCTGTGACAGCTGCACTCGTCCACCCTTCTAGCTAAACAACCATCTCGTCATGCGCTTTCGCAATGCCTTCTTCCTGGCAGCCGGATTCTTCAGCACGACCTTCGCCCAGCTCAACGCAAACAACAGTGTAGCGTTTCGAAGTGCTTTGCGGACATGCTCTCACCTCCAAAGTTCGCTCGGATCGGACATTGTGCAAACCTCAGGCACTGAGTACCAGGCCAGTGCAGGAAATGCCTGGAGTCTATTCAACGCCAAAGATCTTCCACCTTGCATCGTACTTCCACGGAAAGCAGCACATGTTCAAGTCGCAATGGCGGCGATATTTCGCGATAAAATTCGTTACGCTGTGCAAGCTGGCGGCCACAGCGCCATGACGGGGTGGAATAGGTATGTCCGTCTTCATTCCGCATCATACATAATTTGATTTTTTCTTCAGCGTTCCGGACGGAATTCTCTTTTTTCTCTCGCACATGCAGAATGTGACATACGATCCAATCAGTGATACGATTACCCTGGAGCCGGGAATTCACTGGGGCGATGCTTTAACCCAGCTGTCTCCCCTTGGTGTTGCGCCTCTGGGAGGGAGACTTGGGTAATAACCTTTTTCAATGAAAGGTCGAATTTTGCACTAACTTTTCATCGTTCAGTGATATTGGGACGGGATTGCTTCTTGGCGGAGGACTTAGCTATCTTTCTGGAGAATATGGCTTCTCTTCGAACGCATACGTTGAGCTTGATGTCGTGTTGGTTACGGGGAAGCTCGTAACAGCAACTGCTACCAACCAGTTCTCCGATCTGTTTCGCGCGTTAAAGGGCGGTGCAAACCGCTTTGGGATTGTCACTCGGTATCAAGTGAAAGCTGTCCATGTCGGCACAAGCGACGACACAAACTTCTTCGGGGGCTTGATATTGGTACGATTACTTTGAAATATTCCAAGTGATTTGGATTCACCATAAGTTTAGTATCCCAACTCGTCCGCCGAAGCGCTCATTAATGCCACGGCTAAATATGTTAGTACAGTCAACGATACCAATGCGTGTAAGTCTTTGTGTCACGTATAGATCCACGATCAATTTTGATTTATGAACACCAAACTAGCTATTCTAATGGCGTTCACAAACACGGTCAATGGCAGCGAGATAACCGCCAGCCATATTCTGACGCTATTTTACCATGGATCCTCTCTCCCAACAAGCATTTTCGGAGACTTCCTTTCCATCCCATCGACAGTCTCTCAAATTGGTCCTGTCAGCTATGTCGGCGCTAACAACATACTCGGGGCAGGAGCAGACAGAGGCTTTGGTCAACTTTTCGGTGCTTCCGCTTTCAAAGGTGGTGTCGTCGAACAATATGCCAACGCCTTTAGGGCCTGGAACGAGTATACCGAAACTATTCAATCTGCTTTGTTTGGGACTGTACTCGCGTTCACTCCGATAATTGACGCCCAAATACTTGCCGGTCGGGCCAATGGGGGCAATCCGATGGACCCTCCTCGGGGAAATTATGCGGCCGTCGAAATCCTATCGCAAATGTCAGCGGGCGTCCCGACATTGCCCAGCTTCGTTCAAACAGCAAGAAATACATTATTTTCTCGGTATATCCAGTCATTAAATCGCCAGGAAGAGTACTCACTAACTATATACAATGTCGTAGGATTCCTCGGTCACCCGGTGTCCCATTGTACATTAACGAGTGTGATGCAGGACAAAATGTCTTCGCGACGTACGGTAGGTTTGACGAGCTGAGAACGACATATGCAAAATACGATCCAACACGGTGAGGCTCGTTCTCTGACGCCTGCTCTACGGTCGTCACTCACCCATCCTATCCTAGATTCAATGTTCACTTCACAGATGGCCCAATAGGTCTATAATTTTTGTTTATAGTGATTTACTCAGGCGCTGGACCTATTGAAGTTGGTTTGATTACATCCCAGAAACGAAGCGCTGACTTTCGGTTGATTCGTTCGTAGTCTGCGATGTATAGAGTTCTGAGCTGATTTATTACATATAACTATGATGTATATTTCAATATGTATTAAATTTCACTGAATGTTCTATATCTGGATTTTGTTTGCACAATCTCACCTCAATCGTCCAGAATTGGGTACGCCTACCGATGATTGACCAATGATTGGTATTGACGTTAGTATCTAACCAGCATCTTCCAGTGTAAAGGGCCTCCTCACCTTCCCACTCCCACACGGAAGAGCCGTCCTTCACCTCCCCGGGCGGCGCCTCCCCGCGCTCGCAAACATCCGCGCTCGCGCCCTCGCACCCGCCCTCACCGACGGTGCACGGCGCAACGAAGCCCCGCGCCTTCATGTCCTACGCGGACCTGCGCGTGTCGACGCCCGCGCAGCTCACGCCGCTGAGAGCGCTGACGACCGCCGGGGGAGTGGGAGCGCCAGGGGCTGGGCATGAGCATGGAGGAGCGGCTGGAGGCGCTGGCGCTGGCGGGGCCGGGCGCGGGCGAGGAGGGGGTGCAGGGGGTGCGGGTGGAGCCGCGCGCGCAGCCTGCGGCGGTGGGCGGGAGGGCGGGAGGCGCGCGGGCGAGCGTCTGCGTGATGTCCACGTACGCGGCCTGCGCGGTGTGCTCGACCACGCCGTACGCCGCCGCCATCCGCGCGAGCATTTGCGTGATGTCCTCGACCGCGGCGACGACGAGCTCGAATTGCGGGTCCGCGGGCCCGATGCCAACGAGCGACTTCCGGAGGGAGCGGGCGCTGCCGTCGCGGCGTGTGCTTTTGGAGGTGCAGGCGGAGGAGGAGGTGCGCGAGGTAAACCGGGAGAGGTTCGAGGAGAGTCACAGGGAGTTGTTGGTGAGCCGGCGGGTAAGTGCGCGCCCCTTCACGATGCTCGTTATGGCCGCTGACGTTTCCCTTAACAACCGTATGGGCTGAGCCGCTGCACAGGACGACGGCGGGTTGGAGGCCACACATGGGTGAGGTATCCACGAGGCGCTGGCGGCATCCGCGCTGCCGTCTGCCTCGTCGACGTGGATGGGATGGGCCATGAGAGGGCGGGCTCGTCGGCGGGCGATGCATCGAGCAGAGCAAGAATCGGTGGATGCAGGCGTCTGGGGGTGGCAAGCGGCGCATTCGTGCCCTCAACGTGCCCTGCCTGCCTGCCGTGCAAGTGCTACCTGCGCCGCCGTCGTCAGCGATTCCTGGACACCGCCGCAACGCGCGCAGACGTATTGTATACGTGGCCGCGTGCTGTATCGATTGTATACGTGTCCGCGTGCTGTATCGCGCCCTCTGTCTTCCACCGGCACGCCCTCTGAGAGCTCTAGCTGACTTGCGCCGTCGCTAGCGCGTGCAATCGATGTCGAAGAGAGTCGAGGGCGGGTCCTGTGCAGCGGCAGTGTCACCCGACTCGCGGTCATCGTTCGCGTGCTGTGATGCCCGTGCGCCGTCGTCATTCACGCGTCGTGCGCCGTCGTCCATCCTGGGTCGTTGCAATGAGCTATGGGAAGGGAGGACGTGTATGTAGAGTGGTGAGAGATCCAACCGCGTGTGACGCGTTTGATGCCTCGGGTCACTTGGAATGTCACGCCGATGGTAGATATCGAGCTGGGGGCCCGCCGGTGCCCTCCCTTATCCACATCATTTACGACATCATCCCCACCCAAAACGCTGAAGAGCTAAAGAACAAACGAACGAACGGCTGACGAACGAAGAAATGCATTAATAATGAGCGACGAAATGAAGAAAGAAGAAGAAGACCGTGCGAAATATTGTTATATTACTTTTTCATCTTTTATGCTATGCTATTTTATTGTTTGTGGTACTCGACACATCTCGATCTCTTCTCGGTTTCCTTGCCATCTGCCTCTCTCGCCTTCCTGGCGCTGATTGGGTTGCTTTTATACGAGAATTTTCTATTATTCCTTCTTAACTGTGACGTGGGTCGTTGACTCTTTTACTTGGTGTATTTGAGTATCGTTGATGCGATATGGGGTTTGTGGGGAGGGAGGTGTGGGCGGGGTATTATTTAATTATTTGGATGTTCTTAGCGCTGCCTTGTTGGCGATGAAAATGGCCGAGAACCTGCCAAGAACGAAGTCGGGTGGTCTGTCCTCTATATCTATGTACGCATTCCATTAAATGCCCGCTGTCTTGTCGGCGATGAAAATTGCCAAGAATCTGCCAAGAACGACATCGAAGACGCCGTATGATCGCCAGGCTTACTGCACCTGCACACACCGTGGTCCAGCGCTGGTGCGCTCGAGACGGGGTGCAGAATAGCGTTCTCCGATGCTGCGTTCCACATGGGTTCTCGTATGTGCTATGGCAGGCAGTTGACCATCCACGGTTTGACCTGCGCCCACATGGTTAATTTTAGCATGCCGACGCTCTGAATTTGTCTCTAGCCGCGCCGGCCGCACTTTGAATTTGGCGTCCTCTGGGTGTCCTGTAGTGGTGTAAGTAGAACTGGATGTTTTGGATAAACCTTTGATGTCCAGTTGTACTCATATGGTGTTATACCGTAGCCGTGTTCTGTGAAATTCTGCTTTGAGGGTTGTCAAAGTATTTTCGTGTGTTCTGAGCAGTATCACGGCGTCCAACAGTGGTTTTTTTTATGAAGACACTGTTAGCATATCTGGTCATCGCATATCACTCGCAGACGAGGGAGCCTAAGAGAAGGGAATGTCAATGGCGTCTGGACAGACGGGGGGGAAAAATCGAAAAAGGGAATGAAAAAAAAGGGGCATGAAAGCATAATGTATTGTGTATTCTACCAAACGATATATTCTGACAAGTCTTTCGTCCGTTCAAAACGGAGCCGTGCATGTCTTTAATAATTATATACATAGAGCAAGAAAACATATAAAGGGCAAGCTTTCAACGTTAATTTCCTCAGAATCAACTCATTTACTGGTTCTATCTTCCATTACACATTCCTCTCAACATGTACGCTAAATTTGCTCGCCTCTTCGCCATTGCCGCTGTCGCTCTCGTCGGCGTCAACGCTGCACCCGCCGCGAATGTCGTGAGTAGCATTCACTAACTGGATTATCTGCGGATTATATGTGAATGACCACACAGGAGAACCTCGACGCGAGAGCCGCTCAAGTCGATGGTCATCTCTTCGTCTGCATCGACATCAACTTCTCAAACACCTGTGCCAATCTCAATTTCAACGTGAATACATGCATCAACTTTAGCTCGCCGTTCCAGGACACTATCTCGAGCCTTGGCCCCGACCCAGGATTTACCTGCGTTGCCTTCGTGTGAGTAACTTCAATGCCCCATAGGGATCGTACACTTACAAATATGATGTTAATGGGCTGTTTATTAGGGACGCCAATTGCTCTGGAGCTGGCTTGATAGTGACCAACCCCGGGTTCTCTAGCGTTCCTGCTGCCTTCAACGACGTACTCAGCTCCTTCAGGTGCACCCGCAGCTAGAGCGTCTGTCTCGGAGGATCAAAGGATGGTTTTGTGTACTACTGAGCTTCGTTTGTAACGTGTTATTTCAAATGGGATAGCGTCATTGGCCAATGACAAACATATTTCCACTTATACGATTGATGAGCGCCGTGTCGGCCATGTTGTCGATCCCTCGATTTATTTCCGATAAAATATGACAATGAGGGACTCTCAGACTGTGGACGTTAAGAAATCATGCTGCGCCTGTTAAAGGATTAACTAGCACTAAATTCTCCGACGAAACTCTACATCTGTGATTCTGACAAATTAAGCGCTTGCCAAGCGCCCGGATGGAGTGTGGAAGACAACGAAATATTTGTTAACCAGCATCGTCGCTTGGGTGGCCTTAATTGGGATTTACTCGTTGGTGTTCGTCGTCATTTATTTTTGGAGCCGGCGCGAGTGAGAACAGCGCTGAGCGTGCATAAGGTGGGATCGAGCAGACGTAAACAAGCTTGTTTCCATTGGCTCCAGAAAAAATAGTATGTGCAATTGCGAATATATATTTCATCCCCAAAACCTGCACAGCGGTACTACGAGCGTCAAGCTTCGGTCGTGATCATCATTTCCTTCATCTTTTTCGCATTACCTCGGGTCTCTTCACTCGCCTCGTCGTTCATTGCTATCTCATCCAATCTCTGCCCCCAGAACTTCCACCGTTCGACAAAATCCTGCACTCCCCTTCCAATGTCGGCGTGCGCAGGGTGGCATACACTGCTCTGTGAGACATAGGCGCCAGGCCCCGAACGGCACTGCTCTATGAGACATCCTCCGCGCGCGGGCGGCGTACACTAACCCAGACTGAGACTGGCTCTCTTCCTGCGCCCGCAGCCGCTTATAAAATCCCCACCCAATCTCCCTCGGCGCACCCTCCTCCACACCACACCATCCCGGCTCCAGCTCCAGCGCATCCGCCGAAGTACACGCACAGCCGCGCGTACCCCGACCTCTCGCCGCATGCCGTGCCCTTCACGTACTGCCAGAAGTGCAGGAATGCGCGCGGTATGTGGCAGAAGAGCATCAACGCGGGGGCCGCGATTTTGATCTGCCAGATGTGCGCAGTGTGGTGTTTTGGGGTGAGGGTGGTGGGCGCGGGGTGGGTAGCGGGTGGAGGGGGCGGCGGATCAGGGGAGGTGGCCGTGGGGACTACGGTTTTTTTGCGTGCATTGACGTGTTTTCGCATGCAGCGACGTGCATCGGACGTGCATCAACATGCATGGCGTGAGGCCGCCGTGCATTGACGTGCATTGTGACTTTGCGTGACACGGGCACAGTCAACTTTGAGGCAATATAGAAACAGGGCAGAGGCTCATGTTCCCCCACATTTCTTGCTGATATGTAAACTAGTTATGTCAAGCAATGCGTCAAAATTGCTATCTAAGATTTTATTCAGGTATAACGGCCGGGGCTTGGGCTTGAATCCGTACGAGTTTTTGGGCTGTGTGACAATTATGCAACATGTCACACGTGCATAGCAAAGGTCATTGCGTCTTCATTCCAGACTGTAGACTAACAAGTACATTCGTACACTTGAATTATAGTTTTCTCAGGTAGCTACTAGAGTTAAGGACTGATTGTTACGATTGGATTTATGTTATCTGACCTGCTGCAGATTTCGCGCACTGAACAAGTGTGCCTTGTTCCATACAAGTTGCATGCCATTACAAAATGTCTAATAACCGAGCTTCAGAACTTACTAGAGTCATCTAAACAATTTTGCCTAATATGTTCGATGTATTGAAGTAATATAAAGTAAGTTTTGCGAATTCATATGGAGCGCAGCATGTTTATGCGTTAGATTGGTGTTAAAGTCAAATAGTTATATATTAAAGACTTAGAAATGTCAGCTCAACGACATAGCCATTGTATATGTTTTATTTTGGAGGAAAACCGTTTTATAGCATTAGTAGATATATATTAAAGCACTATCTTCTATTCTACATTGCTCTTGACCGAGACGCAGAGTCTGCACGGTGGTTTGAGCGGCCGCCTAGGGGCGTGGGACCTTTCTTTGGCTGTGTGACATACTGTGACACGCGTGCAACCTTGCGTGCAGAGCTGCACTTGACGTGCACGTCTGCACGTGAGGCGCACGTCAAAAGATAGTGGCCCTGGCCGTGGTAGAGGAAGGAGAAGAGGTTGCCTAGAGTTTCGCACTCGTTGCACTGAGATTGCGCCGACTAACTAAGTAGAGAGTCAGCTGGGTAGGAACCGTGACAGAAAAAAAACATAGCGTACGATTCGTAAGTGGCCATGTTGTGCGTGTGCGTTCAGGCGCAGGGACGGAGAAGGAAGGACCCCGAAGGAGACGGCGTCCGTATGCTGGTTGGTGAGGAGGACGCGCGTTGGGCTGCAGCGCCGAAGTGGATGTGGACATCACGCTGACAATCGTCCACAGCGCTGCATGGAATCCTAATCAAATACTTCAAATTATTTGTGCCTCAGCGTGCGTCCATGCACCAAGCGTGCCTCAGCGTGCGTCGGCGTGTCTAAGCGTGCATCAGGGGCGCACGCTGGATGTACCGGGGCGTGGACGAGCGTGAAAATTTGAGTGCCAAGGGCGCGCACGCCGCCCAGCGTGCGTTCGGCGTGCATGAGCGTGCACAAGCGTGCACCGGGCCTATTACCAATAGTGCGTCTAGTATGCCAGAGGCGCAAAACAAATATCTCTGTGTTCTCATGACTGATACATGGCACTAGCACGCCTTTGGGGTTGATTCCCAAATAATTCCCTTCCTATTCTGTTTAATTTGTAATTAAAGCGAGCAAAACAGTTGGACTTATGGTGCTGTAACTTTTTGGTAACTTTATTATAAAATTCAGAAATTCAGACGCATGCAAGCTACCTATGCCTTGGTAGAACGTCGGCAAGGGCTTATATAACTGAAATAATTGACTCAGTATCAAGTTTGAATATTCTCTGAATGCTATATTACATGTCCGTGCATTTAGTACAGCAAAAGTAATGGGGCTGCAGATTTCGCGCGCTCGTCTTTGGATCGCCGCATCGCGTTAAGACATAGGTAATGTCTGGCAAGTCCTGCATCCGTGGACAGCAATGAGATTCGAACAAGATTCGAACTCCTGTGGTCAACAAGGTTCAAATTTGAACCCCGGGACGCCTATTGTACTAGTGTGACGTGGTGTCGTAGGCCTCAGGAGCAGATGAGGTGCACATGGGAATTCCAAGCGATGTCTCAGCCAAGTCTCAGCCACCTGGAACGTAGACGGGCGTTGGAGGGGCCTAAGCTGTCAGCCCCACGACTCGGAGGGCCGTGAGCGGCCAGTGAATGAGAGCAGCGTGTGTAAGCGTGGCCAGACGCGGACCGGAGTGCGCGGTGCGTTTTTTGCATGCCGACGCACGCCGGCCACGCTGGGTCGCGCAAAAAGCTAGGTGCCCCGATGGAAATTGCCAAGAACGAAGTCGGGTGGCCTGTCCTCTATATCTATGTGCGCATTCCAACAAAAGCCCGCTATCTTGTTGGCGATGAAAATTGCCAAGAACCTGTCAAGAACGACGTCGAAGACGCCGTATGATTGCCAGGCTTACTGCACCTACCACATACCATGGTCGCTGGTGCGGTCGAGACGGGGGGTGCAGTATAGCGTTCTCCGACGCTGCGTTCTCCGACGCTGCGTTCTATATGGATTCTCGTATGTACTATGGCAGGCAGTTGACCATCCACGATTTGACCTGCGCCCACATGGTTAATTTTAGCGTGCCGACGCTCTGAATCTGTCTCTGGCCGCGCCGACCGCACTTTGAATTCGGCGTCCTCTGGGTGTCCTGTAGTGGTGTAATTATAACTAGATGTTTTAAATAAACCTTTGATGACCAGTTGTATTCATATGGTGTTATACCGTAGCTGTGTTCTGATGTGCAATTTGAAATTCTGCTTTGAGGGTTGTCAAAGTATTTTCGTGTGTTCTGAGCAGGATCATGGCGTCCAAATGGTTGTTTTATATGAAGACACTGTTAACATATCTGGTAACCGCGTATCACTCGCCGACGAGGGAGCCTCAGACAAGGTAATGGCAATGGGGGTCTGGACAGACGAAAAAAAAAAAAAAATAGAAAAAGAGAACGAAGTAAAAGGGGCATGAAAGCATAATGTATTGTGTATTCTACCAAACGATATATTCTGACAAGTCTTTCGTCCGTTCAAAACGGAGCCGTGCATGTCTTTAATAATTATATACATAGAGCAAGAAAACATATAAAGGGCAAGCTTTCAACGTTAATTTCCTCAGAATCAACTCATTTACTGGTTCTATCTTCCATTACACATTCCTCTCAACATGTACGCTAAATTTGCTCGCCTCTTCGCCATTGCCGCTGTCGCTCTCGTCGGCGTCAACGCTGCACCCGCCGCGAATGTCGTGAGTAGCATTCACTAACTGGATTATCTGCGGATTATATGTGAATGACCACACAGGAGAACCTCGACGCGAGAGCCGCTCAAGTCGATGGTCATCTCTTCGTCTGCATCGACATCAACTTCTCAAACACCTGTGCCAATCTCAATTTCAACGTGAATACATGCATCAACTTTAGCTCGCCGTTCCAGGACACTATCTCGAGCCTTGGCCCCGACCCAGGATTTACCTGCGTTGCCTTCGTGTGAGTAACTTCAATGCCCCATAGGGATCGTACACTTACAAATATGATGTTAATGGGCTGTTTATTAGGGACGCCAATTGCTCTGGAGCTGGCTTGATAGTGACCAACCCCGGGTTCTCTAGCGTTCCTGCTGCCTTCAACGACGTACTCAGCTCCTTCAGGTGCACCCGCAGCTAGAGCGTCTGTCTCGGAGGATCAAAGGATGGTTTTGTGTACTACTGAGCTTTGTTTGTAACGTGTTATTTCAAATGGGATAGCGTCATTGGCCAATGACAAACATATTTCCACTTATACGATTGATGAGCGCCGTGTCGGCCATGTTGTCGATCCCTCGATTTATTTCCGATAAAATATGACAATGAGGGACTCTCAGACTGTGGACGTTAAGAAATCATGCTGCGCCTGTTAAAGGATTAACTAGCACTAAATTCTCCGACGAAACTCTACATCTGTGATTCTGACAAATTAAGCGCTTGCCAAGCGCCCGGATGGAGTGTGGAAGACAACGAAATATTTGTTAACCAGCATCGTCGCTCGGGTGGCCTTAATTGGGATTTACTCGTTGGTGTTCGTCATCATTTATTTTTGGAGCCGGCGCGAGTGAGAACAGCGCTGAGCGTGCATAAGGTGGGATCGAGCAGACGTAAACAAGCTTGTTTCCATTGGCTCCAGAAAAAATAGTATGTGCAATTGCGAATATATATTTCATCCCCAAAACCTGCACAGCGGTACTACGAGCGTCAAGCTTCGGTCGTGATCATCATTTCCTTCATCTTTTTCGCATTACCTCGGGTCTCTTCACTCGCCTCGTCGTTCATTGCTATCTCATCCAATCTCTGCCCCCAGAACTTCCACCGTTCGACAAAATCCTGCACTCCCCTTCCAATGTCGGCGTGCGCAGGGTGGCATACACTGCTCTGTGAGACATAGGCGCCAGGCCCCGAACGGCACTGCTCTATGAGACATCCTCCGCGCGCGGGCGGCGTACACTAACCCAGACTGAGACTGGCTCTCTTCCTGCGCCCGCAGCCGCTTATAAAATCCCCACCCAATCTCCCTCGGCGCACCCTCCTCCACACCACACCATCCCGGCTCCAGCTCCAGCGCATCCGCCGAAGTACACGCACAGCCGCGCGTACCCCGACCTCTCGCCGCATGCCGTGCCCTTCACGTACTGCCAGAAGTGCAGGAATGCGCGCGGTATGTGGCAGAAGAGCATCAACGCGGGGGCCGCGATTTTGATCTGCCAGATGTGCGCAGTGTGGTGTTTTGGGGTGAGGGTGGTGGGCGCGGGGTGGGTAGCGGGTGGAGGGGGCGGCGGATCAGGGGAGGTGGCCGTGGGGACTACGGTTTTTTTGCGTGCATTGACGTGTTTTCGCATGCAGCGACGTGCATCGGACGTGCATCAACATGCATGGCGTGAGGCCGCCGTGCATTGACGTGCATTGTGACTTTGCGTGACACGGGCACAGTCAACTTTGAGGCAATATAGAAACAGGGCAGAGGCTCATGTTCCCCCACATTTCTTGCTGATATGTAAACTAGTTATGTCAAGCAATGCGTCAAAATTGCTATCTAAGATTTTATTCAGGTATAACGGCCGGGGCTTGGGCTTGAATCCGTACGAGTTTTTGGGCTGTGTGACAATTATGCAACATGTCACACGTGCATAGCAAAGGTCATTGCGTCTTCATTCCAGACTGTAGACTAACAAGTACATTCGTACACTTGAATTATAGTTTTCTCAGGTAGCTATAAAAGGGCAAGCTTTCGATGGTAGTTTCCTCAGAATCAACTCATTTACTGGTTCTATCTTCCATTACACATTCCTCTCAACATGTACGCTCAATTTGCTCGCCTCTTCGCCATTGCTGCTGTCGCTGTGGTCGGCATGAACGCTGCACCCGCCGCGAATGTCGTGAGTAGCATTTATCAACTGGATTATCTGGGGATTATCTCTGAATAACCACACAGGAGAACCACAACGCGACAGCCGCTGTCGCTCTCATCGGCGGCAACGTTGTAACCGCCGCGAATGTTGTGAGTAGCATCCATCGACTGGATTCTCTGGGAGTGATCTCTGAATAACCACACAGGAGAACCTCGACGCGAGAGCCGCTCAAGTCGATGGTCATCTCTTCGTCTGCATCGACATAAACTTCTCAAACACCTGTGCCAATCTCAATTTCAACGTGAACACATGCATCAACTTCAGCTCGCCGTTCCAGGACACTATCTCGAGCCTTGGCCCTGACCCAGGATTTACCTGCGTTGCCTTCGTGTGAGTAACTTCAATGCCCCATAGGGATCGTACACATACAAATATGATGCTGATGGGCTGGTTATTAGGGACGCCAATTGCTCTGGAGCTGGCTTGATCGTGACCAACCCCGGGTTCTCTAGTGTTCCTGCTGCCTTCAACGACGTACTCAGCTCCTTCAGGTGCACCCGCAGCTAGAGCGTCTGTCTCGGAGGATCAAAGGATGGTTTTGTGTACTACTGAGCTTCGTTTGTAACGTGTTATTTCAAATGGGATAGCGTCATTGGCCAATGACAAACATATTTCTACGTATACGATTGATGAGCGCCGTCTCGGCGATGTTGTCGATCCCTCGATTTATTTCCGATAAATATGACAATGAGGGACTCTCAGACTGTGGATGTTAAGAAACCATTCGGCGGTTTCTAACAGATCAATAGCACTAAATGCTCCGACGAGATTCTACATCTGTGATTCTGACAAGTTAAGCGCTTGACGACCGCCCGGATGGAGTGTGCAAGACAACTAGATATTTGTTAAGCAGATCGTCTGTCGGGTGGCCTGAATTGGGATTTGCTCGTTGGTGTTCGTCGTCATTTATTTTTGGAGCCGGCGCGAGTGAGAACAGCGCTGAGCGTGCATAAGGTGGGGTCGAGCAGACGTAAACAAGCTTGTTTCCATTGGCTCCAGAAAAAATAGTATTTGCAATGGCGAATATATATTTCATCCCCGAAACCTGCACAGCGGTACTACGAGCGTCAAGCTTCGGTCGTGATCATCATTTCCTCCATCTTTTTCGCATTACCTCGGGTCTCTTCACTCGCCTCGTCGTTTATGACTACTCACTCCACCTCCCCGACCTGCAGCGCCCGAAGCGCCCGCTCCAACACCCGCCCCGACCTGCCCCAAATTCCAGCCCGATCGACCCCTTGCTCCGCCCCTCGTCCATCTCCTGATACACCCTCCTAATCCACTCCGCCGCGCCGGAGTGCGGCGCGACCCGTGCACACGCGGCGTGGATCGCGAGGTACTTGGGGGACGGGAGCGGCGGACGCACGTCCGGCGTGGTGAGCGTGATCGTACTGGGGTAGTAATAGTAGTCGCGGAGGTCGTGGGCGCACGCGGATTCGAGTTCGCATGTGTTTATGACGGGCAGGGTTCGGGGTCGGACAGGATAGAAGGGGCGGTATTGGGAGGGGGTGGGCCGTGTTAGTGGGTCGAGGGAGGCGGTGTGAGGAGGAGGTACGGTTTCGGCGAACCAGAAGGCGAACGCGTCGAAGCCGACGCGAAAGGCGCTGGGAGTCGCGTACGAGTGTCATCGCGTTCTCCAGGCGGTGTATATTGGACTTGAAGTTGACTTGAGCAGGGCCCGCGGTACGTCTTCGTGGCACAGGCGCACCAGCGCGGTCGACCTCGTGCTCCGCCCCTCGTACATCTCCTGATACACCGTCCCAATCCACTCCGCCGCGCTGGAGTACTGCGCGACCCGTGCACACGCAGCGTGGATCGTGAGGTACTTGGGGGACGGGAGCGGCGGACGCACGGGTCCAGCGTGCTGAACATGGCGTGCTGAGTGTGATCGTGGCGGGGTAGTCACGGAGCGCAGGCGCGCAGATTCGAGTTTCCATTGGTTTAGTGTGGGCTGAGTTCTGGGTCGGACAGGATAGGAGGGGCTGTATTGGGGGAGGGCAGGCTGTGTTAGTGGGGCGAAGGAGGCGAGGACGTACAGTTTCGGCGAACCAGGAGGCGAACGTGTCGAAGCCGACGTGGAAGTCGTGTACGAGCGTCATCGCGTTCTCCAGGCGGTGGGTGTTGGACTTGGGCTTAACTTGAGCAGAGCCCGCGGTACCTCCTCGTGGCAAAGGCGCGCCATGACGCCGTACATCGATGCAGCGTAATGGCTCTGGTGTGCGTATATCGAGAATGAGTGCTAGAGGGGAAACCAGAGAGAGAAGTACTGCACCTTTCGCGAAACGGGTTCTATGTCGGGAGCACGGATATCGGGAATGTGTGCCCGCACTCTATAGGTGCAGTCTGCGTGCTAGGGCCTGCATTGACGATGTCTTCGAGCTCGTGATGGAGGACTCGAGGAAAAGATCTGTCCTAGGTAATCGGAACCCACGGACCGAATGTGACAAGTGTCAAGTCACGAGAACCACGTAGCATCACAACTGCAGGACCCTTTCCCAGTCATCCACCATATGCACATTGCAGGCGCACGATCCTGCACGATCCCAAAGGATAGACGCTTCATCTCCTTGAGGCCTCCGCCTACCAGAGCTACACGTTCTACAGAGAAACTACGCGGGCTTAGTATGTCTGCACCGCTGTCCTCCGGCGTTGCTGCTACGCTTCACTGCACCAGCTTCCATCTTGGTTCTATATCCTACTTCCCCCTCCTCGACGCTCGTTGCAGCACATATCTTCTTGCACCAGCGGCGTCTGCTCGAGTCGAAGCTTGCTCAGAAACCTCGATATGGGTCGGGTTACTTGTATGGCGACCGACGTGGACGATGCGCAGTTCAATGTATGGTTGAAAACGAGAGCGGGGGTGGCGATGTATTCCATATAGAAGCCTCGATGGTTATCTGGTACAAGCTAAGCATGTTTTTGCGCATTTAGAATCAGCCGGTTTCGTTTTGGGCTTGTTGCTGTTGAAGTATGCAGTTGGTTCGCGTTTGTGCTGTTCTGGGATGGTGCTGCCGTTCTGCTCTGCGTTGCTACTTGTCTTATCTTTGTTTTGTGCTTGATCCATTGCCCATGCCTTGAACGACTCTGTTCGTCCCACCTTTCCCCATTTTCAAAACCACCCGAGCTCAGCTTCGGAGGCATTGTCACCTCTGATGATCTGAGATTCTTTCCAATATAGTATTCCCTTTCAACATGGTATTACCAACACCGGCATCGCGATATCACGCCTCCGCGACATTCGTCTCATCACCAGACCCTACGACGCGAGTGCCCTCCTCTTCATCAGCGCCGACGGCCCAGCGAGCTCTATTCGAATTTCGACCGGCTGAGAAAACGCCATCCGGGTGGACGCTACCACGGATCATGGCTGCGAGCATGCGAGAGCGCGCTCTGCATGCCTTGCTGGACTCTCAGTGCGGCGGTGTTGGCTTTCCGTGCGTAGGGGAAGCCTGTGAAGGATCCCCAGGCGGGGCGGTGTGACTATAAGTGGTCGATCGGGTTTATTGGGGCGGTACTCGAATCGGACAGCGATGAACCTGGTGTGTGTTCGCATCGTGCGCGTATCTATCTTATATTTTACTATTCTGACGCACGTTTTCCGATTCAGTATGCCTTTTCAATATAGTATCACAAACACCGGCCTCGCGATACTGCACCTCCGCAACATTCGTCTCATCACCAGACGAGTCTCCTCCGCGCCTCATCTCTTCATAGCACCGATGGCCAAGCCAGCTTTATTCGAATGGCGGAGGGAACATCGGCTGGGCGGAAGCTGCCACGGACGGATCGGCACTGCGCGCATGCGAGAGCTCGCGCGTCTTGCCTTGCTGGACTCCCAGTGCCGCGTTGGGGCTTTCCGTTCGTAACGGGAAGCCTGTGAAGGATCCGCAGGCCGGGGCGGTGTGACTTCAGGTGGTCGATCGGTTTTTTTGGGGGCGGTACACGAGATGGACAGTGTTGAACCTGGTGTGTGTTCGCGTCGTTCACATGTTTTCCTCGTATTCCTTTCTGACGACGAGCGCCGTCCAGGGTGGCATGGAAACATGGCAAGGAATGAAGGATGGACGCGATTAGTTTCGTGGCTGTTCGACCGCCGGCTTCGTCCTTTTGGTGTGTATCTTCCAGGAAGGCTGGGAGAGACGGATGTCAGCGACGTTTTTGCCGTTGGGCGTACCTGTCTCTGTTTATATCCTTAGCCACGTAGAATATCATTTTCTTGACAGAAGTGATACGAAAATCGGTACAAAAGGTGTTCCTAAGCGTGTGCAATATAGATCGAGGCCGAGTTTCTCAAGCTCCCGACTCTTATCCTTCCAATATCTCTGCGACAGGCACATCTTCTGACTGGAATAATCTTGAAGGTAATATTTGGCGCCCCTCCGGCATGTTTACGAATACTCGCCATCACCAGGTCCTTGGTCCTGTTGAAATGTGGATTGAAGGTGGAGGTGGACTTGTCTGATCAAAAATTTGGACTGCCCGATTCTCATGTTGGCCGCGCGCGGTTAATTTACAAACTCACAGGTCTCGTCAAGTACATACAGTGGTGCTACTACGACCTTCAAGCTTCGGCCGCAATCATCGTTTCCTTCATCTTTTTCGCAATACCTCGGGTCTCCTCACTCGCCTCGTCGTTTATTGCTATTTCATCCAGTCTCTGCTTCCAGAACTCCCATCGTTCGACAGAAAAGCCTACACTTCCTTTCCAATGTTTTCCGCCAGGCATGTGATTCCGACTAGCGCCCTCTCCGTTTGCTTTGCAAAAGCCGAAAATAAGGTTGCTGGCAAGTGTAATCCATACGTTCGCAGGGAGGATGCCAGTGTCCAGATGAGGGCCTACTTCGTTATAGCCCTCAATGTAGTGGTCCGGATCTTGCTCCAGAACGTCGCGTAAGCGAAATACAGCGAGCTTTGAGATATCGATAACACCCTCTGTGGTCAACCGTGCAGCGAAGGCCTGGAAGTTGATATCGCGGATGCGCGATTGCTTCTGGTGATCTGAATCGTCATTAATGATAATACCTTCCAATGAAGAATGATTAACACATCCTAATGCATGTACGAAAATGGGATCGTTATTTACCGTGTGTTTCAATGTTGTCCGTCAAAACGTGACCAAGAACTGGGAGATCAGTCCAAAGCTTCGTGGGGCCATTGCCCCAATCGACGATGGTAATCGTGGTTGGATCAGGAAGGTCGCGGAGTGTTTTTATCAATGCGACGAGTCTGTCCTGAGATGGGTGCTGCCAAGGGATTTGCTCTACCACCGCGATGAAAAGATCCCAGAGGTGCAACAGGGGGTCATAGTCCACCGATCCAGGCGGGAAAAGTGTGGCAATCGCCTCTGCAGCCGTCGTCGCCGATATCGCAGATGAGGGCTGGAGGTATGCGTCGAGGATGGAGAAGACCTTCCGTTCGACATCGAGAGTGGATAGGTGCTGATCCTTTTCTCTGCCTGTGTATTCGCGGAAGACGAGGCTCAGAGCAGTGGTGGTCGACATGATGGTAGGAAGAATGGCGAACAAGGAATGGACGCGAAGTCACGGCGCTGGTAATCTATTAGTATTAGCATTTGATCTGGAGTTGGCATCTGACATCGGCGTTGGCTTGCCAGTGATCGGCGGCAAATACACTGCGAAAGAACAAGGGGTTTACCCATCATTCGTCGCGTAATTTCTATTTCGGCGAGGAGAAGCTGATTCATGAGGCTTTGTGGGTCCTTGGTGGGTCCCAAGCCTGATACCAAAATGATTGACCCACCCTTGCGCCCCGTGGTCGAGATACGCGTAATCTGTTCCAGAAAGACTGGACGCTGCTGTGGGCACTGGGCTAGGCGTTACTAATCGTCGCGTAGTAGGCATTAATGCTATCACATGGGCTCCATTTGTCAGTATTGCGAAAGATTCAAGATAATGACTGTTCAGCTTCGGTGTTAGCAGTTAGCAGATTATTTACTGGGTGACTTTCCATAATGCAAACTTGGATTCTTATGAATTGCCATTTATGCAAATAAATACACCTTTTGTCGGATATACCGTGCATATCTGCGCGTTCAGAGCACCTGATCAACGCTCGAAAACTATAAAAGACTATGGATCTGGTTACTTATTCCTTGCCTGGCGCCCTGGAACCCATTCAACCACACAAACTTACTCGCAGTCTTCGTTCTCATTCGACAATTCAAAAATCATATCCTCTACATCTTCAATAATGAAAAACGTCTTTATCACCTGCCTTCTCGCGTTCCCGCTGCTTCTGGTATCGGCGGCTCCATTGGATGTCCCGAACCTAGACCGTAGAAGCGGCGTACATATCGTCCCACTTCCAGTCGCCCGCCCCATCGATTCGTGTACTTGCCGTGAGTTGTTCTAATTGACGACTTGAGTCGCGAACTAATGAGTTACTTTCAGATGGACGGCACTATTCCGATGTCTACGCAAGGGCATCGCACGATGAGTCAGTCCTGTCAATAATGAACATTGGATCAGAAATTAGATTATTTTTTTGCAGATGGCCTCATGCGTTTCTCAATATTGAACAACTTCACTTGCCCCGTTGCCCCAGGCCAATGATAAGGTGGAGGCTCAACAGGGTAGATCGTGCAGTCTATAGTGGAAAGTAAGTGCCCATGCCTTCAAGTTGTTCCAAATTCTAATAAATTAATTTACAACCATTTTACAGCCACTTCTGTGGGTGCATAACTCATGAGGGAGCAGCTGGCGTAAATGAATTTATTAAATGCTGAGCATGTTCTGGAAAGTAGTAATGCATAACATAATTGACGCTTAGCGTAGAATATGATGTATTTGTTAATTGTGGATTGTTGCATTTGAACGCGCGTCTCAACCACTCTCAACCTCGCTTGGAGCTTAGTCTTAATTCTTTCGCCTTTGTGAGGGGTGAAGGGCTCCCGCTCTTTCGCTGGTATACGACGCAATGTATTGGCCAACAATGGATATATACCAATAGGGACGACATGCCAATAACTGTATCCGAAAGGCTCCGACCACAACACTTAAATTCCAAGCCCCTCACTCCACCTCCCCAACCTGCAGCGCCCTAAGCGCCCGCTCCAACATCTGCCCCGACCCGCCTCCTTGGGATGCAGCCCGGCCGACCCCTGATCCGCCCCTGATCCATCTCCCGATACACCCGCCAAATCCACCCGCCGCGCCGGAGTACTGCGCGACCCTTGCACACGCGGCGTTGATCACGAGGTACTTGGGGGACGGGAACAGTAGGACCCCCGATAATGCTATGTGAGGTCGGATACCAAAACACCCATGGGGGCGGCCAAAAGCCACCCTAGGTCGGATACATTTTGGCCCAAAACACCTATATTAGGCCAAAATTTGACCATCATGTTGATGTCCCACAAACACCCAAGAGCCTCCCGACATAAGATAGCTCGGATACGGAACACCTAAGGGATCCTAAATAGCCTCGACAATCTTGCTCGAGGCAATGTAACATCTGCTCTAGCCATGCAAGTAACATGAGCCACTTAAGCAAATGTAAAAAGTAACCCAAAATAATTCGAGATCAAGATTAAAATTTTGCTTTCTTTTATTTTTCTCTCTCTCTCTCCCCCCCCCCCCCCCTCGCGCAGAAAATAAAAATGAAAAGAAAACCATTCAAAACGATGAGGGCAAAGAGATATAGGCTAGATACACACGTAGACACTCTTTTTGGATTCTTTTCTATTTTATTAATATTTTAAAGGTCAGATACAAAAAAACACCCATATGAGCCGAAATTTTTATGTTGAACCTCGAAAACACCCAAGATCGGCCCCAATTTGGTGAAATTTTGAACACCCAAGGCGGCCGAAAATTTGGGTGTTTTGTATCCGACCTATCACGGTATTATCGGGGGTCCTGGAACAGTAGGCGCGCGGATTCGAATTTGTATGTTTTATGGCGGGCTGGGTTCGGGGGTGGAAAAGGATAGGAGGGGCGGTATTGGGTGAGGGCGGGCTCTGTTAGTGGGGTGAAGGAAACGAGGATGTAAGGTGTCGGCGACCCAGGAAGCGAACACGTCGAAGCCAACGCGGAACTTGTGTACGAGCGTCATCGCGTTCTCCAGGCGGTGGTTGTTGGGCTTGGGCTCGAATTGAGCAGGGCCCGCGGTACGTCTTCGTGGCAGACGTCTTCATGGCACAGGCGCGCCACGACGCCGTACATCGATGCAGCGTAATTGCGCAAGTGCGCATAAGTATACCGATTCTATGGCGAGAAGCACGGATATCGGGAATATGTGCGCGCACTCTGTAGGTGCGGTCTACGTTCTAGGGCCTGCATTGACGATGTCTTCGAGCTCGTGATGGAGGACTCCAGGTAAAGGTTCAAGGAGATCTGTTCTAGGTGATCGGAGCCGACGGACCGACTGTGACAAGTGACAAGTGACGAGAACCCAGGTAGCCAGACGTCCATCCGGATCTCCATCGATTCCCGTTCCCAGTCCACCATATGCATGCGCACGATCCCAAGGGAGAGGTGCTTCATCTTCTTGAGGCGTCTGTCGACCTCAGCTGTACATCCTACAGAGCAAGCAAGCAGGGACATCATTTCTTTCTGTCTGCATGGCTGTCCTCCAGGGCTACTTCATTTTCTGCGACGCTCAATTGCACCAGTTTCCATCTTGGTTCTATATCCTACTTCCCCCTCCTCGACACTCGTTTCACCACATATTCTTCTATACCCGCGACGTCTGTATGAGTCATAGGTTGCACGAGAAACCTCCATATGGATTGGGTTACTCATATGGCGAGCGACGTGGACGATGCGCACTTAGGAGTATGGTTGAAAACGAGGTCGAGGGTGGCGATACTCCATGTAGAATCCGCGATGGTTATCTGGTTCAAGCTAAGCTTATTTCTTGCGCATTTAGCCTTGATTTGGCCGCCCGTTTCACCTATTGAAGTATTCAGATGGTTCGCAATTTTGCTGTTCTTGGATGGTGTTGCCGTTCTGGTATTTCTTGCTACTTGTCTTTTCTTTGTTTGCGCTCGATTCGTTGCCCATGCTCTCCTTCCGCCATCCTCCTTTCCACTTTATCGAGCTGCTAATTTGACGGCAGCATGTTTGTTGGCGTCGGCATTTGTGTTTCTAGTCTGGAATCTGACATTCTCGGTATTTCGTTCATGATTTCATATATTCATTCATGAATCCGATATAATCATGTCCTCCTTTCTCCGCGGACTCTCTATCCTTCTTCTGCGAAGCTCCCTGACATCCCTTATTCAACCTTCTTGCTAGTTTCACCGAGCACCGTTCAAGTCGAACGAACGACTCTGTTCCTCCAATCTTTCCCGATTTTTAAAATCACCCACAACTCATCTTCGAAGGTACCCTTTCAAGATGGTATTACCAACACCGGCCTCGCGATATCGCCCAACAATCGCTTCGTCACTAGACCCTGCGACACAAATGTCCTCCGCACCTCATTCTCGTCATAAACGCAGCCGGCCCAGCGAGCTTTATTTGCCTGGCGGAGAAGCTGCTGCGGATGGACCGGCGCTACGAGCATGCGGGCGCTCGCGCGTCTTGCCTTGCTGGACTCCCAGTGCCGCGTTGTAGCTTTCCGTGCTAAGTCGTCGATCGGGTTTTTATCGGGGCGGTGCTCGAGATGGACAGTGATGAACGTGGTGTGTGTCCGCGTCGTTCACGCATCTATCTCATATTCTGACGACGTGCGCCGTCCAGGGTGGCGTGATTACGGGAATATAGCAAGAAATGAAGGATGAGCACGGTTAGCTTCGTGGCTGTTCCACCTCCAACTTTGTCCTTCTGGTCTCCTTACTGCAACTCGTGACGCCGTTATATATGCCCCCATCACAATTTGTTCGTCCATTGTCTATCTTCGCCGACCGGTCGCTCGCATACCTTGGTACCTCGCTTGTACTTTCTACATAATTACCTACCGAGGTAAAAATCGGGTTTGGATATCACGATAGTGCGTAGGTTTGGAAATGTAAACTGACTATCGCCGCTGATTTTACCTACAAGTAGCTCCCAGAGATTTTCGATTCGGAGATACTGCGCCGTCATTATATATTCGAGAAGTGCAGTCAATCCATCTGCTGGAGGGAGACACGAATCGGATGGCTCTGATGTACATGTGTAAATGACATCGATGAATAAAAATGGGGCCATTAAACCCTGCTTCGCCTTCCACCAGTGAATAAAGTCGATTTCATTCTTGAGAACTCGAATATTTGACGGTTCCGACCACCCTTTGAATACCATATCATGGTGTAAATGGACATGATATGATAGATGTGACCACAAAGTAGGGGATGTGAGTGCAACCGTCCTCCCAAGATGAGCAAATCTGGCAGAGGAGCATGGGTGTGATCGTCGTGTTTGGCTGTCGAATCTCAAGACGATGTCGTGGAAGACAATGGATGAATATTTCCCGCAGAACGTCGGAGGGAACTCCGCTTATTGGGCTGCTACATGAATGCTTCGATCTCGATAATGGCATCGCTCCGTTGGTAGAGGTGTCGACCACTGAAAATCTCTGGGATAACTCGCATAGGATGGTGGTTGAAAGCAATTGTCAAATGTTACACGTCGACGAATGTGGGTTGATTGTGGGCGTCAATTAGCATAGCCACATTTTCCTTAAGTAACGTTGAACCCTTGACTCTGAAGTGGACCTGGCTCGTTGACTCTTTTATTTGGTGTATTTGAGTCTCGTTTATGCGATACGGGTTTATGGGGAGGGCAGTGGGCGATGTATTATTTATGAAATTGTGTTTGCGTTGGTGTGCATCGTTTGGATGCTCGTCACTACTGTCTTGCCGGCGGATGAAAATTGCCAACAACATGCCAAGAACGAAGTCGGAGACGCGTATTCCCGCCAGCCTTACCGTACTTGGACACACCGTAATCCAGCCTGGGTCCAGCGCTGGTGCGGTCGAGACGGGGTGCAGAATAGCGTTCTCCGACGCCGCGTTCCACATGGATTTTCATATGTGCTATGGCAGGCAGTTGATCATCCAGGGTTTGACTCCTGTATCATTCTGCGCCCACAATGGTTAATTTTAGCATGTCGACGCTCTGAATCTGTCTCCGGCCGCGCGGGCCCCACTTTGAATTCGGCGCCCTCCGGGTGTCCTGTAGTGGTGTAATTATAACTGAAGGTCTTGAATACACCTTTGATGGCCAGTTGTATTCATATGGTGTTATACCGTAGCTGTGTTCTGATGTGTAATTTGGAATTCGGATTTGAGGGTTGTCAAAGTATTTTCGTATGTTCTGAGCAGTATCACGGGGTCCAATGGTTTTTTTTTTATGAAGACATTGTTAACATATCTGGTAATCGCGTATCATTCGCCGACGAGGGAGCCTCAGACAAGGTAATGGCAATGGGCATCTGGACAGACGATAAAAAATAGAAAAAGAGAACGAAGTAAAAGGGGCATGAAAGCATAATGTATTGTGTATTCTAATACCAAACGATACATTCTGACAAGTCTTTCGCCCGTTCAAAACGGAGCTGTGCATGTCTTTGATATCTATATACATAGAGGAAGAAAACATATAAAAAGGCAAGCTTTCGATGTTAATATCCTCAGAATCAACTCATTTTCTGGTTCTATCTTCCATTACACATTTCTGTCAACATGTACGCTAATTTTGCTCGCCTCTTCGCCATTGCCGCTGTCGCTCTCGTCGGCGTCAATGCTGCACCCGCCGCGAATGTCGTGAGTAGCGTTCATCAACTGGATTATCTGGGGATTATCTCTGAATAACCACAAAGGAGAACCGCAACGCGACAGCCGCTGTCGCCCTCGTCGGTGTCAACGCAGCAACCGCCGCGAATGTCGTGAGTAGCATCCATCAACCGAATTATCTGGGAATTATCCCTCAATAACCACACAGGAGAACCTCAACGCGAGAGCGGCTGAAGTCTCTGGTCATCTCTACGTCTGCACCGACTTCGACTTCACCGGCGACTGTGTCAATTTCGCGTTCGAGGTGTATTTCTGCTACACCTTCGACTCTCCATTCCAGGACTCCATCTCGAGCTTTGGCCCCGACGTAGGATTTTTCTGCACTACCTACGTGTGAGTAGCTTTACTGCCCCACATGGATAGTACACATACGGATACGATGCTAATGGGCTATTTATTAGGGACGCCGGATGTCAAGGATTGAGCTACACAGCGGTCAATCCTGGGTTTTCTACCCTTCCTCCTGGCATCAACGACCAAATCAGTTCCTTCGTGTGCGCCCCCCAGTAGAGCGTTTGTCTCGGAGGATTAAAGGATGGTTTTGTGTACTACTGAGCTTCGTTTGTAACATATTATTTCGAATGGGATAACGTCATTGGCCAATGACAAACATATTTCTATTTATACGGTTGGTGAGAGCCATGTCGACGGCCATGTTGTCGATCCCTCGATTCGGATACATGTGTCGAATAATAAACAAACATGTCCTTAGCCAATATCAGTGTCTTGCCAGTACATAGTGATACAAGAATTGGTACAATAGGTATTCCTAAGCATTGAGCAATATAGATCGAGGCCGAGCGTTTCAAGCTCTCGCTTCCCATCCCTCCAATATTTCTGCAACAGGTACATCTTCTGACTTTGGAATAACATTGAACGTAGTATTTGGCGCCCCTCCGGCACGTTTACGGATGCTCGCCATCACCAGGTCCTTCGTCCGCTTGAAATGTTCATTTGAGGGCACCATGTCGATCAAGGTGATTGTGCGAATGGGGCATGCGGGTACATCTAAACACAACCAACACATATCGGAGAAGAGAGCGTCGTGGACAAAGGCGTCTATTTCCTCCATCGTTTTGGCATGACCGTTGGGGAGACGACGGGGCAGCTCGAATTGGATATTGCTTAGGTGGGGCGTGCAACTCCAGATGGGCTGGACAGCGATTTCCTTGGTTCCCGTCGAATATCCATCTTCGTCCCAAAAGCCGTGCGCCCTGAGGGCGAGGGTTGTGATGACCGGTGTGGACTGAAGAATCGTATGGATGTCGGGAATGCGCTCGCGCTCCATCCGTCTGCACGATAGTAGCGACAGAGTGTGCAATGCAGGCAGCTGAAGGCCAGCAAGGAGCAACCCGGGTTTAAAATTCGCGTCACTACCAGGGCGCACGCCCACAAACAGCGTAGAAAGTTGGGGAAGGATGTGTTCGGTTGGCTTTGTATCGTCCATAGCGTCGAATACGCAGTCGAATTCGATACATGCCCACTGTAGACCGGGCACTGCGCGAATAAGGGAAGTCCAGAACTTGAGCGGAAGAATGATATTGCGCAAGGACAGATGGGTCAATGCCCCGCAAGACCAATGGCTTGGGATTCTGTTGGGCGAGGGATCATAGACAGCAATGCTGTCGATGGATAGCCGTCGGACTACAGAGGGATGGTGTTCGAGCCCGAAAAAAAATTGGATGTTATCAAAATAAGTGTCGAGGTAAAAATCGGGTTTGGATAACACGATAGTGTGTAGATTTGGAAATGTAAACTGACCATCGCCGCTGATTTCACCTGCAAGTATCTCCCAGAGATTTTCGATTCGGAGATACTGCGCCGTCATTATATATTCGAGAAGTGCAGTCAATCCATCTGCTGGAAGGAGACACGAATCGGATGGCTCTGATGTACCTGTGTAACTGACATCAATGAACAAAAATGGGGCCATTAAACCCTGTTTCGCTTTCCACCAGTGAATAAAGTCGATTTCATTCTTGAGAACTCGAATATTCGACGGTTCCGACCACCCTTTGAATACCATATCATGGTGTAAATGGACGTGATATGATAGATGCGACCACAAAGTAGGGGATGTGAGCGCGACCGTCCTCCAAGATGAGCAAATCTGGCAGAGCAGCATGGGTGCGATCGTCGTGTTTGGCTGTCGAATTTCAAGAGGATGGCGTGGAAGACAATGAATGAAAATTTCCCGGAGAACGTCGCAGGGAACTCCGCTTATTGGGCTTCTACATGAATGCTTCGATCTCGATAATGGCATCGCTCGGTTGGTAGAGGTGTCCACCATTGAACAGCTCTGGAAGAATTCGAATAGGATGGTGGTTAAAAGCAATTGTCGAATGTTATACGTCGACGTGGAGGTACAACGTGGGTTGATTGTGGGCGTCGGTTAGCATAGCCACATTTTCCGTAAGAACCTTGGTTGAGGCAAGGTGTAGGCAATGCCGATGGAAGTGGGTATGGTTGCCGAAGGTATCGCCTTATCCGCTGACGTTTATCGCGAGAATTGTGAACCTGTCACTGGCAATGACCGCTCGAGTTCAAGCGCGAGTTCCTCTCCTCTATCATTGAGACACTGCACCAGTGCACCCATATTCTCCGACGATAGCCTGCACTTTCAACTCGGTCTTTCAGTCCAGCCGCCAGGCGCAGAAGAGTCTGCATGTTATTGTGCTTGATAGTGGAAACCAGACTCAGCATCGAACAGTTATTAGAAGGCGTTTTGCACGAGGTGACATAAGTACATTTTACATTATTTCACCAATTCAAGCCATTGTTCGTAGAGAAGCAGGACGGAATACGCCAGCACTTGCGAAGACGAGACGATGCAAGTAGAATGTACATGTACAAACAGCACATTTTGCCCGCTGCGACATGTCATAGAATGTAGAGCGCTGAACGCTGCTTGTGATCAAACGTGTCGACAGCCTGGACCAGAGGAAAAGTGAGTCAAATATCGACGCAATCCAGCGGCCCGAGATATAAACCTTCCTGAATGCGGGAACGACCGGACACACACCGTCCTACAACCCTCCATACGTTGTGTTGTGGTCAAGATCATCGAAATTGACAGGGAGGCCTTCGCCTTTCCCGGTCAATGATCTCTGACAGACCCTTCGCTCTCCTCTAGCCGCGAAGCACCCAGAACACGCGCCGTCGCCTTGACACCCGCGCACCCGAGGACCCGCCCGACGACGCGGGCCCCTGTCCCGCCCGTGCGCTATCGGCAGCGTCCTTCCATTACCATGCGCCCGCCCAAAATGCGAAGGACCCCGCCTACCGTCGCATGCACTTGGGCGTCGGGCCACAACGCAGTCATCCTGCCCGCGCGCGCATGTGCGGCCGGTTGTTGCACGCTTTGCAGCGGTATGTGAAGCATGCGTGGATTACGCCCAGGCGTCGAGGTACGACCAGGCGTCGAGGTGTGCCCTAGGCGTGCGGGCCTGGAGCGGATCATCGGGTCTTGCATGGTCATTAGTCGTCGGTGCTACGGCGGATCGGGAGCGACTATAGGGGCAACGGAGACGCAGGCCACAGTCTTGCACGGATGCGGCCTTGGGGAACGAGCTCAGGGCCAGTTGGGATGGGACGGAAGGGTCCGCAGGGACGACTGAGCTGGCTGCCGCGAAAGACGCAACTGTAAGCAAAGGGCATACATCATCCATGCCTACAGGCAGCACGCACTTTCGCGCGCCAGTTCCTCGGTTCGCAGGAGCTGGAAGGAGCAGGCGTCGATAAACTTCGCGCAAGATAATGAAGACATCGACGTACCCCAGAAGTTCTCGCCGCGCTCCTCCTCCCAACGTGATAATCCCGACTCAACGCCTTGTACAGGTCGGGTGCAAGCCTTCCGCCAGCACTCGCCCGGACGATGTTCGAGATCGGGTCCTGCGATGACGGCGCGACTTCGTCAAGGGGGGGATATGCACGATGGGGCGTCGGAATGATTTGGGTTTGGCATGTGTTGCTACAATGGATGCCGTGGGGCGAGGGCGGCGAATGGTCTCTTCTAGAGGCTTCGTCGTTTGGACGTCGGTCGTAGATATCGGTTACGGCGAAGGAGCGGGGGTTTCCAATTGTGTTCAAGACCGCGGGGCGTGCTCTGGGATGCAGCGATACTGGCAGTCTGGCACGCCGTATCAGTACCAGCCTGGTTGTGAGGGCCACCTTTTGCAAGCGCGAACAGCGGATCTTCAAGGATGTTAAGTAGATAGAATAAGAAATGATATCGATGCAACGCACCTAGACTGGGTTGGGGAACAGCCATCGCCTATCTTCCCAGCACCTTGACATCCTTGCCAACGAGTACCAAACAGCCGAGGCCTCCAGACCCATGTCATCCGTGTCGAACACCAGGTGCAGCTCCCGTTTTGTGGCTCGTGCATTGACAGGGCTTCTGTGCTGCACTTGGATCTAGATGACGCTGAGGTTGCAGAGAGGACATGTTGCTTCAAGTCATGTGCGAAGTTAAAGTTTGGGCGACCAAGTCGAGAGCGCTAGCTTCGGCACCATTCTCGAACGTTTAAACATGCATGAATGTAGAAGATCATGGTTTTAAAGCGGTGTCTCTCCAACCGCCATTCTTCCCCCTAAGACCCGCGTCGATTAAGTTCAGTATGCTAGAGGAAAAGGATAACGTACGCATTCGGACCATTCGACATGAACAGAGGCTCGTGCAGCAGCCTAGCTCTACTTTTTCCGCTCAAGTCCTGTCCCCACATAGAATACCCGAGCGAGAAGGAATGGCGGTTGGAGTGGGCGGGACTGAACAGGAGGGCATGAGCAGGACGGGAGTTGGTGACAAAAGCGGGCAAAAGCCGGATAACAGCATTCGTCGCCAACGGAGTTATCGGGCCGCTTGTGAAGGGAAAACCAAAGCGTTCCGTATCGTCCACATCAAGCATGCTGTTCCTTGTAAGTTGTCACAGACGGTTTGGACATCTGTATGAATCGAAAGCATAATTCGCTTTGCTTTCAAGTAGTCGGTACGCGGTATTATGCACCAGAAGAAGATACGAAGCTGTCCTAAATAGATTGGCATATTTGCTTTGACATAATCATTAAAGAAATCTTTTCTCTGAACGTTCCTCGCCGCTCGGTATCAGGCAGATAACTATACTTACAGCTGGTGGGGGTGGTAGTTACAATAATCTAGTTTCCCGAACGCCATTCCTTCCAAGAGTCCGCGAATTCAGTATGTGGTTGCGATATGACGTGCAAAGCGATATTCGACGCATGGCCCGCGCATTTTCGAACACTTGCTATTTTCCGGTGCGCAATATCACTCTCGGGTTGGTGACGTAGCGAAATCGATCCGTGGTCGACGGCTGTGATTGTTTTGATAGGGCATGCGGGATTGGCGAGGTCCAGCCAGCGGTTGTTGGAAAAGAAGGCACTCCGAGCGAAGATAGCCAACTCTTTTGCTGCCTCGCTTTGACTGCTGTGATCACCAGCGATAAGCAGCTCGAGGCGTAGATGTACTAGATGAGGTGCACAACTCCAGATGGGTGCGACATCTCCGACCGCTGGGAGGGTCCCTGTAGAGTAATCTAGTTCGGCGGGAGAGAGGTGGTACCGTTTCCGTAGGGTTAGATTTCTGAGTGCCGGCGCAGACTGCAGGATGGTATAGACGTCAGGAATGCCACGATGGTCCCACCAATCCGCAACCACGGAAGATAGGAAAAGATTGTCGAGGGCAGGTAGATGAAGGCCCATAAAAAGTGGACTAATCAACCAATCGTCGCGGCCGCCAGATGCAATAAACAAGGTGGAAAGTTGCGGGAGGGTACGTTTGATATGGTATGCATCGAATCGGCCCTGGTCATAGCAATTAAAATAGATGTACGCCCATTGTAGACATGGAACAGCCGATGTTACTTGAACCCAGAAATCAAGAGAGATAGAATAAGTGGTGAATGATAGGTGGGTCAGTGTCGACCATTGGGCGGGGATAGTATCTCGGAAGGGCGTTAACACGTCAACAATGGCTAGGCGTCGTAGTACTGGATATGTATGATGGAAATCGTCTAGGCGGTCGCTTGGTGGCTGTTCATGTGTCACCAGAGTATGGAGGTTTGCAAAAGTGACATGGCCGCCGAGTATGTACATCATGACTGGCCAGACTCGATCCCAAAAGGACGGATGGACCTCCAGGTGCTGCGCCGTGGTTATATAGTTCAAAACGAAAGCAAAAGTCGTTTCTTCTCCATCTAAAGGGCTTGTTTCTTCTTCTTCCTCGATAGCAAGGCGGAGAAAGGGCGCAATTGAGCCCTGATTCTGTTTCCACCATCGAATGAACTCGACTTCGTTCTGGCGAAATGCCCAGCCTCCCGGGGAGACCCATGATGTGAACCGAAACGATAGGTGCGACCAAATGATAGGAGTCGTGAGTGCAATCGTTCTCCAAGAAGAGCAAATGTGGCATAAGAGTAATGGCGCGATCTTCGTATTGGGTTGGCGAATTTCAAAGCGATCTTGGGGAAGACAATGGACGAAGATATCGAGGAGAACGTCGTAAGGAACCGTGCCTATCGGGCTCTTGGTCGAGTGTCTGTCTTTTGATGATAACATCGTCTTGGAAGCAAAGGCAAAGGGAGACGTTGAAATTTTGCAATCGGAACATGGCAATCGATAATTATAGGAGCCGTTGCGGTTGCGCAACGGTCAGGTGATTTGGCCTGATGTGCCAAATGGCGAATGTCTCGTCGCCTGCGCGTCGCCTGCGCGTCGCGCCGCGCAAGAACAAGTACATATACTAACGAAGATTGATCATTGACGAAGCCACTCATATTATTGCATCTACAATACATGGAGCAAACAACGCATCACGAGTCGCCATGACATCCCAACTCCCCAAGTCTACCTAGTACCTACATGATACTGACTGGCAGTGACTGCACATTCGGTTCCAAGGGACGACAACTAAAGGTAAGTACCCCAAGAACATTCTTACGACAAGTCAAATCAACCATTCCACTGTAAGATCTTTTCGCGAAGCGTAATGTTGGTCGTCGTCCGCGACACGGATATAAATTTTGGGCAGGAGCTCTTTGAATCAGCTAGAGAAGCAGGACCGCGTTTTTCGAAATTGGACGATGTAAGGAGAATATACGAACAGCAGAGGCGGACTGCTACCACTCATCACGAAATTCAGCCTCCCGCGCCCGACCCAGCGCTTGGTCAAACGAGTCGAAACCTGAAGTAGACGTTGAGTGAGTACAACAACGTTAATGCAATATGCGAAAACAAATCAGACCTTTCAGAATGTCACAATGACTGGACGTGCATAGTCGTACAGCCCACCATAATTCGTATTGTGTCGAAGATCATCAAGACCGATGTGATTTTACGCCTCCGATCAAGATTCGCACTTCGTTGGTTGAACATATTGGCGCAATTGACCCATCAGCCCGGAAAGGAAGCACGCAATAAGCAACGTCGTTCCATTGAATTTCCTTTCTAGAATGCGAATTGAATTCCACACTTTCCGTCGCATCGCATATACGTTGGGGCTAGGGTATAACACACTCGTCTCATTCGCCAGCCAGTCCGCGGCCAGTCGTCGAACGCCGCCTTGCAGAGCGACATGAAGCGCCCCTTGAATACGCCCCCGACAATCAATTTCTGCCCTAGCAAATAAGACAATCAGCATAATCCCTCCGAAGGCAATCATAAATCCTAAATATCAAAATAACCAAACACTCACTAATTGGTCGAGAAACTGAATCTCGGCGCTCTTGGATCCACCTCCCCAGCCGATTAAATCCATCCACCGCTCGACATGACGTGGCACGGGCCATGGAGCGGGTGGTCGGGTTTCGAGCATCTATTCGAGAAGTTATTGATCTTCGAGGCTGCAACGAATCGTGAGCGCCTATGGTGGAAACGGAGACGTAGTCTACTTACACCGCGGCCTCGAGGAGCGAATTCGCGACTCAGCTGGGATGGGGCGAGAGAGTAGTCTGCGGCGGTGAATGGGCTGCCGCGAGCGACGCAACCATCAGCGATGATCGAATACAAGGAGCACAACACGCTTACTCTGTTGCATAGATCCCAAGCAAGCATGTCGTCGGTCGCCTTATCCCTGACCGCCGCCTAGGAGCACCGCACCTGGTGCGAGATATATACCCCCCCGTATCACACCTCCCGCGTCGCGCCACGGGAAACGTGATATTCAGCGGCTGTCGAACGATCCAGCCGCGTTGAGCTCAGTCGGTTACGCACCGCGTCTACCTGAGGCGCTCCCAAAGAATCTATGAAAAATTCGTTGATGGCCCTCTTTATGAGCTCCTGTGAACGAAGCCCGGCGGCGAAGAGAATGGGTGCCCAGCGTGACTCATGCACAGGATCTACTTGGAAGGTGTCAGTAAAGGTTTATGCAATGTAATTCAACACGAACATACTCTCAGATTCCTTAAGTTCTCCTCCTCCCCAGCGGCGACCCTCCTGACTCAACTCCCAGTACAGGTCCGACACAAGCCTTCCGCTCGCACTCGCCAGGATGACGTTCGAAATCTGTTCCTGCGATGTCGTCAAGGCGAAGAGGTGAGGGTGGCTGATGATCTTCTCGAAACACTTCATTGTTTGGATGTCAGTCACGGGTGTTGGTCGCGGCTGGGAGCAGTGATGGAAAAAAATTCGCGACGGCGAAGCGTCAGAAATGTGTGCAGTGGTACTGGCATTCTGGATAAGTGCCAGCAGACCTGAGCGGCGGATCTTCCAAGATGCTAAGTAAATGAAGCAAGGGAAGACATCAAAGTAAGGCACCTGGACCGAGTTGAAAACAGCCTTCGTCCACGTCTCCAGTGCCTCGTCGTCCGTGCTAATGTGTCCCAGGCTGCGGAGACGTGTCGACTCCATGACATCGGCGACCAACACCCGACGCAGATCCATCCGAATGGCGCTCTCAGTTCGCTGGACGCGTTTGGCTTAGGAACGCGCTCTGCTTGGACGTTGTTGAGGATGGTGACTGAACCTGGCGAAAAGAGGGTACATACCTTTCTCCATAGCGGGTTTCACGGACTCCGCAAATGTTTGCGCGCGCTCCATCGGAGCGTTCCATGTTAAGGGTCCGCATTCGTGATTGTGCTGAAGCCTGGCTGAAGCTCGTGCATTTTCGTGTGCGGCTTGTTCGTGGTATGACGACGCGGCTAAGTTGCTCTAACTAGATGAATGGACGCCGACGTCAGATTCCCAGCGCTTGGAAAGGAAAGCAGAGGACTAGGGCGTTGTACACACCTGAGATAATGCACTGCTGTCGGTCGTTCCTTGGTGGGTCCCAGGCACGAAGGAACGCCAAAAGACGAATCGCATCGAAGGATCCATTCAGATTTCAGTGGGCGTGGCCGCAGGCCAATCTTCGCTTTCATCGTGAGCCACAGAGAATAAGGCTGAGTAGAGCGGGCGTCAGTGGAAGGTTGGATGGAGGAACAACGCATTGGTTGATCGGAGCCAGCGGACCGGTTGTGATGCGTGACGAAGAACAAAAGTGACTGCAACCCACTTGGCAACTTGACCTATCATGACTTGACCTGGAGAAGAGCTAAGCGCTAAGCAAGCTTGTAATCCCTTCATTTCCTGCGATTGTCCGCGAATCATGTCTACTACGTTCTACTGCACTAGTTCCAGTCTTTTGCTACCTCCAAATCCACCCCTGCTCCGCTCTCTCTTTGGCACACTGACACAGTGCCGCAGCGCGCTCTCGGCCGCGACGAGCGCACACACGAACTGCGTGAGGTGCGCGAGCGCCGGGGCGTGGTGAAAGATCGAATGCGCGTCGTACAGCGGCGGCTGGGGCGTGGGAGGCGCGCAGGGAGACGACGCACCCTGATCTACTTCTTCATTCCCATCCCCCTACATGTTGCGTATCTCGCCTTGTACACCCCCTGAACGACACCTCAAACCCTCGCCCCCCATTCCTTCACTACACCCTCCGCGGCCGGCCCTACCAGCCCCGCACTCAGCTCCAGCACGACCCGCGGCGCCCCCGCGGCGCTCGCGCGCACCCTCCCCATCGCAGCCTCGCCCGTCCGGTGAAAAAACGGCGCGCCGTTGCTGATCGTGACCATGCGCACCGGGCACGCCGGGTCCCCGCAGGTCCAGCCACGCGCACTCCGCGGCGAAGACGTGGCCCACGAACAGCGCGAGGAACGCGTCCCGCTCCGCTGCGCGCAGCGCGAGCCGCGCGGGGAGCGCGAGGTGCAGCCGCGCGAGCGCCGGCGCGTGCTCCCAGATCGGGTGGTCGACGTCGGGGAGCGTGGGCAGGGCGGTCGGGGGCATCTCAAGCGCGGCGGCGGACGGGGCGATGGTGTCCAGGGGGTCTTCCAGAGAGAGCTCGGTCACCGCCGGCGCGGAGGTGAGGACGGTGCAGAGCTCGACGACGGCGCGGCGGTCTTCCCACACTCTCGCGCCGGGCGTGGCGAGCGCCAGCGTGTGCACAGCAGGGAGGTGGAGGGCCGTGAACAGGGCGCTGAGGGGGAATACGGCGCTGCGCTCTAGCGTACTGCGAATGACGATGGAGAGGGTCGTCAGCGCTGCGATGGTGCACTGCGGAGGATGGGGGGTCCCGTGGGGGATATCGAACGGCGGAGTGTCGAGGGTGAGGTCGAAGTGCCCCCATCGGAGGCGAGGGACGGCGCGGATCAGGGAGAACCAGGAAAGGAGAGAAACCGAGGCATGCAGGGAGAGGTGGGTGAGGGCAGACCACTGAGTGGGAAAAACAAAGGCGTTCAAGAATTTGACCTCCATTAGGGATAGACGCCGCAGTGCTGGGAGGGATAGAGCAGTCTGGAAGGTTTGGAGGTCGTAGAATGGGTGCGTTCCACTCAATGTGTGTTCGTCCTCTGTCAGCACCGTATGGAGGCTAGGGAAGTTGACTGGATGTCTAGCTACAAGCTTCGTAAGGATCCAGTCCCAGAAGAACATATCAAGTTCGAGACATTGCGCCGATGTCAGATAATCGAAAAGGAATACCGCGTTGCTCGTCGTCGGCTTCTGGTTTTCGTTGCCACGGCCTATCTGGCCCACCTTGAAGGCAAGGCGCGGTGGGATCCCACCCTGCTTCGCTTTCCACCAGCGAACAAACTCGATATCGCGCTCTTCAAACTCATATGTCCAGAAGGTGGGCCCATGTATCGCTACGATAGGGAACTCATAAGAAAGATGTGTCCAGAGGATGGGGAAGGCCTGCGCGAGCCGTCGCCAAGACGAACAAACATGGCAGAGTAGGATCGGCGCTGACGTGGTGCTTGGCTGCTGTTGGAGGAGAGGGTAGCGCGGGAGGCAGTGGATGAAGATTTCAAGAAGGATCTCGTATGGGAGCAAAGATATTGGGTGAACCAGAGGAGGCGAGGTGGGGGAGGGCATTGGATGGTTTGCGGATGTGGGCAAGATCTCTCGAGCTTGGTTGTCGGTGTAGCGAGGCATTGAGGCCCGCGTCGGGGAGTACGGGCCGGTAATTTGGACCTTGTTTTGGGGCCGATCTGCTGTTGTGGCTTGGAGCCATGATGTGTGCGTCCTTCCAAGGGGTGTGCAGCGGCAAAATCTGGCATATGGGGTAGGGAGGGGGGGTGCCTTCATGAGGCCTTAACCAAACTTTTTTTTCTCGAGACAAAATCTCTGCTCAGGGGGCCATATCTGCATTCATTTGTATGCTTAACAGTCAAAATATGATGTTTCTGACACCTGTTACTTAAATACAAGATATTAGGTTTGAATAAGTCTATATAACCCAGTATAATAGCCTATTAATTGCCCGTAGAGTCTCTATTTGGTTCTGAATATAAAGAAAATCAAAATCTATAAGTCAGTATCATCTCCAAAGGAAACATCTAGGTCCAAAAACAGCTGAATCAATGTTTATATATATTTTACTAGTGCTTAGGATTTTTTTTACCTTGTCCACTACCTAGCAATCTTATTCCAAGCTTTATAGGTAAAAATTTGTGTATATGATTCTACCTAGAATGATTCTGTTAAGTAATTCTCACAATAATATAGAATGGGCCTAACTCTGATTCTATAGAGCTATTATTATAGAGATCTCAATATATAATATATAGTGTAGCCTAGCCTTTTGCTCATATTTAGATTATGAATGTCCAACCTATACCCATACCCACTGACCATGGGTCAAACTCGCTATGGGTCACCCTTGGGGGTTGTTTGTTTGTCATATATTATCTATTTTAAGTAATGATGCAATCAAAACATGTGATTTATTTCCTTTTTTGGAGTGGGTAGGGGGGGAGGGGGGACCAAATTTGCCTTAACCAAACTTTTCGACCTCATATATCTGAGATTTTTTTTGCACACCCCTTGCGTCCTTCACTACTTAATCATCCGGGTCACGTGATTATCTTTGGGGCCCCTCCGCAGATAATCTTTGGAGAAACCTTTGGAGACTTCTGTAACTTCACTCTACAGATAATCTGCAGAGACTTTCTACAGGTTGGCCTGCAGGTTATCTTTACAATTCTCTGTAGAAGAACTCCACAGATTACATATGAAAGGTCTCTGCAGAAAATCCCACAGACATAATTTACGCCAACCTGTGCACTGTCTTTGCAGAAAATATTTGGAATTGTCTACAGATAGGGTGCACACGTTATTCCAAGGAGAATAAATGGGACATTCTACAAATACACTCCACAGATAAAATATAAATTCATTCCATAGCTAATTCCATATGTAACCTATGGGTCAAACTTTGGGACCAATCTTTAGAGGGCCTCCGAAGTTTGGCGCCCCCGACGTGTGACCCGAACAAGCCTTTCCCATGGAGAAACATGCGCAGGACGTGAAGATTTTATTATCAACGCAATGTCAAATGTACCTCTGCTACTTGTGTGTTAATTAACCATTTCATGTACTCAAATCAGTGCGGCATGGCGAACAGCGGTTGATGTTCAGAGGTGTCAATGGTTTGCGCACAAAAGTAATGCTCATGGTGTCAAGCGACATGAAGCGAGGCGAAGATGTGTTACTAAAGCATGAGGATGACTGATCACCGAAGATAGCCATGAACGAGCAAAATCGTGACGGGCAACAGAGCTCAACCTGCAAGGACGCCAATGAGGCTGGTTGCATGCACACCACGGCGGTGAGCACGACACGGTGAAATCGCCCCTCCTGCCACATTGGCGACCTTGCGGTGAAATCGCCAGAGGAGCAACCAATCACCTACATCTGCTGTTCTTTCTTGCCACCGTTCCAGGTGCATGGCACCCTGGATCACCATAGGTGTTGGAATAATGCACGCAACGCGCGTGCGGTGCGCGCGTACGGTCCGAGGTCAAACGCGCCGCAAGCTCGTTTCCACATGGTATCAGTATGCAATATTGCATTTCGTTTCTATCGTTTCGTGCGCATTCGTTCACCGAATGCGCCATGTGTTTACTTTCTTTTGTCTCGTTCTTATCCCTTTTGGTACGACGGAGCTTTTCACGGATTCTCTAGATATACGGCGTAGTTACATTTTCGTGCACCTCAGTTGTTTGCCCCCCAAACCAACTGAGGTGAGCTTTATTCTATTGACATTTATCTACCTTTTCTTACAACGTTTGTAGCTTGATATTCTTACAGGTAGATACACTGAATATTAGTTGTTTGCCCCCCAAACCAACTGAGCTTGATATTCTTACAGGTTATGGGCCCCGAGAACTGTTACTAAACTCGAAATAACCATTTACTGTCGATCTACCTCTCGTACGAAATTCTAACCATGGCTTCCAACCCAACATCTCTTTCTGACACCCTCCCATCCTCCATACCCAAGCTCGATGCAACCGGGATGAACTGGGCAATTTTTTGCGTGCGTTTCCAGGATGCCGTGGAAGCGAAAGGCTTCTGGGATCACTTTGACGGCTCGTCGCCGCGCCCTGGGGCCGCCGACGATGCTAAACCCACTGCAGAAGAGAAAGCTGCCCACAAGCTCTGGGACAAGGACGAGATGTCCGCGAAGTCACTCCTTACGCAGAAAATCCCCGACTCGACGTTGATGCGCGTTCACGGAAAGCCAACCGTTCACGCGCGCTGGGAAGCTATCAAGAAGGAATACACCGAGAAAGGCGCTTACGCGCAAACCGACATGCGCGCGCGCTTCCTCGAGATGAGGTGCCCCGACAAAGCCAACGTGCGCGAGTTCCTGGACAGTCTGCGTGTGAAGCGCGAGGAGCTTGCGTCCGTGGGCGTCGAAATCGACGAGAAGGACTATCGATCCACCATTCTTTCCTCCCTACCCTCTGCTCTCGCAAATTTCGCGTCCATGCAGCTCGCTGCGGCGCGAATGTATGCCCCGACTCAAACCATCGATCCCGATATCTTGATTTCCTTGATTTCTGAGGAATTCGAGCACCAGAAGAATCAACACGCCGGCTCGGCGCGGCGTTCTGGCGGTAAATCAAAGAACGACGGCGACGAAGCCATGTCTGTCACCGGTGGATCGTCGAAGGGCAAATCGAGTGGTGGGAAGGGCAGTGCGAATTGGCGCTCTCGTATCACTTGCTGGAACTGCGGGGAGAAAGGCCATTTCAAAGACAAGTGCCCAAAGCCGCCGAAGGATAACGACGGCAAAGGCAAGGGAAAGGACAAGGACACGAAGCCCTCTGGATCTGCGAACGCTGTGGTCGACGACTCCGATAGCGATATTGCGTTTGCTGTTAGCTGTGAAACCGAAGATGAGTCTGACGACGGACGCGAATCAACTTCGGCCACCTCCATTCATCCCCCATCATCTCATGCATCCATGCCTGATTTATTCCAAGTCTCGGACACTGAATCGGATGCTGGCCATGAGGCCGATGTCGACGACGACGATGAGGATGGTTGGTTTTCGGAGGTTGCGAGCGACGCTGGGGATTACGCTGATAACGCGTGGGATGCCGATGAAGATGGCGAGCCGCTGGTCGTGGCTGAGCCTCCGGTCGAGGACGCATTCGTCGCATCGCCGCATGAGCGCGTTGCTGATACCGCACCGCGCGTAGAAATTTTGGACTCTGGGACGACGCGCCACATCTCCCCATACTCCAATGACTTCGATACGCTCACGGATATTCCGCCGAAACCTTTGCGCGCTGCCAATCAAGGAAGCTTCAGCGCGGTCGGCGTGGGCGAGCTTGTTATCGACGTACCAAATGGTGTGGAAGCTAGTCAGCTTCGTCTCACCGAAGTTCTTTATTCGCCCGAGGTCGGCTACACCTTGGTTTCTATCGGGCGTCTTGACGACATGGGTTTCACATCCACTTTTGGAGGCGGGCGATGTGTTATACGTGCGCCGGATGGTGCGCGTGTTGGAGTTATTCCCAAGAACAGCAAGGGGCTGTATCGGATTGAGCACGAGCTCGATTCTGCCAACGCTGTGGGGGAGAAGATCAGTATCGATCAGCTTCATCGCCGTCTCGGACATATCTCACCTGCTGTGGCCAAGCGCCTGATATCCAACAATCTTGTCAGCGGTGTGCGCTTTGAGGAAACCTCGTCCGGCGACCCTTTCTTTTGCGAGTCATGCGTTTACGCAAAGGCAACGCGTAGGCCCGTCCCCAAGCAGCGCGAAGGAGATCGCACGACCGAATTCGGTGGAGAGATCCATTCTGATCTCTGGGGACCGGCGCCTGTTGAATCGAAGGGTGGAAAGCGTTATTACGTCACGTATACGGACGACAAGACTCGACTCACCAATATTTACTTCCTCGCAAAGAAATCAGGCGCGTTCGATTCCTACAAGGACTACGAAGCCTGGTGCGGCACGCAGCTCGACGCGAAGATCAAGTGCCTTCACTCCGATAAAGGCGGTGAGTACGAGGGGCGCGAGTTTATTTTGCATTTGAACTCGCGCGGGACGACGCAGAAGCGCACGGTCCACGATACGCCGCAGCAAAACGGCATAGCGGAGCGCCGAAACCGCGTCATCGTTGAACGCATTCGCGCGCTGTTGCACGCGAGCGGCTTGCCGCGCTTTTTGTGGGCGGAGGCAGCGCGCCATGTTGTGTGGTTGATGAACCGCACGTCGACCAAGGCGGTTGATGGCCAGACGCCTTACGAGGCGGCATTTGGAAAGAAGCCCGACCTTCGGGATGTCCGCGAGTGGGGCGAGAAGGTGTGGGTGCGCATTGAGGGCGGGGATAAGTTGGGCGGCCGCGTGAGGGAAGGACGATGGATGGGTTTGGATGAGAAATCCAAGGGCGTGCGGGTGTACTGGCCAGACAAGAAGACGGTGTCCGTCGAACGGAACGTTTATTACGATCCGACGGGGACGTCCGCCTCTCGTCTCGAGGGGAGGATTGGGACTTCAATGTCGAGACGAAGGCAGACCAAAGGCCCGGACAAGTCCAAGGCATGATCCACCCCGCCGCAACAACGCCCGCACCGTCAACCTCAGACCCTATACCCCCGGTACCCACTCCAGAGTACGACACCGCAGAGTCTGACGCGTCATCCAACCAAGCGCCCGAGCTCAGGCGCTCGTCGCGCGTGCGCAAGCCCGGCCCGGTGTTGCGAGACATCCTCGAAGGCCGCGCAGTCACTGGAGAGCGCAGGCGAGCCGCGCGCGCCCCGCAAATCCCAAATCCAGCGCCTATTGACGATCTCAACGATCCTGAGGGTGCGTCACCCGAAATCGAACCCGTTCTTGAAGGCAAAGGTGCCGCGGAATGGATCATGCCTGCCGAGGATTTCGTGCAAGAGTACGCGATGGCGGCGGAAATTAGTGAGGCGGAGGCGCTTGAACCGCGCAACCTCACGGAAGCGAAGCAGCGACCCGACTGGCCGCTGTGGGAGAAGGCGATTGAGGAGGAATTGAAGGTGCTGAAGGAGTCGGAGACGTGGATTTTGGTTGCGCCGCCGGATGGCGCCAACGTCATCGGGTCAAAGTGGGTTTTTCGTGCCAAAAAGGACGCAGCCGGGAACGTCGTGCGCTACAAGGCGCGCCTCGTTGCGCAGGGCTTCTCGCAGGTGCCGGGCGTCGATTATTTCGATACGTTCGCGCCCGTTGCGCGCCTCGCGTCGATACGAGCAATTCTTGCATACGCGGCCGCGCTCAACCTTGAAATCCATCAAATTGACGTCAAGGGTGCTTATCTCAATGGACTACTCACCAAGAACGAAGTAATCCACATGCGCCAACCTCCTGGATACGCGACCGACCGCCACCTCGTTTGCCGCCTCCTCAAGACGTTGTACGGGCTCAAACAGTCCGGCCGTCGTTGGTATCAGCGCCTCGTCGAGATCCTCGTCGAACTCCTGGGTTTCAAGCGCTGTGAAGTCGATCAGGCTGTATTCTACAAGCGCAGCGACGATGGAAAGGAACTCACCATAGTTATGGTGCATGTCGACGATTGCACCATTGCCTCGACGTCGTTGGCCCTTATTGAAGACTTCAAGGCGGAGATCGCAAAGCATGTCGAAATTACGGACCTTGGAGAGCTTCACTGGCTCCTCGGAATAGAAGTCCGTCGTGTGCGCGAGCAGCGGCGTTTGCTTCTCTCGCAACGTTCCTACATAGAATCCATCATTCGTCGATACGGACTGCAGGATCTCAAGCCCGTCTCCATTCCGATGGATCCCAACACCCGCCTTTCGTCCGCCGATTCCCCTTCGACGACGCAGGAATACGCGCGCATGCGAGACGTCCCGTATCATGAAGCGGTCGGCTCGTTGATGTACGCCGCGCTCGGTACGCGCCCGGATATTGCGTACGCCGTCCAGAACGCATCGCGCTTCTCGTCGAAGCCAGGCGTTGTGCACTGGGACGCCGTCAAGCGAATTTTTCGATACTTGAAGGGCACGCAGGATTTGTGGTTGGGATATGGCGGCGCTGGGAAGGAATTGGTAGGGTACGCGGACGCAGATGGAAGCATGGCGGAAGACCGTCACGCAATCAGCGGATATGCGTTTATGTTGAACGGCGGCGCCGTTTCTTGGAGCGCGAAGCGACAGGAAATCATTTCCCTGTCGACCACGGAGTCCGAGTACGTTGCGGCGACGCACGCGGCCAAGGAAGCGCTCTGGCTTCGATCGCTTCTGACTGAGGTCTTCTCAACGACACTCGACGCGACGACGCTCTTCTCGGACAACCAGTCCGCCATTGCACTCACCAAGGACCACCAATACCACGCCCGCACCAAGCACATCGACGTGCGCTTTCACTTCATTCGCTGGATCGTCGAAAACGGCTCGATACGCCTCGTTTATTGCCCAACCGACGACATGGTCGCAGACGCGCTCACGAAAGCTCTCCCCTCGCCGAAAGTCAAACACTTTGCCGCGGAATTGGGACTCGCGTCGGTTTGAGGGGGAGTGTTGGAATAATGCGCGCAACGCGCGTGCGGTGCGCGCGTACGGTCCGAGGTCAAACGCGCCGCAAGCTCGTTTCCACATGGTATCAGTATGCAATATTGCATTTCGTTTCTATCGTTTCGTGCGCATTCGTTCACCGAATGCGCCATGTGTTTACTTTCTTTTGTCTCGTTCTTATCCCTTTTGGTACGACGGAGCTTTTCACGGATTCTCTAGATATACGGCGTAGTTACATTTTCGTGCACCTCAGTTGTTTGCCCCCCAAACCAACTGAGGTGAGCTTTATTCTATTGACATTTATCTACCTTTTCTTACAACGTTTGTAGCTTGATATTCTTACAGGTAGATACACTGAATATTAGTTGTTTGCCCCCCAAACCAACTGAGCTTGATATTCTTACAATAGGGTCAGCCTAACGTCAACAAAGAGAAGGTGCGCACCATGTTCATGCATTTTTGATCCAAATACGACCTTTCACGGAACCCACACCAGTTATCTAGGGCCATCGAAAGTAACTGCATCAGACGCTTACAGAAAAACACAGATCGCCACTGCGAGATTCATGCCTCCATGCAGAGCGAGCTTCGAGCACCACATTCGCAGCTTCGACCTCCATCCACTGTCTTCACAGTCCGATGAACGCCAAGTTTGCTTGTCCGTCGGCGCCTAACGCGAGGTCTGACGAGCCCAGGTCACAGGGTACTGGCGGTGGGGCGGTGCTATGGATGGGTTTGCGGACAGACCGTCATTGTATCGAGGGAGTTCTGTTTCGGTACAGGAAGTGAAGAGACTTCTGATACACCGAGGACATCAACTCCGATAATCGAAAACATAAGTATCAGCGCAGACAAAAATTTTGCTCCAATCTATCGATAGAACAGAAAATGTAATCGTTGCGCAAACATCGCGACTGAACCAAGGAGTGAATGACAGATAAGGAGAACAGAAGTCACAAGGTTGCTTCTGCCTAACATTTATCTAGGTCCTGGAACGATGCGAGCTTTGTACTACAACGCGAGATCGCAAATGCCATGGCAAGGCTTGACCTTGTCTCTCTTTCCACTTTCCTTTAGACGAAAAAAAACGCGCGCCCCAATTCCGTAAATTGCCTACCTGTATGTAGACGGCACCGATATGTCGTAATAGAGAGTTGCCTGCTTTAGCGACCTTAAATATATCCGCCGATAGTCTCGGCCGAGCTCGGTCTTCATTAAGAAACAACGTGCCCTTTCACATCGATTAGATTACAGGTCCCAGGATAACGACCATTTTCCCAGTATAAATACGAATGTGCGCCGCCAGCTACACCGTTCTTTCGACAAGTAATGTCTTCTCATCCCACACCTCTCCCCGGACTCATTCTCCCTCCCAATCTTTGATGACATTGACGACTTCATCCAGGCTCCGATGAACTCTGTACGGCCCACGATATGCAGTAAGTCGCCCATCTCCTCAGTCTATTTTTCGATTTTGCCAGTCGCCGGGCCCCGTCAGTCATCACTCCCGTTCACCACATTAACGAACACAGACCCCATATAGCGCCCACCTACTCTGATCTCCTCCCGCCGCCATTTTGTATCTCAGTAACCTTTGTATCTTGTTAAACCCCGACTACATTTGTCATATACTTATTCAATACTTATTTGAACATCGCTTCCGCCCCATTCTTCAGTTTCCGTACTGCAGGCTATTACATAGATATAATCTGTTGTTATTTCATGTTACTCAATGTGTCCATGATTTCTTTGATTTTGGAATGCAATTTTATCATCATGTCTTCTTGGGTCATTAACTCGGGATGATTCGAAGTCTCCCTATCGTTCGTAACTGACAGAACCATCTATACGAACTTCGTCACGACGATGATGCTGGCTCAAAGAAGAAACAAATTTGAATGTATATTGCGAAATAACATATTCATCCAAAACCGCAACGACCATAACCTAGAGTCAATCCGCTATATGGATACCACGAATCCGCGGTCTTCGAGAGCGACACATACAACTAACACATCCACACAGGAGGGACGAACGAACGCGATAGACCCGAGTCCTGCCTCGGTTCTTCCGTCGAACGCGCAAAGATACCTACCCATCAGGCCCGCCTGCACGCCAGCTCGTCCTAGCCGTTCACGAACGCTCCTGAATTCAAGCCCACGTGCGGTCCAGAAACAAAGGGAGAACGGCGCCAGAAGAGCACGCGTACACGCCGTTCACAGACAGCCAGCCTGTTCCGCGCTCCACACCCGCCGCGAACACCCACCCGGCGTGGAAGGCCAGCAGCGGACCCCGCCGCGGCGCCGGACACCGCCCCACTGCGCCCGACCACGCAGACCGACGCGACCCAGGCGCCGCCTTCGCCATCCACACGGCCAGGAGAGCGGGCTGCGGCGCCGCGCACCGCGCCACGCCCCCACGGGTCACCCCAACGCGCTCTGCTCATACGCGATCGAGGAGCATACAGGTCTGCCTGACAGGTGTTGCCCGCGATGACGGATGGGAGGGGAGGCACAGATTCAAGAGCCACGGATAGCAGCACAGAAAGTCCTCAATGGCACCGCCGCCGCCCCACCGCGCGCGGGAGCATCGTGTCCCATTTTCACCCCTCGCACGCCGCCCGCGGGGCCACGAAAGGTGTACACAAGCAAGTGCACCGCAGAATGCTCTTAGACATACACCCTCTCCCTCCGCTGCGCTGCAGCATGTATCTGAAAAAGGGAAAGCACGCGGGGACGAGGGAGTCAAGAATACACGGAAACGCACTGGCGACGGCGAGGGGCGTGCAAGGCGATGGATACGGATGGCAGGTGAAATATGGCAAGAACGGCAGCGGTACATGCGGGTCGTTGCAGGCGAAACACACGCACAGGTGAGATGGAAGAAGAGAAAAAAACACAGGCTTCGGCGAGGGAGAGATGTCCAGGCTAACTGGTGGAGCTAGAATAATAAGGACGTGTCGTGATAGCCTCTGCAAGTTTGCGAGAGGACAGGCGCCGAATATGCGTGCGGCAGAAGACACCGGATATCGCGCAGCAGAGGGGAGCAGGAACAGCGGCATGAGACTGCCCCCAGATCCACGGAAGACGAAACAAAGCCTGCACGGACCGCGAACAACGCCGACTTCAACATTGACCGACATAAACATCGATGCCAATAGAAACGGTTTCAGGTAAGTCGAACACTTGAACAAACGGAAAGGAGGGCAGAAACCGCAGCCGATAACGGAGGGGGAAAAAAATGCATCGATAGCCTCACGACCCACAGCAGATGACCATCCTCATTGGAACACCACTTTAAATCTGGGATCTACCCATGCCGCAAGTCCAGTGCACAGTCGTACTCCCGACCGCCCATAGTCCCCGTCACTCGTCATGTGGATGTTTCATCTTTCCTGGACAGTGGACACCGACAGACGCCGTGGGCACGGGCAGCGAAGCGATACGCGTGGCAACGAGAGCGTGCAGGCAGGGGTAGATCAGAGGCAGTGGCCAGTGGCGGACGGTGGCTGGTGCAGTAGGTGGCAGACATGAGTCTGGGAAATGACAGTGAGGGAAGAAAGGGATGGTACGGCCGCTCGGAACCTATGAACCGAGGTTGGTGGACGCCACAAGTAGAAGCAGCGTCCATCCCTTGGTGGGAGGTAGTGGTGGTACACTTCGGACAGTGTGATGTTTGGTTTCTCGTCACAAACATCACAATCGATCCGATGGTTCCCACGTCCATCCTCTTCCTTCCTCTTCAGTCTTATCATCCGTGGCTCACATTCAAAGTTAAGATTGGGCTGGGGATACCCGAATCTAAATGGTTCTTTCAGCACGAGCCGTCTTTTGATGTTCGCACTCATCCACTCGACTCACTGAGACCAGTGCGTGTGGTGTTGGTCGCGCACGGCTGCGTCATCGATCATTATATCAGGTGTGTACGACCTAGTCCTTGTCCATCTATTCCATGTATTGTGTATTTGACCTCGTCGTTCATCTATTCAGGAAGAGGAACCAAGCGTCGTATACCTACCCCTCCAAGTCCCAACGATGAAATCCGCCCCCACGTTCAGCACCGCCAACGAAATGTCCCCAGCCGCGTTCCGTCGACGCTCCCCGTCCACTCCGATGCCCACCAAGACGCACGTCCTATACCGCCTCTCCGCATCACTCGAACCGTTGCTCACTGCCAAGGCTCGCTGGACAGGCCCTGATCGATCCGCGACGGCTACGCTGTATCGTCGTACCATTCACATGCCGCGTACGAAGAGCATGAGCGGTATAGACGCGTAGTCGATACACGGGGCATGAAACGCAGGGCGTTCGACGTGCCTCCGCTACCTTGAGCTCATTGGTGAGGCTGCTGAAGCCGCAGACGCTGGGGAAGTGGACGTGGTCAAGGGCTTGTTCACCAACGCGGTCCAGATGCGCTACATTGACTATCCGTATACTACTCCATCTCACATTCTGCACAAACTAGTCGGTGCGGATACCGCGTACCAGTATCAACTGCACCCCAGAGGCGCGTCTCGCCGTCGCGAACACGATGGCGTCATCGTTCCCACCCGCGACCAACACTCAACCAATGAAGCGCGTAGAAAAGATTACCAGCCAGCCCCACCTCACCCCGCGGCGTCGATCCCAGCGAGCCAGGCCAAACCCACTGCTCCGCACCGCACCGCGTATCTTTTCCCTTGACGGCGTCGCGGCCCTCGGCGCAGGAGCCGATCTCAAACGTTGGGCTCGTGCCGGAACTGTACATACAGGGCGTTGAACGTGGAGGATCGCCGCTGGAGGCAGGGATAAGGCGATGAAAAGGAAAAGCCTGCTTGGGACTCATGCGCGGGAGTGAGTCGCGCTGTGTTATATTTCCGTTGTTTGATCTCTGCTGATGTCGTTCGCGGCAGCCAGTTCGCCCCTGCGGACCACGCCCTCGTCCGTATCCCATCACAACTGGACATAACTGGGCACGAACTCGTTTTTCGCGGCCGCAGTGGTAAGTCGCCTGCGTCTCCGTTTCCTCCGTCATCGCTCACGATCCGTTGGACTCCAAGACCAACCACTGCGCAAGACCCGCACGACCCGCTCCCAAGTCCGCGCTAGCTCTTTGCGCTCCAGGTGGCTGCGCCCTGCCTCGGCGTCCTCGACACCATCAACATGGAATAAGGGGCGTAGGACGCTGCGTGCGCGCGGGGTGTGGTCGTTTGGGCATGAGCATAAGGGTTAAGGACATGCGCAGGTGCGGCGCGGGACGATAGCGCTCGTCCCCCAAACCCAGCAACATCGCGACACCTAGAGACTTTTTTGAGGCTTTCGTTGGCGGTGATTGACCAGATAATGGCTCAGGTGTGTCCCGTCTTGGGGCGTGTACTGAGCTGGGCGCTGATGCTTGGTGCGACAGGGTGTTCAAGCGGCAGGAAATGCAGACCTTGATTGGGCGCCTAACTTCTTCTAGTGATCGCGGTGATCTTCGACACCATGTGCACTGTGGAAGGCGGAAATAGGATGCGCATCGGCGCATTCTGACTTGCGATTGCCTGCGTTTTCTGACGGTTCGTAGCTGGCCGCCTCTGTTGTTCGTGCATTCGAATTTCATCGGCTGCTATCCAAAAATGCTGATGACCCTTCCGGCATGCTTCGCTAGTGGATTCAAAGAGCTCTTGCCCAGCTCTTCATGAGGAGAAGCCGAGTGTACGCTTCGCGAGAAGAGGTTGGAGGTTATCAATTCGGCTTGATCTGACGTTGTAAAAAAAATCTTGGTAGTTGTGGGACTTTTTGTTTTCGTGTTAGATAGCCTTGGGCTTTATTTCAACTCTGTGTATTCTGATTGTAAGAATATGGATGGTTTCCTTTGTTAGCACATTCTTGCGCGACGCGCAGGCGATAACTTGGATGTGGCATTTGCCACTCGGCACATCGGGCCAAATCTCAATGTGTTCTGGGTCCGGAGGCGAAGATACGTAGCTGGCATGTATCGGGATAATCTTCGGGACACGGCGGCCTGGCAGGGGCCAATGCTGTGTATAATCTATCACTATCACTATCACCTGACGGTTTCGGCTTTTTCAATTGTCGAGACTCGATACCCAGTTCCGAAATTTCCAACGTCCCGCTTTGCCTCTGCTTCCACAACGATGCTATCATCAAAATCCAGTCCTTCGACCAAGAGCCCGATAAGCACAGTTCCTTACGACATTCTCTTCGAGATCTTTGTCCGTTGTCTTCCCCAAGACCGCTTTGAAATTCGCCAGCCCGAAACGAGGATCGCGCCCATACTCTTATGCCATATTTGCTCTTCTTGGAGAGCGATCGCACTCACAACTCCTATCCTATGGTCGCAACTATCGTTTTGCTTCACAATACGGGGCTGGGCATTTGTCCAGAACGAGATCGACTTCATCCGATGGTGGAAAAAGAATCAGGGCTCAATTGCGCCCTTTCTCCGCCTTGCTATTGACGGAGATCACAACAAATTCAGACCTCTAGCTGGAGACGTAACAACTGTTGCTCTTGTTATGAACTATATGAGCACGGCACAGCACCTGGAGATCGAGCCGCTCTTTTGGGACCTAGTCCCAGCCGTGATGTACAGAATCGGAGAGCCTGTCACATTATTTCCAAATCTCCATACTCTGGTGGCATATGAATGTCCACCGCGCTCCCGCACAAACCATTATTTCCATCATATGTTCCCAGCATTGCGACGTCTAGCCATTGTCGACAAAAACCAGTCTCTCAAAGATACCTCTATCCCCGCCCAATGGGCGACATTGACCCACCTATCCATCACCACTTTCATTATCTCTCTTGATTTCTGGGTCCACTTAACATCAGCTGTTCCTCGTTTACAATGGGCGTACGTCTACTTCAATCATCACACTCCATCCGACCCCGACAAATACGCAAACCCTATCCCACGCATTCTCCCGCAACTGTCCACCTTGTTCATTCGGTCAAGCGACAACAACGGCAACGACTCTCTACTCAGTCCACTTTTTGTGGGCCTGCGTTTACCTGCCCTCCGTAATCTTTTTCTGGCTTCTGTCATCGGGCAGTGGTGGGACCACAGCGGCATCACCGATATCCACACCATCCTCCAGTCTGCGCCTGCCCTCCAAAATCTCACCCTGCTGAAATACAACTATCTCTCTCGTGCCGAAATAAATTATGCCAAAGGGACCGCCGCCGCGGTCGGCGGCGTCGGGCCTATCTGGAGTTGCGTGCCTCACTTAGTGCATCTACAACTCGAACTGTATATAGCGCGCGATTACGGTGACCGTGAAAGCGAGGCACACGCAGAGAAAGAGTTGGCTATCTTCGCGCGCAGTGCCTTCTTTTCCAATAATCGCTGGCTGGACCTCGACAACCCCGTGTGCCCTATCAAAACCATCACCGTCATCGACCCCGGATTGTCGTCGCCCAGTCACCAACCCGAGAGCGACACGCACCGGAAACCACCGATTATTCGAAAATGTGTCGGGAATGCGTCGAATATCGCTCTGCACGTCATATCACAACCATTCACTGATTTCGCGGACTCGTGGAAGGAATGGCGTTCAGGAAATTAGAATTTTATAACTATTACACAGATTTGTACGTTGTTATCTGCCTAATACCAAGATTTATTCTGCAGAGACTTGGAATGAAGAGCGGTCGAGATATCAAAGGACTTCAGCAATCATAAATTCCAAATATTAAAAATTCACTCCTGCCTGAATTGATCGAACCTCGGCGCTTTTGGATCCACCTCCCAAAGCCGATGAAATCCATTTAGCGCTCGACATCGCGATGCGGCGCGGGCCTTGGAGCGGGTGGTCGGGTTTCGAGTAGTTGTTGGAGTAGCTGTCGGTCTTCGAAGCTGCAACGAATCGTAAGCGCCTATGGTGGCAACGGAGACGTAGTCTACTTACACCGCGCCCTCGAGGAACGAGTTCGTGATCAGCTGGAATATGGCGAGAGCATGATCTGCTGCAATGAACGGGCTACCACAAACGACGCAGCCGTCAGCGATGATCGAATTCAAGGATCACAATGTGCTTACTCCTGTGCATGGATCCCAAGAAACCACGTCATGACCTTATCCCTGACCGCCTCCTAGGAGCACCGCATCTGGGGCGCGATATATACCCCCTGCATCACACCTCCCGCGCCGCGCCAGTAGATCGGGCAACGCGATATTCAGCGGCTGTCGAACCAACCAACCACAGTGAGCTCAGTCGATTGCGCACCGCGTCTACCTGACGCGCTCCCAAAGAATTCGTAAAGAATTCGTCAAGGGCCGGCCTTCATTATGATTGATGAGTGCCTGCGAACGAAGGTCGGCGGCGAAGAGAACGGGCGGCCAGCGTGTCCATTCACAGGATCTGGACGGCGTCAATAACATATTACGCAACGTACTAAACCACGAACATACCCCTCAGATTCCCTCAGTGCTCCTCCTGCCCCAGCGGTGATCCTCCCGACTGAAGTCCCTATATAGGTCCGGTACAAGCCCTCCGCCCACACTCTCCAGGATGGGGTGCAAGTTCTGCTCCTGCGAAAGAGATGCCCGATGGGGTGTCGGATGGGGTGGCGCTGGGATCGACGAAGCAGGCTGATGGTTTTTTTCCAAATGCTTCGTCGTTTGATGTCGGTCACGGGTGTTGGGCGGCGATGACATCGTGTTAGGGACGGCGAAGCATTTCTGGGGTGCAGGCCCCAAGGGATACTGGCACGCTGTAGCCAGGTTGTGCGACTGTCACCATTTGCCGGCGTGAGCAGCGGATCTTCCAAGATGCTCAATAAATGAAGCAAGGGAATATATCCACATAACGCACCTGTATCGAGTTGAGACACAGCCGTTGTCCCCGTCCCCAACGCCTCGTCTTCCATGCGAATGATTCCGAGGCGGAGGTGCGTCAACCCCACAACATCCGCATCGAACGCCCGGCGCATCTCCGTTTCGCGGCTCGTGCATCCGCTGGCGGCTGTGCCCCTTGAATCCGAATGGCGCTCTCAGTTCGCTGGGTATGTTCGGCGTAGAAGACGCGCTTTGAGTGGACACGGTTGAGGATGGAGGTTCAATGAGACAGGAAGAGGCTACACACCTTTCACCATCGCGGGGTGCACGGACTCTAGAAATATACACGTGCATTCCATCGAAGCAGCCCGTGTAGAGGGTCCCAATCATAAGTGTCCTTGAGGTCGTGGCTTTTGTGCACAGTATGTAAGTAGTATGACGACGCAGCAGTAGCCGAGAGGAACGGACCCGTGCGTGGTGGCGATTGTGATGCGTGACGAAGAATCACCGCCCGTGACCACGTCCAGCGGGCTGGCCGCTGGGATCTAGGTGCCGCAGCGCAAGCCACACGCTTCGGCGCGACGAGCGCGCGCAGGTCTTTGTGCACCAAGGGCATGCGAAAACGATGGGCATAGGGGGTTGGATTCTCATGCATCCGAGTCTGTACTGGGATTTTGTACCTTTATTAGTTCAATGTGCACCTGAAAGCAATTCATATTCGTTATTCTCATCCCCCCTACACATCCCATATCTCGTCTAACTCAACCCCTCTGCCCCCCATTCCCTGCCTACACCCTCCGCGGCCGGCCCTACCAGCCCCGCACTCAGCTCCAACACGACCCCCGGCGCGCCCGCCGCGCTCGCCTGCACCCGCGCCATCGCCGCGTCCCCCGTCCGGTGAAAAAACGGCGCGCCGTTGCTGATCTTGACCACGCGCACCGGGCACGCCGGGTCCCGCAGGTCCAGCCACGCGCACTCCGCCGCGAAGACGTGGCCCACGAACAGCGCGAGGAACGCGTCCCGCTCCGCGGCGCGCAGCGCGAGGCGCGCGGGGAGTGCGAGGTGTAGCCGCGCGAGCGCCGGTGCGCAGTGCCAGATCGGGTGGTCGACGTCGGGGAGCGTGGGCAGGGCGGTCGGCGGGGTGTCAAGCGCGGCGGCGGCGGACGGGGCGATGGTGTCCAGGGGGTCTTCGAGAGAGAGCTCCGTCACCGCCGGCGCAGACGCGAGGACGGTGCAGAGCTCGACGACGGCGCGGCGGTCTTCCCACACTCTCGCGCCGGGCGTGGCGAGCGCGAGCGTGTGCAGGGCTGGGAGGTGGAGCGCCGTGAACAGGGCGCTGAGGGGGAATACGGCGCTGCGGTCGAGCGTGCTGCGGATGATGACAGAAAGTGTGGTCAGCGCTGGGAGGGTGCACTGGGGAGGATGGGTTGTTCCGTGCGGCATATCGAATGGCGGAGTGTCGAGGGTGAGGTCGAAGTGCCCCCATCGGAGGCGGGGGACGGCGCGGATCAGAGGGAACCAGGAAAGGAGAGACACTGAAGCGTGTAGGGAGATGTGGGTGAGGGCAGACCACTGAGTGGGGAAGACCAAGGTGTTCGATAATCTGACCTGCATCAGGGATAGATGCCGCACTGTTGAGAGGGATGAACATGGGGTCAGGAAGGTCTGGAGCTGGTAGAATGGGTGGTTTCCGCTCAATGTATGTTCATGCTCTGCGAGCACCGTATGGAGGCTAGGGAAGCTGACTGGATGTCCAGCTAGAAACCTCGTACTGAGGATCCACTCCCAGAAGAACACATCAAGTTCGAGATATTGCGCCGATGTCATATATTCGAAAAGGAATGCCGCATTGCTCGTCGTTGGCTTCTGGTTTTCGTCGCCGCGGCCTATTTGGCCCACCTTGAAGGCAAGGCGCGGTGGGATCCCACCCTGCTTCGCTTTCCACCAGCGAACAAACTCGATATCGCGCTCTTCAAACTCATATATCCACGAGGCGGGCCCAAAGGAGAAGCCATTTATCGCTACGACAGGGAACTTGTAAGAAAGATGTGTCCAGAGGGTGGAGGAGGCCTGCGCGAGCCGTCGCCAGGATGAACAGATATGGCAGAGCAGGATCGGCGCTGACGTGGTGCTTGGCTGTTGTTGGAGGAGAGAGTAGCCCGGAAGGCAGTGGATAAAGATCTCAAGAAGGATCTCGTATGGGAGAGAGGATATGGGGTGAACTAGAGAAGGCGCGGTCGGGGAGGGCATTGGATGGTTTGCGGTTGTGGACAAGATCTGTCGAGCTTGGTCGTCGGTGTGGCCCATCTCGGGGAGTGCGGGCCGGTGATTTGGACCTGCCGCCCATTCCTGCTCTCGCTATACCTTTCCTCCCACGACAATGCTATCATCAAAATCCAGACTTTCGATTAAGAGCCCGATAGGCGCGGTGCCATACGACGTTCTCCTCGAGATTTTCATCCAGTGTCTTCCCCAAGATCGCTCTGAAATTCGCCAGCCCAACACTAGAGTCTAGGATTGCGCCCATCCTCTTATGTCATATTTGCTCTTCTTGGAGAACGGTCGCCCTCGCAGCTCCTATCCTATGGTCTCACCTGTCATATTGCCTCTCAGCGTGGGACAGCGATTGGGGAGTAGCAAGCTGGATATTTCCCGAGAACGAAATCGCGTTCCTGGCGCCGTTTCTCTGCCTTGGTCTCATGATAATATACGACGACGACGATCCAGCCCTAACCAACGGCGACGCAGGCCTAGGAGTATCTATAGCCAAAGATGGGATGGATCTTGTCGTCAGCTATATAACCAGAGCAGAGCACCTGGAAATCGAGTCGAGCTTTTGGACCCAAGTTCGAATCCTGTCCGATTCCGGACACCGCATCACTTTTCCGAACCTCCATACTCTGGTGACATGTCCTCCAGTCGACTACGACTTCGACTACATAGACCAGTATTTCCTTCCTACGCAAATCACCGTAGGCCGTGTGTCGGAAGATACTCCCTCAGCACTTCGCCGTCTAGCCATCATGGACGAAACAATATCCTTCAGCGACCCAATGGTCGACATTGACCCACATGTCAATCAACAATGTGTGTATTCCTCATGATTTCTGGGTGTCCTTAACATTGGCCGTTCGATGTCTACAATGGAGAGGCGAATAAAGCAGAAACCTGCCGTGTGGCACCAGAGCGTCAGACTTTTCCATGGGCGTGCAGAGGGGGTGGATGTGGGTGTGACGATGTCGACGAGGGGTGTTCTAAGAGAACGAAGTCGGAGGTACCTGTGGGCAAACCTTGCGTGTGCTGATCTTCTTCTATGATTAGGGCATCTTTGGGAATGAATGAGCGCTTAGGCAGAGCAGAGGATTCCGAGAATGTATGATATATTCAAGTATAAATGTCTGTAGGAGAGTTGTAATCAACGATTCTTCAAGGAATGAGAAACACGTACCAAGGGCTTGTACATCTCCTTCTCTGCACTAAAGTGCCTCACCTCCATGTACTCCCGCCCTGAAAACAGATCCCATCTCTCCTCTTCATCATGTCTTGTTTCTTCATACTCTATCTCCTCCCTGATAACCGATCCAATCGTGCTCTCGACCTCCCTTCTCGCCTCGCACACATACTGACCCTTATTCAATGCCTCAATGCATCCTTCGACCAGAGGAGCTGCCACGCGATCCAAATGAAGCTGCTCGAAAACGCGCACGTCGTCGAAAGTGAGCTTCGAAAGGTCGACTCGGAGTTGGAGGCGACGGCCCAGACGAGCTGCGTAGTAGTCTTCTGGGTTGGGGGAGTCGATGAAAAATGGCATGAACGTTGACGTGAAATTCTGTGTGGGCCCGGACCGAGCTCGGTGGCTGTCATGTGATGGATATTCGACCAAGTAACAAGTTTCCTCCGCAATAGATTATCATATTGCTCGATACTCGCGACTTGCTCGCGGCACATCCTTCCAACCTTTTTCGCCCATTGGTATATCTACTACCAAGCATTTAGGATGCCTCCATCAAAATCCAAGCATCCGACAACGAGCCCAGTAGCAAAGGTTCCACATGACGTTCTCCTGGAAATTTCAAACATTGTCTTCCGCGACGTCCTCTTGCGATTCAAAAGTCAAACATGAGGGTCGCGCCAATGCTTCTGTGCCATATTTGCTCATCCTGGAGAAGGATCGCACTCGCTTGTCCTACCCTGTGGTCTCACCTGTCGTATTGCTTCACAGTACAGCGAATACCTGAAGAACTGGGAAGATGGGTGTTCCTTCAGAATGAAATCGAACACATTATGTGGTGGAAGAAGAACCAGGGCTCAATCGCACCGTTTCTATACTTCGATCTGGAGGTAATTTATGAATATGAAGTCATCGATCGGAGCCGTCTGCTAGCAGGGATGGGTTGACTTTTCTTTTAAAGTATATGTCGTCGGCACAATACCTCCAACTCCCAGAAATGATCTGGGAACTAGTGGAAGAAAAACTCAAAGACGGGTATCACTTTATATGTCCAAATCTACATACCATGGCGACTACCAACCAATGGGCCTATGACACTGGTAGTTGGATCACGGATGCTTTCTATCGCGCACAAACTCTTATCGGCCGCCTCCCAAATCAACCTCCCTCAGCACTCCGCCGCCTAACCATCGATAAAAACGACATGCCTTATGCATTCAACGTTATTCCAACCCTCTGGTCATCATTAACCCATCTTTCATTGAACAACGTTGGCATCCATCTCTCTTTCTGGTTTCCCCTTATTCGTGCAATTCCCGATTTACAGTGGGCATTCATATATTTCAATGAAATTGTCGACATTGATGAATATCTTGCACCCACCGAACACGTCCTTCCCTACCTCTCTACATTGTTTGTCGGAATGCCATGGGGGGACAAGCTCCATTTCCGGCCGGGCTTACTCCTTACTGGCCTTCGTCTACCCGCCTTGCGCACCCTCTCATTTTCATGTTTACAGATGGACCACGAGCACATTCCCGAAATTCACACCGTCCTTCAGTCCGCGCCTGCCCTCACAACGCTCACCATCAAGGGCTACGACGCGCTCGCCAAGAGTGCACCGGAGATGCCCGCCGCTGCGCTCGGCGGCGTCACACCCATCTGGGCCCGTACACCGCAGCTGACGGACGTCCAGCTCGCCTTGCCCAAGACCATGCGCTGTAGCCACGCTGAGACCGGGGCGCTCTTAGACAGCTTCGTGCGCCACGCCTTCTTCGGCGCGAACAGCCTGTGGGCGATCAACGACCCCAGATGCCCCCTGCGCACGATCACCTTGATCGACATGGAGTCCGCGACGACGTTACGGTTTAACGAGATCGAGAACCTCACGCGGGCGCGAATTCAGAAATGCGGTGGAGGGCCATCGAATGTTGTCTTCAAGTTCATCACCAAAGTGGAAGATCAGTCGTTTGAGGAGCCGGAGGCGCCCATATGGGAGTTCTCGAGTATCTGGGACGTTTAATAATTCATTTGCGTGTATCTGCTGTCAATCTACCAGTATTCCATATAACTTTTTGATTTGTTGAATAATATGAACGAACAATGAAAGACATACAGATACTACATATACACCGTCAGACCCTAAGTCAGAAAGAGAAAGACCGCATCGCGCTCCATCCCATCCGCGGTCTTCATCAGACAGCCAGCCTCCCAGATCGTCAGTACACGATGCAACTCAGCTCTGAACGATGAAAAAGCATCAATACGGCATCGATAACACCAAACAGCGCCTGCACTTACACTTTAAACCACTCTGCGCCACCACTGCGCTCGCCTGACGCGCAAAACACCACCGCCGCAAGAACCACAGCGCCCCCATCCCATCCTCTCTACCATCCGCCTCGTCCTCGTCCTCGTCCTCGCTACCCACACACCCACCGACCACCAGCCGTCATCTGCGCTGCCCCATCCAGCCGGCTCCGCCCTCGGATGCACCCTGCCCACCGCGGGTCTCCCCTCTCCCGTCTCTTGGCGACGATATCAGGCGCGAGATGGCCACATGGAGCCAAGGACGCGATCGTGCAGAGGTCGGGCTGGGTGTGGCTGGACGGACTGGGCGTTGGTCGTCTGCGTTGGACGATGGGGTCGGCGCGCGGATGGCAATGGTCCGCGCGCGGTGAAGAACTGCAGGGCCGAGAGTAGGCAATACAGGCATTGTAGTGCTTGATGGAGGAGGGGCACACGGAGACGGGCGGGCGCACGTGCTGACGTAGTGGGATCGTCGCGTCGCGGCGGGGCGACCGCAGATAATGGCCGTGTCGTGTCGGTAGCGGATGGATGTACTCGATATGGGAGAGAGGGGTTGGGGGACGCACGCACGGGCCACGGAGCGGTTGGGCGGAGCCCGCACAGGGACCTGCGGTCGTCGGCCGGCGCGGCGAAGGCACGGCTGAGGGCTCGTGCGGAGGACAGCTGCAGCACGAGAGGGATACCGCCGCCCTGCGCGCAACGACCGCCGCCGCAAGATCCACAACGCACTCCATCCCATCCGCGCTCTTCACCCTCGCCCTCACACCGACCGCCGAGCGCCTCCGCGCCACCTCATCCTCCCCGCGCCGCCTTAGATGCACCCTGGCCACCGCGATCCCCTGCGTTATCCCCGGGCTTTCCCCCGTCTCTGAACGACGACATCAAGCGCGAGATGGCCCCACGGACCTCAGGACGCGACCGTCGCCAGGTCGAACCAGGTGTGGTCGAACAGGTTGTCAATGGTCGGCGCGCTTTGTGCGATGGGGCCGGGCGCGTAGATGGCGGTGCATAGCGCGCGGTGGAGGGTGTAGGATCCGCAATGGCCCGATGGAGAGGCGGAGAGGCGCGCGTAAGTCCTTATAGGACAGAATGTCGACGGGCGGTTGGGTGTTGGCGTAGGCTAGCCTATGTACGCGCCAATGGCGGTGGACAGCGCGTAGGAGACGTTCTAGAACATAGTGTGGGCGCGAAAGGTGTTGCAGTGCTTGATGGAGGAGGAGAAGCGCGGGTAGATGACGGGGCGTTTGCGCTGACGCGGTTGGGTCGCCCCATTTCGGCGGGGTGGTGGCGACGAGATATTGGTCAGGAGAGGCTGCGAATGGAATAATGGAAAATCGACAAGGGAAGAGGAAGATAATGGTTGAGAGTAATTGGTCGGAACAACACAGAGGAATCGAGGGTGGGTTCGACATTTACGTAATCCACCGGACAATTCCGATCACCCGTTATGGTCACCAGTAAGCAACCAGTAAGCAAGTTCGATGCCTTCTCCTTTTGTTCTCCTTTCTCCCTTGTTCTTCGTAAGTTTTGTTGTGTAAAAACACAGCAGAACACAGCCCAGGCTCCGCGCTTGAGATTATCGCTCTGTACAGTTCGCGAGATCAAAGGGATACCGCAGGGAAGACGAGGCGCATGCGCTCGTTGGCTGGATGAGTGGCAGATCTGACGGTGCGTTTTCAGGTGGATGGCGTGGATACTAGTCGAAATCTATCGAATGCCTGGGTCTTGAGGATGGCATACATTATTATTCTAGTCATGGAGAGCTAGATCGTTGAAAGCTACATCACGGCAAAAATACGATGGTTGTGGGAATTGAGATAGGATAGGGACAGTCCAATTGACGCTGACGGTGTAACTGATTGTGATGCTTTAGAAAAGCATTTGTTTTCTCGATAATCGATTACATATTAGTTGGATCATTGCATCATTCTGGTCGCCAAAACGTCACCAGCACAATGTGAGTCCTGTGCAATAAGTAAGTACCCGAGGCTACTTAGTCTCTCCTGCCTATTGCACCCATTTGACTTTTGCGGCCAGTCTTTTGTGCAAGCCACGTCAACACTCAAGGCAACCTTTCAGTATGAAAAGACAAGTTTTGAAGGTGGTATTACCATGTGATGATTTCTTCGATCTCGCTTCTAGTCAAGTTAATATTATGTACATACATGATAATATACAGACACCGCACCCGGTATATAAACCACATCTCCCTCATCTAACGCCTTTCGCAAATTTCGACTCGAAGTGTTTCCCCCGTGAGTCATCTTCTAAGCATCGCGCAACAGATTCTGATTACCATTCCTCTGAATCATCCTAAATTGTTTTAACAAATCTCTCCAGACCATGCCATACTACATCAACGGCTACTTCATGACCATCCAGGCCGCGCGCACGCTCGGCACGCGGCTCGGGATCGACGTCGCTGAGGACAACAGGTACTACAACGTCCACCTCGAGCTCGTCTTCAACGACTGGCTGTTCAACCACGACAAGCTCGAGACGAAGTCCGCGCTCATCACCTGGCCCCGCGGATCTGAGACCGATGGCATCGTCTTTATCTCCCACTTCCGGCGCCAGGCTCCCCCGCGCGGCGAGAAGGACGAGCCGCGCGAGGAGGATTTGCAGATCAGAGCGTGGCTGGAGGGGTTGGGCGTGGAGGGCTTGCAGTGGGTGTCGATGTGGGATGAGAGGGGTTCAATCACGTTGAATGGGACGGAGCCGCGCAGAACGTATCGTAATGGGACGGAGCCCGTACCTCTTGCATATTACGGTGGCCCTCCTGACCCGAACGCTCGTCCCCCATGGGAGTGAAATTTTCTATTATCGTCGCAATGTCAAATATACCTCTGATACTGGTGTATTAATTAGCCATTTCATGTACTTAATCAAGTGTGATATGGCGAACAGCGGTTGGTATTTCAAGGTGCTTTGCCTATGAAAGTGTGTTTATTTGTCAAGCGACATAAAGCGAGGCGAAGATGTGTCACCAAAGCATAAGGATGACTGATCAAAGAATATTTCTTGGTTGTGAATTTTTTTGTTGTCGTCGCAATGTCATCGATATATCTCGGTTACTGGTGTATTATTCTACATACCATTTCATGGTCTCAAATCAGTGCGGCATGGCGAACAGCAGTTGAGGTTCAGAGATGGTTTGCGCACAAAAGTAATGCTCATGGCGTCAAGCTACATAAACCGACAAGGAGTTATCAGAAAGTGAGGACCACTGATGATCATATCATCAAAGACACATCATGAACGAGCGAAATCATGACGGGAAACAGAGCGATTTCGAATGGGGCCTAACACGCCACAATCGATCCGGTGCTTCTGACTCTCATGATTATTCAAACTTTGTCTCTCACAGGCTGCGCGTTCTGTGCTGCCATCCGCAGCGCGGCAGATCAAAGATTTCAATTTGTCAATCGAATATGTAGTAAAATGATGATTCACAAATCCCATGTCCTCCATCCTTGCGAGCCAATATCATATACTGCTGTCTGGGTAACAATCTCAAAGATAATGTCAGACGCCTCTCCCGTGTGGCTCAGAATACTCGCCATCGTCCAGTCTTTGATATTGTCAAATCTGTGGTTCCATCGATTGCCCGAGATGAACGTGACTCTTCGAATGGGGTGCGCGCAGTTATCGAGGGCCAACCAGCCACAATCGGGCCAGAAGAAATTGCGACTCAACAAAGGTGTCTAGTGTTTTTTGTTGTTGTATGGTTATCGACGTAGGGTAGGGTGAGTAGCAGGTGTGTCAAGTGAGGTGCATAGTATGGTGGAATAATCAGGTTTGTGCAGTGAAAGAAATCCATGATCACATCCACGGAGGGCGAGGGTTGTCACGGCCGGCGTGGAACGTAGCACCGTGTAAAGCTCAGCCACGGTATGATGGTCCTCCCACGATCCAACCAAAGACGTTAATGATAGTGTTTGTAGGGCCGGTAGATAAAGACCTGTAAAAAGCAAAGCAAACGGGAGCGTTACGTAGTCGCTGCAGTGTTTGCAGCAAGTAAGCAGCAATGTAGAAAGTCGGGGAAGGGTAAATTTAGAGGGAGGCTCTTTATAATCCTCGATGGTGTATTCGTCGCTAAACCCCAAAGAAATGGACGCCCATTGGAGATCTGGAAATGCCCGTATGAAGGAAAACCAGGAAGGCACGGAAATTGTAATGTCATGCATCGATAGATGGGTCAGCTTTGACCAATGACTCGGAGCGATGGCATCCATGGACAGTTTAGAGCGATAGCCATTCATATATAGCCGTCGTAGCGCCGACGAAGACGAAGTAGGAGTTGGTACACGTCCTATGAGGACTTGCGCACGATAGAACTGTATGTCGTCCGATTTATCTGCGACAATAGTATGTAAGTGAGGAAATACGATGTGGTCTCCACCTGCACACTTGTCATGAAATCTTTCCCAAAAGAACGGAGTGACACGTAGGTACTGCGCGGACCTCATATATTGTAGAACGAAATCCATTCCGTCTTCGGCCAGCGGAGGGTCCCGTGAAGGATTCGGGCCTGATAGTATAGTATAAAGGAGGAGGAACGGCGCCATTGCGCCCTGGTTCCCCTTCCACCAAATCATGAAGTCGAGGTCTTTCTGCCGAACTTTCCAGGATCTGGGTTCGCGTTCGACGCCGTACGATCTCATGAGATGTGCCAAGTGCAACCAAAGGGAAGGAGTGGCGAGCGCGACTGTTCGCCAGCAAGAGCAGATCCGGCAGAGCAGCATGGGCACGAGGCTGATGTTGGGCTGTGCAAACTCAAGTGGACGGTGTGGAAGACAGTGGATGAAAATTTCCACGAGAACATCATATGGAACCTTGGTTATTGGGCCCCCAAAGGAATGCCTGGATCTCGATGATGGCACCATCCTAGTCCTAGTGGTAGAGGTATCGAACGTCAAAGCTATGTGAAAATAGGAATATGCTGGTGAATTTCAAACTGAGTGCTGAGCAGTCGGGTTTGACACGTACGTGTACTATTCAAATTGGCCAGTTGGCCAGTTACGCATTATGGGCCGTCAATTTAAGTATTTTCATAGCGCATGGCTCGCGCCTTCTGCTCTGCCGTTCGCAATGTGGCAAATTTTATTGCACGTAAACACTAGTAATTTGCCACGCCTCCAGGAGGAATGTGGTAAGTACAGTCATTCACCGGTCTTTGACACACACCGGTCCATGACCCAAAGTCCAATTCTAAGCTCAAATCTTCGTAAAACTTTTTGAAAATTTAAACGTACACTACAGTACTATAGATGTACTGCTGTGTCGAATTAATAATTGTCTGCATGTCTGTGGCTTTAGATATTGAGGAAGGAGCATATTTTACTGACATTTTGAATATTGCTGGGCTGATCCTGATGAATTTTTGCTTGTTTTCTTCGATCTTTCTCTCTTATTCAAACTACTTTGTATGACACATATCTAATTCGCCTCTATCACAATGATAGGATGGACAGTGCATTGCCAATCGACAAAATACACAAATTTGAGCTTGATCAGTGCATTTCACCATGTCACATCACGACTTGCCATTTTGGGATAAGTATTCTATTCTTGCTTCGCGCACTCATTAAGGCTACGCAACACTCGAAACATGGTAAACCACGCGAAATCTGATGATCTGAAGCGCACAATAGCCAGAAAACGGAAGGACAACCTCATGGCCCAAGCCGTGGCTCTTTACAGATCTGAAAAAGAGAAAGGACCGGGAGAAACGGCCTTGTCATTGCGTGCCATCTGCAAATCTGTCTCGGATGACTATTTTGCGCGGACACAGATCCGCATCCCGCTAGACCATAAAACCTTATCAAGGCATGCACAAGGAGGAGCTACTCTAACAGAATTCAATGGGAATAAGAGCTGGTTGACGATCCAGGAGCAGGAGATTATCGTCAAATTTACCATTGATATGGCACTTCGTGGGTTTCCTCTTAGCCCAAAACGTCTTCGTGAGCACACTGAATGCATTTTGAAGCACCGGTTAGGCAAAAGGTTCTCCAATACAGGGCTTGGTAAGAACTGGGTCACTCGTTTCATTACAAAACACCATGATCGGTTGGGTATGTACTGGTCATCTCCTTTGGACAGTTCCCGTGGACGTGCTGTGAATCCGATAACAAAAGAGGAGTATTTCAAGCTCCTAAAAGAGATACGAGAAGAGCACAGCATACCAGATAATCTTGTTTATGGAGCAGATGAGACTGGCATACAAACGGAACAGGTGTCACTGAAAGAGTCATTGGACCAGCGGGCGCTAAAATACAGCATCAGCAACGAAGTGGTAACAGGGAGAACATAACAGTCTTACCAACCATTTGCGCAGATGGAACATCAATCCCACCAACGGTAATCTACAAAGGAGAGTCATTTCAAACGAAGTGGCTGCAAGAAAACCCACTTGATGCGAGGTATGTTTAACTACAGATAGTTCCAGTATATACTAAAGGTTACGCTAGAATGGGTTATCAAAAGAAAGGCTACACCTCTGGTGAAATTGGTGTCGCGTGGCTCAAAGACTGGGAGAAACTCACAAGGGAAAAAGCAGCCGGTCGATATCGGCTTCTCATTGTCGACGGTCACAGCTCTCATTATACAATGAGCTTCCTGGAATATGCACGCAACAATAAGATTGATGTTTTATGTTATCCCTCTCACTCTACTCACATTTATCAAGGTCTGGATGTCGTGATATTCAGTGCACTCAAGCGGACATGGAGTGACGAACGCGACAAGTTCGAAAGAAGTGGGCCTGCAGTATCAAAAATCAACTTCCTGTCTGTTTATGCTAAAGCACACTTACGAGCATTTACACCAGAGAACATTCTTGCTGCATTCAGAAAGACAGGTATCGTTCCTTATGATCCTGACGTAGTTACTGATTCAATGATGGCCCCTAGCATGGAGACTTCGACATCAAGTATCCTACCATTGGGGCTGGCCAGTCCTGTTCAAGAGGCATCTGACCTTTTATCTTGCCTTCGCGCACGGAAACGCAAGGCATCAGAAGTTACAGATATTGATTCAGACGAGGAGCCTCCACGAGCACGGGCACGGGTACAAACACCTCCGCAGACTCCATCTGCGTCAGTTCGGGCACCAAGTCCAGTGAATACACCTGCGCGACGGTGCTTGAATGCATTGAGTTCAACATCTGCTTCATTTTTGGTATCAAACACACCTATAGCGTCGACTTCACGGCTTCCTCCACTCCAGACTACCGAAATATCCCCCAAGCGACCTTGTCCCATTCAAGATACACAGTCTCCCCGCACCGAACGTGAAAAAGAACTTGCCACCGCACTGAAGGAATCAAATCGGATTATCAATCTGCAAAAGGACATTATGGGAGGAATGCAAGCACAGACCTTGCTTCAGGCCATGTATGTTGAAGATATCCGAGGCCAGCTACAGGGGAAAGAGGAGAAGAAAGCCAAAGGAAAAGAAAATGGCAAATTTCACATGAACGGTCGAGCAAAGATCTTGACACAAGACCAGATCTTCACTATGGTGAGGGAAGGTGATGCTGCTCGCAATGCTGCACAAATTGCATCAGTGAAGAGAAAAGATGCTAAAGGGATGTACAAGGGGGCAATGGAAGTCTGGAGGGTAAGGGAGATGGACAGAAAGGAGCAGAATGGATTGTCCAGGGCAAGATGGGCAGAAGATGTCAAAAAATGGGAAGTTGAGCGAGATGAAGCGAAAATTGAACGAAGAAAAGCAGGCTGGACCAAGCCAAAGATGCCTACCATGGAAAAGATTGCCCCCAGACCAAAAATATCGGATTTTGTGGAGGACAGCGAAGGAGATGATGAGGGAGATGCAGAAAATGAAGACGCAGATGGCGAGAGATCAGGTGGATCAGACGTCGGCGATGGCGATGATAGTGACTAAGCAACCAAATTCGGATAGTGTGACACTGGGTCATTGACTGGTTTTGACTCAAAACGCCTCCTTGCCTTATTTTTATTCCAAGGCCACTTAGGTTAGAAAAACGGCCATTGTAAATACAGAATAATATAGCCAGCATACAAATGAACTAATCTACCTACTTCGATTTTTTTATTTTATGAAATTACTCCATGCCAAGGCACTTCAAATTTGGTTGGGTCAAAGACCGGTGAATGACTGTACCTCTCTTCCGAAATTAACTCGCAGAATTTGCCGCCCTGAATATATACCTCCTATTTCCTGTCAACTCGCATGTGTCAAGCACATGCATTTACCTCGTTGATAGAGCCAGGGTATTCTTGCTTTTTCCCAACATTTGTTCAGGACCTTGAACGATGCGAGCTTTGTACTACAACGCGAGATCGCAAATGCCATGGCAAGGCGTGACCTTGTCTCTCTTTCCACTTTCCTTTAGACGAAGGAAAATCCGCACCCCAATTCCATAAATTGCCGATCTGTGGTACATATGTAGACGGCACAGTTAAGTATGTCGTAATAGAAAGTTACCTGCTTCAGCGACCTAAATATATCCGCCGATTATAGTCTCGGCCGAGCTCGGTCTTCGGTACGAAATAACTTGGAAATAACGTGCCCATTCACATCGATTAGATTACAGGATAACGTCCATTCCCCAATATAAGTACCCAAGTATGTGCGCCGCCAGCTACACCCCCCTCCACCACACCTCTCCTCATATTAATTCTACCCACCCCATCTTTGATGACATTGACGACTTTCCCCAGGCTCCAATGGTAGCGCTTTACGGTACGTAGGTAAGTCGGCCATGTCCTCAATCTATTTCCCGATTTTGCCAGTCGCCGGCCCCGTCAGTCCTCACGCCCGTGCACCGCATTAACGAACACAGACCCCATATAGCATCCAGCTACTCTGATCTCCTCCCGCCGCCATTTTGTATCTCAGTCATTTTTGTATCTTGTTAAACCCCGACTCCATTTCTCTTATCATAGATATAATTATTCAATACTTATTTGAACATCGCTTCCTTCCATTCTCTAATTTTTGTTCAATTTTCGCTTCCTCTTTTTATTTACCTGTATGTTGCCTGTATGATAAATCTTTGACTTTCTTCAGCATCACTGGGACTTTTCATACTCAGCCGCATGGACTCCTCATCGCCCTCCACTTAATGTTTACATGTTAGCTTACATTTCTACTAGAGGCTATTACATAAATCTAATATGTTACGCTGTTCGTCAGTGGTGATTTGACATTGCTCAATGTGTCCATAATTTCTCCGATTTTGGAATGCAATTTTATCATCATATCTTCTTGAATCATTAGACGCCCATTCGTAGAAAGTGATAGTTAAGAATACACCTCGGGGCGGCTCAACAAAGAATTGAATTTGAATGTATATTGCAAAATAATAAATATACATTCATCCAGAACCGCAAGGACCATAACCTAGGGCCAATTCGCTATACAGAGACCACGAAACCACAGGCAATCGTCGAGCGAGACATATACAACCACCACATTCACATAGGAGGGCCGAACGAACACGATAGACCCGAGGCGAGCAACACGCAACGACGGCCAGCTGGAACCGGGGCGAAACTGTAGTCTCTGATGAGCATTCTTCCAGTATCGGACGAGCGAGCGCGTACTTATTATATACGCATGTCTATCATCCATGATACAGTCGTACGCGGAAAACGTCGACATTTCGCTATCCCTACATTCCGCCACTGCCCTGCCTGGGCTTCCGTCGAACGCGCAAAGATACGCATCAGGCCCAACTACAAGGCAGCGCGCCCTCTTCGTTCACGAATGCTTCAGGCCCAGGGGCGGGGCAGAAACAAAGGGAGAACCGCGCCAGAAGAGCACGCATACACGCCGCTCACAGACAGCCTGTTCACGCGCTCCCACCCGCCGCAAACACCCACCCGGCGCGGAGGGCCAGCAGCGGACCCGCCGCCGCCCCAATGCGTCCCCCGACCACGCAGACCGACCACGCAGACCGACTGCACGCAGCGCCACCTTCGCCATCCACACGGCCGAGGAGAGCGGGGGCTGCGGCCCGCGCGCCGCCCCAGCGCGCTCTGCTCACGCGCGATCAATCGAGGAGCATAAAGGGTTGCCCGACCGGTGTTGCCTACGGTAAGGTTGGGAGGGAGGCGCCGCCACGGATAACACCACACAAGGTCCTCAATGGCACCATAGATGCCCTCCTGCGCTCGGTGTCATCGTATCCCATTGCCTCCCCGCGAACGTCCGAGGGCCACGGCAGGCGTACACAGGCCCAGCGATTTCGCATACGCCTCCCCCGCTTCACTGCCTGCAGCGTGTACGACGCGCAAGTCTAGCGACCAGGTCGTACTTCCCGACCGAGCGCCCATAGTCCACGTCACCCATCATTCATCTGCCCTGCACATCGACAGACAGATGCCGTGGGCATGGGCAAGCGGAGCGATACGTGTAGCGCCGAGAGCGTGGAGGCAGGGGTAGGTCGGAGGCAGGGGTAGGTCGGGGGCAGTGGCTGGTGCAGTAGATGGCAGAGATCAGAAGTGGGACGACGGCGAGGAAAGAAAGGGATGGTACGGCCGTTTGGATCCTCTCTGGATCTAGGGGCCGACGCCAGCGGACACCTTGGTGGGAGTCGCCCAGGAGTCGGCTACGTAGTGGTGGGACCTGGACTGCCCGTTGGTCCCGCCCACGCATCCCGGCCGCGCCCCCGCTTCGCCATCCACACAGCCGGCCGCGCGCGCCGCTCTGATTCCCCGCCCACCTCGTTCTTCTCCAAGATGGATGGATGGACGGGGAGCGTTGGGCGGGGAGGGGGCGGCGCCAAGACGGGGTGGGTGATGTAATCGAGGTGTCGCCAGGGCCGGGGCGCGATACATCGACAAGAGTCCGAGAGGAGCAGGATGAGGAGACCTTGGGTGCCGGTGAAGGGTTACCGGATGCGGGTGCTGGTGCTGGTGGGATCCCAGGGAGGGGGCGTCCAGGGAAGACTGGCCGAGGACGACGACAATCTGCGAGAATCAGAAACATAGACATCGAGGTCAGCGAAAGGATTGTACGCCGAGCTAGGTAGGTAGCAGCACAATGAGGCGAAAAGTAAGCAACGAAGGAATGCCGAGGTTGTATCAGGCACGCATAGACGAAGAAAGAAAAGATCCGGAAATGCGCATGACGCCACAGAGGAAAGATCATCGGCGCCAACGTAAACGTTATCGGCCAAGTAGAACACTCGAAGAAATAGAACGGTAGAAACTGAAAATGATAATCAAGGGGAATCATCGACATTGAAGCAAGTGCGACAAAGTCACGGAAGCGAAACGAAAGAAACGTAACGGAGGGCAGAAGCGGTAACTGATACTGAGGGGAAAGATGCATCGACATACGCGGCTCGTACCAGATAACCATCTTCAAGACCGTTTGACCCCTCAGGCCTCCACACTTGCCCTCACTCTCGTTTACGAGTCGTACTCCCGACCACCCATTATCCACGTAACTTGTCAGGCTATGCGTACTTTTCCCTATAGAGAGATAGACGATGCGGGCATGGGCAAGCGAAGGCGATACGTGTGGCAACAAGAGCGTGGAGCAGGTGTAGATTGAAGGCAGCGAAGGATGGTGACGGTTACAGCAGATGGCAGAGATGGGTCGGAGAGGGATAAAAGCGATGACGGGGCGGCATAAGATATAAGCCTAGGACAGTGGACACCTCGAGCAGGGGGTACGAGGACGCCTTGAGTACTGTATGTAGTGGTGGTACACGAGCAGTGGCTTGAAAGTTGAAAGTTAAACGTTGAAAGATCGTCACACATCACATGCATCACATCGGTCCGGTACTCCCGTTACCCACAAGTCCTCGCTTTGTCCTCGATCCTCTGCCACACACCCTCAGTTCACTCCTTTCATGCCTCAAATTGAAAGTAAAGCTGCTCTGGGGCGACCCCGAGTTCTTATGAAACCGTGGATGGCTTATTCGACACGAGCCGTCTTCTGACGTTCGCACTTACTTGAGGAAGAACCGACGCCAGCAGCGCGTATGGGGCTGCTTGATTGATCATTATATCACTCTGTACGTCCCTGGTTCTCGTCCTTCCACTCCATAACTGGATATCTGACATCGTGGTTTGCCACTGGTCCATACATTCAGTTAGAACAACCAAAAACCGCATACCCATGTCGAATCCCACACCACGCTCAGCACCACCCACGACATCCCCTAGCTGCGTTCGGTCGACTCTCCACCAAGATGCTCTCGCCATTACTACAGCCATCGCTCACCGCCACGCTCGCCGTACAGCCCTGCTCCATCCGCGACGACCCACATGCCGCGCATGAAAAGCACGCGCTGTAGGGTACAGACGCATAGTCGATGCACGGGCCATGAAACGGGAGATATGCAGGGTGTTCGCTGCGCGCCTCCGCCGCCTCGGACTCATCCGCCACGCCCTACCCGGACCGTCGCGTACGTCAATATCTTGATTATCTTGCGCGAGGCTTATCGACGCCTTCTTCTAGCGCCTGAAAACGGAGGGATCCATGCGCTGTCGCGCGTGCGTGAGTCGCGCGGAGGAGTTGCTCGTGGTGTATAGGCATAGACTGCTCGCTCATGGTTGCGTAGCTCGCGGCAGCCGCTCCGTTCATCCCTGTGGACCCACTTTCTGGTCCCATCCCAGGTAACCATGCCCTTGTTCCTCGACGCTGCGGTGGTAAGTGGCCTGCGTCTCCGTTTGAAATTTCCTCCGTTGTCGCTCACGATCTGTTGTAGCCTCGAAGACCAACCAGTATGCGAGACCCGTGTGCCCCGCTCCGAGGTTCGCGCGCGCGAACCCTCAAACGTGTGCGCGCCGCAATGGCGCCCTGCCTCGGCGTCCTCGACGACATCCCAACAATGTGCCAATCTTCCGGAATCTAGTGCTCGACGACATGGCGGGGCGCGGGACGCTGCGTGCGCGCGGGTTTTGGTCGTTGGGGCATAAGGGTCAGGGGAATGTGTAGGTGCGGCGCGGTATGATAGTGCAGGATCGGGTTGATTGGTTTTGGGAGTTGGATTTGGAGGCGCTGATGAGGTACATTTAGAATCCGGTGTGCCAAGAACCTTCGGCCTCATCCTCGAAGGCAGCCACGTCACGAGAAATGCGAGGCGTTTTTTGCGGCCCTGTTGGAGAGGATTGACCAGACTTGGCTCAGGTGTGTTTCGTCTTGTGGGCGTTTACTGAGTTGCGCGCTGATGCACTTGGCGCGATAGGATGTTTCAATCGGCCGCATTTAGTGTAGCGTCTGCGATATATGTATAGATATTCCATTTAACGAGTGGAATCGGCGACCCGCCATACTTGTAGGGGCACTCAATTGGCAAAATGATGATTTACAAATCACAGCGGTAAGTAGCCTACAAGTTCTCCTCGTTTCGCGAACCCCATGCCCCTCCATGCTTGCGAGCCTGTATCATCTACAACCGCATCGGAAACAACTCGAAGACGATATCCGATGCCTCCCTGTGCGGCTCAGAATACTTGCCATCATCATCTCCCTTACAGTGTCAAAATCGGGGTACCTGGTCAATGCATCACCCGCGATGAACGTGACTCTCCGAATGGGGTTCGCGCAGTTATCCAGCGCCAACCACCTGCAATCAGGCAAGAAGAAATTGAGGACAAAGACGTCCAGTATTCTCGCTGCCTTAACCTTGGGCTGGTGATCGATCCAGGGCAGGTCGAGTTGGAGGTGTGTCAGGTGCGGTGCGTGGCGCCAGAATGGCTCACGAACCGCACGATCGCTGATTGTAGAGAGGATGGCGGGGTAGTCAGGTTTGTGCAGCGACAGAAACCCCTTATCGCATCCATATGGACCACGGAGGGCGAGCGTTTTCACGGCCGGCGTGGAATGCAGCACCGTGTAAAGCTCGGACATGGTGTGATGGTCCTCTTTCAACTCCATCGAATACGAAAGCGACATCGTTTGTAGGGCTGGTAGATAAAGATTGGTCAAAAGCAAAGCAAATGGGCGCGGCATGTCGTCGGTCCTGTGGTTGCAGCAAGTAAGGAACAATGTAGAAAGTTGGGGAAGGGTACATTCAGAGGGATCTACATGGTTTTTGCTGTCATATTCGTCGCGAAACCTAAAAGAAATAGATGCCCATGCGAGATCTGGAAGAGCCCGAATGAGGGGAAACCAGGAAGTCACTGAAATCGTGACTTCAAGCATCGCTAGATGGGTCAACTTCGACCAATGACTTGGAGTGATGGCGTCTACGGGCAGTATGAGGCAATTCATGAATAGACGTCGTAGCGCTGAGGAATTACGAGTTGGTACAAGTCCTATGAGAACTTGCGCATGATAAAAATCCGGGTCCTGTCGATCTGTCATAAGGGTGTGCGGGTCTGGAAATACGACCTGTTCTCCAACCGCGAACCTGTCACGAATGTATCTCCAAACGAGCGCATTGACTCGCAGATACTGCGCCGAGGCCATAGACTTTAGAACGACATCCATGTCGTTTCTGGCCAGCCGAATGTCTTGCGCGTCTACTTTGATATCAAGGTAAGAAAAAGGCGCCATCGCGCCCAGATTTCTCTTCCACCACATGATGAAGGCGAGGTCGTGCCTGCGAAACGCCTTGATTCCGAGCTCGCGATCAAAGGACGATGCGTAGATGCGATACGACAAGTGCAACCAGAGGGAAGGAGTGGCGAGGGCAGCCGTTCGCCAGCATGCGCAGATCTGGCAGAGCAGCATGGGCGCGACCGTGGTGTTTGGTTGCTGAATCTGAAGCGGATGTCGTGGAAGACAGTAAATGAAGATTTCCACGAGCACATCATATGGCACTTTAGTTAGGGCGCTCTCTGTGGAATGCTCGGCGGATCTCGACGATGATATCATCCTAGTCTTAGTGGTAGAGTTATTGACCGTCGAAGCTATGTAAAAATGGGCGTACACATAAGGATCAACGAACAGACGATATCCAACAGGAATCACAGGATTGGCAGAGTATGAAGTTTCTGAAAGACGCACACGGCATGACAAGGTACAAATCACCGGCCCGAACTCCCCGACCCGGGCCTCAACGCCTCGCTAGTCGCTACACCGACGACCAAGCTCGACAGATCTTGCCCGCATCCGCAACCATCCAATGCCCTCCCCCACCTCGCCTTCCCCGGTTCACCCGATATCCTCGCTCCCATACGAGATCCTTCTTGAGATCTTCATCCACTGCCTTCCGCGCTACCCTCTCCTCCAACAGCAGCCAAGCACCACGTCAGCGCCGATCCTGCTCTGCCATATCTGTTCGTCTTGGCGACGGCTCGCGCAGGCTATTCCCACCCTCTGGACACATCTTTCTTATGAGTTCCCTGTTGTAGCGATACATGGCACTTCCTTTGGGCCCGCCTTCTGGACATATGAGTTTGACGAGCGCGATATCGAGTTTGTTCGCTGGTGGAAAGCGAAGCAGGGTGGGATCCCACCGCGCCTTGCCTTCAAGGTGGGTGAGATAGACCGCGGCGACGGAAGCCCGAAGCCAGCGACGAGCGACACGGCATTCCTTTTCGAATATCTGACAGCGGCGCAATATCTCGAACTTGATATGTTCTTCTGGGACTGGATCATTGCGAAGCTTCTAACTGGACATCCAATCGACTTCCCTAGCGTCCATACGGTGCTGGCAGAGGGCGACCCCACAATGAACGGAATCCACGCATTCTACCAGCTCCAGACCCTCCTGACTCCATCTTCATCCCTCCCAGCACTGCGTCGTCTATCCCTGACGGAGGTCAACTTCTCGGACACCTTTTTTTTCCCCTGTCAGTGGTCTGCCCTCACCCACCTCTCCCTGCACGCTTCAGTGTCTCTCCTTTCCTGGCTCCCGTTGATCCGCGCCGTCCCACGCCTCCGATGGGGGCACTTCAACCTCACCCTCGTCACTCCGCCGTTCGATATCCCGCACGGGACCCCTCATCCTCCGCAGTGCACCATCGCAGCGCTGACGACCCTCTCCATCGTCATTCGCAGTACGCTAGAGCGCAGCGCCGTATTCCCCCTCAGCGCCCTGTTCACGGCCCTCCACCTCCCTGCTGTGCACACGCTCGCGCTCGCCACGCCCGGCGCGAGAGTGTGGGAAGACCGCCGCGCCGTCCGCGAGCTCTGCACCGTCCTCACCTCCGCGCCGGCGGTGACGGCGCTCGCGCTGGAAGACCCCCTGGACACCATCGCCCCGTCCGCCGCCGCGCTTGAGATGCCCCCGACCGCTCTGCCCACGCTGCCCGACGTCGAGCACCCGATCTGGCAGCACGCGCCGGCGCTCGCCCGGCTGCACCTCGTGCTCCCCGCGCGCCTCGCGCTGCGCGTCGCCGAGCGGGACACGTTCCTCGCGCTGTTTGTGGGCCACGTCTTCGGCGCGGAGTGCGCGTGGCTGGATCTGCGAAACCCGGCGTGCCCGGTGCGCGTGGTCAAGATCAGCAACGGCGCGCCATTTTTCCACCGGACGGGGGACGCTGCGATGGTGAGGGTGCGGGCGAGCGCGGCGGGCGCGCCGGGGGTCGTGCTCGAGCTCAGTGCGGGGCTGGTAGGGCCAAGCGCGGAGGGTGTAGGGAGGGAATGGGGGGCAGAGGGGTTGAGTTAGACGAGATATGGGATATATAGGGGGGATGGGAATGAAGAATACGACCAGGGTGGGTCCAGATTGCTTTCAGGTGCGCGTTGAACTGACACCCGACAACTCAGACGCCTACGTAGTGTGTGTCTGCGATCCTGTATTTTGCGTAAACTGGAGCACTCTATATCGGCAGGTACAAATCCCAGTACAGACTCGGATGCATATAGATTCAACTTCAAATGCACATTGAATTTGTATGCCCATGTAATGCCTATGGTGCCCAAAGACCTGCGCGCGCTCGTCGCGCCTGAGCGTGGGGCTCGCGCTGCGGCACTCCACGTGACCGCGTGCAGCGGTTCTTCGTCACACATCACAATCGCATAAATCGCACCCACCTCTCCATCCTTCCACCCGACTGGCACGCTCCGCTGACGCTCTTCAGCCTCGAAGATCTACGTCCTATGCCGTCTTTCACCTGCACTCGAATCGTCACTCACTGCCAGTGCTCGCTGTACAGGCCCCGATTGATCGCGACTGCTACTGCTGCGTCGTCGTACCAATTGCATGCCGCGATTGTGCCGCGATGGTGAAAGGTGTGTAGCCTTTTCGTGCCTCATTCAACCTCAATCCTCAACCTTGTCCGGACAAAGCGTCTTCTACGCCAAACGTACCCAGCGAATTGAGAGCGCCATCCGGATTCCAGGGGCACAACCGCCAGCCAATGCACGAGCCACGAAATGGAGAAGCGCCGGGCGTTCGACGCGGATGTCGTGGGGTTTACGCGCCTCCGCCGCCTCGGAATCATTCGCATGGACGACGGGGTGCTGGAGACGGGGAAAATGGCTGATTTTTAATTCGGTCCAGGTGCGTTACGTGGATTTATTCCCTTGCTTCATTTATTTAGCATCCTGGAAGATCCGCTGCTCACGCCGGCAAATGGTGACAATCGCACAACCTGGCTACAGCGTGCCAGTATCTCTTGGGGCCTGCACCACAGAAGCTTCGCCGTCGCCAATGCGATGTCATCACCGCCCCCAGCCGTGACCAACACCCATGACCGACATGCCAACGACGAAGCGTTTGAAAGAAAACCATCAGCCTGCTTCACCTCGCAGCGTCGATCCCAGCGCCACGCCATGCGACACCCCATCGCGCATCTCTTCACCTCGACGGCATCGCAGGAGGAGAACTTGCACCCCATCCTGGAGGGTGTAGGCGGAGGGCTTGTGCCGGACTTAAGGCTATACGGGGACGTCAGTCGGGAGGATCACCGCTGGGGCAGGAGGAGCACTGAGGGAATCTGAGGGGTATGTTGGTGGTTTAGTACGCTGCGTAATATGTTATTGACACCTTCTAGATCCTGCTGAATCGACAAGCTGGCCGCCCGTTCTCTTCGCCGCCGACCTTTGTTCGCAGGCACTCATAACGAGGGCCCTCGACGAATTCTTAACGAACTCTTTGGGAGTGCGTCAGGTAGACGCTGTGGTTCGTTCGACAGCCGCTGAATATCGCATTCCCCGATCTACTTGCGGGGCGCGGGAGGTGTGATGCAGGGGGTATATATCGCGCTCCGGGTGTGGTGCTCAGGGATAACTTATGAGGTGACGACGTGCTTGCTTGGGATTCATGCACAAGAGTAAGCGCACTGTACTCCTTAAATTCGATCATCGCTGACGGCTGCGTCGTTCGCGGTAGCCCGTTCCGTTCATCCCAGCAGACCACGCTCTCGCCATATCCCAGCTGAGCAAGAAGTCGTTCCTCGAGGCCGCGGTGTAAGTAGACTACGTCTCCGTTGCCACCATAGGTGCTTACGACTCGTTGCAGCTTCGAAGACCAATAACCTACTCCAGTACCTACTCGAAACTCGACCACCCGCTCCAATGCCCGCGCCACGTCGCGATGTGGAGCGCTGGGTGGATATTTCATCGGCCGCTCTTCGTTCCATGTCTCTGCGGAATAGTTATCGGTATTAAGCAGATAACAACATACAAATCTTGGTAATAGTTTTGAAATTCTAATTTCCCGAACGCCATTCCTTCCACGATTCCGCGAAATCAGTGAATGGTTGCGATATGACATGCAAAGCAATATTCGACGCGTTTCCGACACATTTTCGAATACTCGGTAGTTTCCGGTGCGTGTCACTCTCGGGTTGGTGACTGGGCGATGCCAATCCGGGGTCGATGACGGTGATGGTTTTAATAGGGCACATGGGGTTGTCGAGGTCCAGCCAGCGATTATTGGAAAAGAAGGCACTGCGCGCGAAGATAGCCAACTCTTTCTCTGCGTGTGCCTCGCTTTCACGGTCACCGTAATCGCGAGCTATATACAGTTCGAGTTGTAGATGAACTAAGTGAGGCACGCAACTCCAGATAGGCCCGACGCCGCCGACCGCGGCGGCGGTCCCTTTGGCATAATTCGTTTCGGCACGAGAGAGATAGTTGTATTTCAGCAGGGTGAGATTTTGGAGGGCAGGCGCAGACTGGAGGATGGCGTGGATATCGGTGATGCCGCTGTGGTCCCACCATTGCCCGATGACAGAAGCCAGAAAAAGATTACGGAGGGCAGGTAAACGCAGGCCCACAAAAAGTGGACTGAGTAGAGAGTCGTTGCCGTTGTTGTCGCTGGACCGAATGAACAAGGTGGACAGTTGCGGGAGAATGCGTGGGATAGGGTTTGCGTATTTGTCGGGGTCGGATGGAGTGTGATGATTGAAGTAGATGTACGCCCATTGTAAACGAGGAACAGCCGATGTTAAGTGGACCCAGAAATCAAGAGAGATAATGAAAGTGGTGATGGATAGGTGGGTCAATGTCGCCCATTGGGCGGGGATAGAGGTATCTTTGAGAGACTGGTTTTTGTCGACAATGGCTAGACGTCGCAATGCTGGGAACATATGATGGAAATAATGGTTTGCGCGGGAGCGCGGTGGACATTCATATGCCACCAGAGTATGGAGATTTGGAAATGTGACAGGCTCTCCGATTCTGTACATCACAGCTGGGACTAGGTCCCAAAAGAGCGGCTCGATCTCCAGATGCTGTGCCGTGCTCATATAGTTCATAACAAGAGCAACAGTTGTTACGTCTCCAGCTAGAGGTCTTGATTTGTTGTGATCTCCGTCAATAGCAAGGCGGAGAAAGGGCGCAATTGAGCCCTGATTCTTTTGCCACCATCGGATGAAGTCGATCTCGTTCTGGACAAATGCCCAGCCTCGTAATGTGAAGCAAAACGATAGGCGCGACCATAGGATAGGAGTTGTGAGTGCGATCGCTCTCCAAGAAGAGCAAATATGGCATAAGAGTATGGGCGCGATCCTCGTTTCGGGCTGGCAAATTTCAAAGCGGTCTTGGGGAAGACAACGGACAAAGATCTCGAAGAGAATGTCGTAAGGAACTGTGCTTATCGGGCTCTTGGTCGAACGGTTGGATTCTGATGATGGCATCGTCGTGGAGGTAAACGCAGAGCGAGACGTTGAGATTTTGAAATCGGAACAGGGCTGAGGGCATCGACAATTGAATGAGCTGAAACGATCAGGTGATTTGGCCTGATGTGCCAAATGGCAAATGCCTCATCGCCTGCGCGTCGCGCAAGAATATGCTAACGAAGATTGACGAAACCATTCATATTATTAAAATCACAATACATCGAGCAAATAACATTCAAGTCTACATAACACGTCGACATTGTCAAACCAAACCGAATTGATAACCTGCAACATCTTCTCGCGAAGCGTACGCTCGGAAGCATATCCAAGGTGCTACAGAAAACGCGGCATGAGCAAGGCTTCTCCTCCGATGACATGTGAATGTACGAACAACAGAGGCCTGCTACAACGCCTCACAAAACACGGGCACGCCGACCGCTGCTCGCGGTCGAACGAGGCGACAGCCTGAACCAGAAGAAAAGTGAGCAAATGTCTTTTGGAACGTCAGAACGAGCGGATGCGCAGTGTCATTCCACCTTCCACAGCGCGCACGGTGTCGAAGATCACCGAGATCACTAGAAGAAGTTAGGCGCCCAATCAAGATCCGCGTTTCCTGCCAACTGAACACCCTGTCGCACCAAGTACATCAGCGCCCAACTCGGTACACGCCCACAAGACGGGACACACCTGAGCCATGTCTGGTCAATCATCCCCAACAGGGCCTCAAGAAAGCCTTGCGTTGTCATGATGTTGCTGGGTTTGGGGACGAGCGCTATCGTCCCGCGCCGCACCTGCGCATGCCCCTAGCCTTATGCCCAGATGACCAAACCCCGCGTCCTACGCGTCTTATTCCATGCTGATAGTGTCGAGGACGCCGAGGCAGGGCGCCATGGCGTCGCGCAGGCACCTGGAGCGCAAAGAGCTAGCGCGGACCTGGGAGCGGGTCGTGCGGGTCCTGCGCAGTGGTTGGTCGTCGAGGCTACAACGGATCGTGAGCGATGACGGAGGAGACGGAGACGCAGGCGACTTACCACTGCGGCCGCGAAAAACGATTTAGTGTGCAGTCTGAGCTATGTCCAGTTGTGATGGGATGAGGGCGTGGGTTTGAGGGACGAACCGGCTGCGGCGCACGACATCAGCAGAGCTCAAACAGGAAACACAACACAGCGCGACTCACTCCCGCGCATGAATCCCAAGCAGGCTTTTCCTTTTCGTTGCTTCATCCCTGCCTCCAGCGGCGAATCTCCAGGTTCAGCGCTCTGTATGTACAGGTCCGACACGAGCCCTTCGCCCAGGAACGTGCTTGCCAAGGGGAACGTTCGAGATCGGCTCCTGCGCCGAGGGCCGCGACGCCGTCAAGGGAAAAGATACGCGGTGGGGTGCGGAGCAGTGGGTTTGGCCAGGCTCGCTGGGGACGGCTGGCTGGTAAACTTCTCTGCGCGCTTCATTGGTTGGATGGGCGACGTTCGAGATCGGCTCCTGCGCCGAGGGCCGCGACACCGTCAAGGAAAAAGATACGCGGTGGGGTGCGGAGCAGTCTGGGTTTGGCCTGGCTCGCTGGGCACGACGCCGCGGGGTGAGGCGAGCCGGGCTGGTAATCTTCTCTACGCGCGTCATTGGTTGGATGTCGGTCGCGGCTGGGAACGGTGACGCAATCGTATTCGCGACGGCGAGACGCGCCTCTGGGGTGCTGTGATACTGGCACGCGGTATCAGCACCGACTAGTTTGTGCAGGGCGTTAGAAGGAGTAGTATACAAATAGTCAGCGTAACGCACCTGGACCGCGTTGGTAAACAAGCCCTTGGCGACGTCCACTTCCCCAGCGTCTGCGGCTTCAGCATCCTCCCCAATGAGCTCAAGGTAGCGGAGGCGTGTCGAACGCCCTGTATTTCATGGCCCGTGAATCGACTACGCGGCTGTACCCTACAGCGTATGCTCTTCGTGCGCGGTATGTGAGTGGCACGACAATACAGCGGTAGCGGTCGCGGATCCATCAGGGCCTGTATAGCGAGCCTTGGCAATGAGGAACAGTTCGAGTGATGCTGAGAGGAGCGTGCCAGTCAGGAAGAGGCTGGAAGAGGATGGACGTGGGAAACATCGGATCGATTGTGATGTTTGCATTGTGACGAGGAACCAAACACCACTACCTCCCACCACCACCAAGGGGTGGACGCTGCTTTCACCTGAGGTGTCCACCAACCTCGGTTCCTAGGTTCCGAGTGGCCACCATCCCTTGCTTTCCTCGCTGCCATTTCCCAGACCCATCTCTTCCATCTACTGCACCAGCCACCGTCCGCCACCCGCCACTGCCTCTGATCTGCCCCTGCCTGCACGCTCTCGTTGCCACACGCATCGCTTCGCTTGCCCGTGCCCACGGCGTCTGTCGGTGTCCAGGGCAGATGGAATGGGAAATCCACATGACGAGTGACGTGGACTATGGGCGGTCGGGAGTACGACTATGCGCTGGGTAGATCCCAAATTTAAAGTGGTGTTCCGATGTGGATGGTCATCTGCTGTGAGTCGTGAGGCTATCGATGCATTTTTTCTTTCCGTTATCGGCTGCGGCTTCTGCCCTCCTTTACGTTTGTTCAAGTGTTCGACTTACGTTTCTATTGGCGCCGATGTTTATGTCGGTCAATGTTGAAGTCGGCGTTGTTCGCGGTCCGTGCAGGCTTCCTTTCGTCTTCCGTGGATCTGCAGGCAGTGTCATGCCGCTGTTCCTGCCCTCCTCTGCTGCGCGATATTCGGTGTCTTCTGCCGCGCGCATATTCAGCGCCTATTCTCTCGCAAACTTGCACAGGCTATCACGACACGTCCTTACTATTTGAGCTCCACCAGTCAGCCTAGACATCTCTCCCTCGCCGAAGCCTGGGTTTTCTTCTTCTTCCATCTCACCTGTGCGTTGTGTTTCGCCTGCAACGACCCGCATGTACCGCTGCCGTTCTTGCCATACTCCACCTGCCGTCCATATCCATCGCCTTGCCTGCCCGTCGCCAGCCAGTGCGTTTCCGTGTGTCCTTGATTCCCTCTCCCCCGCGCGCCTTTTCTTTTTCATATACATGCTGCGCCGAGCTGCGGTGCAGCGGAGGAGGCGTTTGCGCGATCGGCGGGCGGTGCACTTGCTTGTGTCCACCTTTCGCGTCCCTTTGGACGTTCGGGGGGAGAAAATGGGATACGATGTAGGGCATCGTAAGCGCGTTGAGGGCGTTGTGTGCCGCTATCCGTGGCTCTTGAATCTGTGCCTCCTTTCCCAGCCGTCATCGCAGGCAACGCCGGTCGGGCAGACCTGTATGCTCCTCGATCGCGTATGAGCAGAGCGCGTTGGGGTGACCCGTGGTGGCGTGGCGCGGTGCGCGGTGCCGCAGCCCGCTCTCCCCGGCCGTGTGGATGAAGAAGTGGCGATGGGTCGCGTCAATCGGTCTGCGTGGTCTAGATCTGGCGCATGGGGGCATCCCGCGCGGCGGCGGCGTCCGCTGCTGGCCCTCCGCGCCGGGCTGGTGTTCGCGGCGGGTGGGGAGCGCGGAACAGGCTGTCTGTCTGTCTATGAACGGCGTGTACGCGTGTTCTTTGCGCCCCGCCCCTGTTCCGGAGGCATTCGTGGACGAATAGGGAGAGCTGGCGTAGGGTCTGATGGGTATTTTTGCGTGTTCGACGGAGGAACGAGGCAGGGAGTGGCGTGTCGGTAGGGATAGCGAAATGTCGATGTTTTCCGCGTACGGCTATGAGTTGGATGATAGACGCGCGTAATACGCGCTCGCTCGTCCGATACTTCTCGAAGACCGCCTGCGGCTTCGATAGTGAATTGGTGCTAAGGATGGCCCTTGCGGTTGGATGGATACCTATGTATTGTTTCACAATACATATTCAAATTCAATTCTTCTTTGAGCCGCTGGTTGACGCATCATCATCGTGACGAAGTTTGTATAGATGGTTCTGTTAGTTATGAACGACACGGAGACTTTGAGTCATAATTCCGAGGTGTCTTCATGATAACTTCGATGTATTGCTTTCTATGAATGGGCGTCTAATGACCGAAGAAGATATAATGACAAAATTGAATTGTGAAATCAAAGGGATTATGGACACATTGAGTACGTCAAATCACCACTGATGAACAGCGTAACATATTGATATTAGATCTATGTAATAGCCTGCAGTACAAATGTAAGCAACATCAAGTAGAGGGCAATGAGGAGTCCATGCGGCTGAGTACAAAATACCTCGGCGACGCCGTAGAGAGTCAAAGATTCATCATACAAGTAAATAAAAAGAGGAAGCGGAAAACAAAGAATGGGGCGGACGCGATGTTCAAATAAGTATTGAATAAGTATATCTACGATACGATAAATGGAGTCGGGGTTAACAAGATACAAAGAATACTGAGATACAAATGGCGGCGGGAGGAGATCAGAGTAGGTGGGCGCTATATGGGGTCTGTGTTCGTTAATGCGGTGAACGGGTGCGAGGACTGGCGGGTCCGGGCGACTGGCAAAATCGGGAAATAGATCAAGTATATGGGCGACTTACCAAGTACCGTGCTTTACAGCACTGTCATCGGAGCCTGGAAAAAGTCGTCAATGTCATCAAAGATTGAGAGGGAGAATGAGTCCGGGGAGGTGTGGAATGAGAAGACATTCTTGGTCGAAAGAGGGTTGACGGCGGCGCATACTTTAGATTTGTATTTATACTGGGGAAATAGTCGTTATCCTGTAATCTAATCGATGTGAAAGGGCACGTTGTTTCTTAATGAAGACCGAGCTCGGCCGAGACTACAGTTATCCACCGTCACGTGGGACAGGTTTTCACTCTTTATGATGCTGCGACTCTGTTAGATAGGCTATCTATGTAAAACAAGTTTTAGTATGTACTGTTATATCTCATCTACATGTCTCTGAAAAAATTAGCTCTATAGAACTGTTTCTGAATGCAGGATGAATGTTTTCGTGAAGCCTGTCTACTTTCGGCAAAAACCACGTCGTGGGACAACACCCAAAAACGGCCATAAAATAATGCACAATGGTGTTGACAGCATTCAAGATCTCGTATATACTTTGGTATATGTTTAATATCTATATTTCTTTTTGTTTGCAAGTAAGCTGAAGCTTAAATGAGCTGCATTGTGGACTTCGAAGCCAACCCATGAAATGCTGGGAAATTTAGGTGAATATAAGAATATGACCATGTTTCTTCGCATTTCAAATACATACAGTAAATCTATGAGCTTAAAAATTGTCTGAAATACAATTATAAGCTTTATAAATGAGAATAATTGGTTTTGGGGGCATCTCTTCCCAATTCCTTTGCATGGTGCGCCTTAACCTAAATGAGTGCCTATTTTGGGATAATTTTGTATATTGTGTGCATGTTTTCTCTACCAATTCAAACTTATTCACTTCAAAATTCTACAATTATGTTACAGGTCTATGCATCTATATTATTGCCAAGTTTCAAAAAGATCGGTTGAGAACTGACGTTGGAAAATGAGATTTATCCCACTTGTCGGTGGTGTCCCACGTGACAGTGGATAACTGTATCGGCGGATATATTTAAGGTCGCTAAAGCAGGCAACTCTCTATTACGACATATCGGTGCCGTCTACATACAGGTAGGCAATTTACGGAATTGGGGCGCACATTTTTTTTCGTCTAAAGGAAAGTGGAAAGAGAGACAAGGTCAAGCCTTGCCATGGCATTTGCGATCTCGCGTTGTAGTACAAAGCTCGCATCGTTCCAGGACCTAGATAAATGTTAGGCAGAAGCAACCTTGTGACTTCTGTTCTCCTTATCTGTCATTCACTCCTTGGTTCAGTCGCGATGTTTGCGGAACGATTACATTTTCTGTTCTATCGATAGATTGGAGCAAAATTTTTGTCTGCACTGATACTTATGTTTTCGATTATCGGAGTTGATGTCCTCGGTGTATCAGAAGTCTCTTCACTTCCTGTACCGAAACAGAACTCCCTCGATACAATGACGGTCTGTCCGCAAACCCATCCATAGCACCGCCCCACCGCCAGTACCCTGTGACCTGGGCTCGTCAGACCTCGCGTTAGGCGCCGACGGACAAGCAAACTTGGCGTTCATCGGACTGTGAAGACAGTGGATGGAGGTCGAAGCTGCGAATGTGGTGCTCGAAGCTCGCTCTGCATGGAGGCATGAATCTCGCAGTGGCGATCTGTGTTTTTCTGTAAGCGTCTGATGCAGTTACTTTCGATGGCCCTAGATAACTGGTGTGGGTTCCGTGAAAGGTCGTATTTGGATCAAAAATGCATGAACATGGTGCGCACCTTCTCTTTGTTGACGTTAGGCTGACCCTATGGTGATCCAGGGTGCCATGCACCTGGAACGGTGGCAAGAAAGAACAGCAGATGTAGGTGATTGGTTGCTCCTCTGGCGATTTCACCGCAAGGTCGCCAATGTGGCAGGAGGGGCGATTTCACCGTGTCGTGCTCACCGCCGTGGTGTGCATGCAACCAGCCTCATTGGCGTCCTTGCAGGTTGAGCTCTGTTGCCCGTCACGATTTTGCTCGTTCATGGCTATCTTCGGTGATCAGTCATCCTCATGCTTTAGTAACACATCTTCGCCTTGCTTCATGTCGCTTGACACCATGAGCATTACTTTTGTGCGCAAACCATTGACACCTCTGAACATCAACCGCTGTTCGCCATGCCGCACTGATTTGAGTACATGAAATGGTTAATTAACACACAAGTAGCAGAGGTACATTTGACATTGCGTTGATAATAAAATCTTCACGTCCTGCGCATGTTTCTCCATGGGAAAGGCTTGTTTGGGTCACACGTCGGGGGCGCCAAACTTCGGAGGCCCTCTAAAGATTGGTCCCAAAGTTTGACCCATAGGTTACATATGGAATTAGCTATGGAATGAATTTATATTTTATCTGTGGAGTGTATTTGTAGAATGTCCCATTTATTCTCTTTGGAATAACATGTGCACCCTATCTGTAGACAATTCCAAATATTTTCTGAAAAGACAGTGCACAGGTTGGCATAAATTATGTCTGTGGGATTTTCTGCAGAGACCTTTCATATGTAATCTGTGGAGTTCTTCTACAGAGAATTGTAAAGATAACCTGCAGGCCAACCTGTAGAAAGTCTCTGCAGATTATCTGTAGAGTGAAGTTACAGAAGTCTCCAAAGGTTTCTCCAAAGATTATCTGCGGAGGGGCCCCAAAGATAATCACGTGACCCGGATGATTAAGCACACATCATGGCTCCAAGCCACAACAGCAGATCGGCCCCAAAACAAGGTCCAAATTACCGGCCTGTACTCCCCGACGCGGGCCTCAATGCCTCGCTACACCGACAACCAAGCTCGAGAGATCTTGCCCACATCCGCAAACCATCCAATGCCCTCCCCCACCTCGCCTCCTCTGGCTCACCCAATATCTTTGCTCCCATACGAGATCCTTCTTGAAATCTTCATCCACTGCCTCCCGCGCTACCCTCTCCTCCAACAGCAGCCAAGCACCACGTCAGCGCCGATCCTACTCTGCCATGTCTGTTCGTCTTGGCGACGGCTCGCGCAGGCCTTCCCCACCCTCTGGACACATCTTTCTTATGAGTTCCCTATCGTAGCAATACATGGGCCCACCTTCTGGACATATGAGTTTGAAGAGCGCGATATCGAGTTTGTTCGCTGGTGGAAAGCGAAGCAGGGTGGGATCCCACCGCGCCTTGCCTTCAAGGTGGGCCAGATAGGCCGTGGCAACGAAAACCAGAAGCCGACGACGAGCAACGCGGTATTCCTTTTCGATTATCTGACATCGGCGCAATGTCTCGAACTTGATATGTTCTTCTGGGACTGGATCCTTACGAAGCTTGTAGCTAGACATCCAGTCAACTTCCCTAGCCTCCATACGGTGCTGACAGAGGACGAACACACATTGAGTGGAACGCACCCATTCTACGACCTCCAAACCTTCCAGACTGCTCTATCCCTCCCAGCACTGCGGCGTCTATCCCTAATGGAGGTCAAATTCTTGAACGCCTTTGTTTTTCCCACTCAGTGGTCTGCCCTCACCCACCTCTCCCTGCATGCCTCAGTTTCTCTCCTTTCCTGGTTCTCCCTGATCCGCGCCGTCCCTCGCCTCCGATGGGGGCACTTCGACCTCACCCTCGACACTCCGCCGTTCGATATCCCCCACGGGACCCCCCATCCTCCGCAGTGCACCATTCCAGGGCTGACGACACTCTCCGTCGTTGTCCGCAGCACGCTCGAGCGCAGCGCCGTATTCCCCCTCAGCGCCCTGTTCACGGGCCTCCACCTCCCCGCCGTGCACACGCTCGCGCTCTCCACGCCCGGCGCGCGAGTGTGGGAAGACCGCCGCGCCGTCCGCGAGCTCTGCACCGTCCTCACCTCCGCGCCGGCGGTGACGGCGCTCGCGCTGGAAGACCCCCTGGACACCATCGCCCCGTCCGCCGCCGCCGCGCTTGAAATGCCCCCGACCGCCCTGCCCACGCTGCCCGACATCGACCACGCGATCTGGCACCAAGCGCCGGCGCTCGCCCGGCTGCACCTCGCACTCCCCGCGCGGCTCGCGTTGCGCATCGCTGAGCGGGACGCGTTCCTCGCGCTGTTCGTGGGCCACGTCTTCGGCGCGGAGTGCGCGTGGCTGGATCTGCGAAACCCCGCGTGCCCGGTGCGCGTGGTCAAGATCAGCAACGGCGCGCCGTTTTTTTCTCGGACGGGGGACGCGGCGATGGCGAGGGTACGGGCGAGTGCGGCGGGGGCGCCGGGGGTCGTGCTGGAGCTGAGTGCGGGGCTGGTAGGGCCGGCCGCGGAGGGTGTAGGGAGGGAATGGGGGCGGAGGGGTTGAGTTAGACGAGATATGGGATATATGGGCTTTTAAATGCGCGTTGAGCATTAAAATGACACCCAACGACTCAATGGCCTACGTATTGTGTGTCTGCGATCCTGTATTTTGCGTAAACTCTGGATCACTCTATTTGCACTCTATATCGGCATGATCTTGCAAAGTAATACAGGTACAACATCCCTATACAGACTCGGATGCACCAAAATCCAATCCCCAATTTGCATACACTTCGCATGGCCATGGTGCACAAAGATTTGCGCGCTCGTCGCGCCTGAGCGTGTGGCTCGCGTTGCGGCACCCCACGTGACCACCGCGTGCAGCGGTTCTTCGTCACACATCACAATCGCGCCCACCTCTCCCTCTATCCTCTTCCACCCGACTGGCGCGCTCCGTTGACGCTCTTCAGCTTCAGACCCAAAGATCTCCGTTCTATGCCGCCTTTTAACCTCATTCGAACCGTCACTCACTGCCAGCGCTCGCTGTGTGGGCCCTGATCGATCCGCGACGGCTACTGCTGCGTCGTCATACCACTTACATGCCGCGCAACAAAAAGCACGAGCTCAAGGACACCAATTATGATTAGGGATTCCTCTACACGGGCTTCTACGATGGAATGCGAGCGTACGTTCTGAGAGTCAGCGCACCCCGCGATGGTGAAAGGTGTGTGGCCTCTTCCTGCCTCATCCAACCTCAATCCTCAACCGTGTCCAGACAAAGCGCGTCCTCTACGCCAAACTTACCCAGCGAACTGAGAGCGTTATCAGGCTTCAAGCTCAAGGGGCACAGCCGCCATCGGATGTACGAGCCGCGAAACGGAGATGTGCCGGGCGTGCGACGCGGATGTCGTGGGGTTGACGCGCCTCCGCCGCCTCGGAATCATTCGCATGGACGACGGGGTGCTGGGGACGGGGACAATGACTGTGTTTAACTCGGTCCAGGTGCGTTACGTGGATATATTTTCTTGCTTCATTTATTGAGCATCTTGGAAGATCCGCTGCTCACGCCGGCATATGGTGACAATCGCACAACCTGGCTACAGCGTGCCAGTGTCCCTTGGGGCCTGCACCCCAGAAACGCTTCGCCGTCGCGAACACGATGTCATCACCGCCCCCAGCCGTCAACAACATTCACGACCGCCATCTAAATGATGAAGCGTTTGAAGAAAAAACCATCAGCCTGCTTCGTCGATCCTAGCGCCACGCCATCCGACACCCCATCGCTCATCTCTCCGCAGGAGCAGACCTTGCACCCCATCCTGGGGAGTGTGGGCGGAGGGCTTGTGCCGGACCTATACAGGGACTTCAGTCGGGAGGATCACCGCTGGGGCAGGAGGAGCACTGAGGGAATCTGAGGGGTATGTTCGTGGTTTAGTACGTTGCGTAATATGTTATTGACGCCGTCCAGATCCTGTGAATGGACACGCTGGCCGCCCGTTCTCTTCGTCGCCAACCTTCGTTCGCAGGCACTCATAACGAAGGCCGGCCCTCGACGAATTCTTTACGAATTCTTTGGGAGCGCGTCAGGTAGATGCGGTGCGGAACCGACTGAGCTCAATGCGGTTGGTTTGTTCGACAGCTGCTGAATATCGTGTACTGGCGCGGCGCGGGAGCTGTGATGCAGGGGGTATATATCGCGCCCCAAGTGCGGTGCTCCTTGGCGGCGGTCAGGGATATGGTGACGCCGTGATTGCTTGGGATCACGAACTCGTTCCTCGAGGCCATGGTGTAAGTAGACTACATCTCCGTTTCCACCATAGTCGCTCACGATCCATTGCAGCTTCGGAGACCAATAACTACTCCAATACCTACTTGAAACTCGACCACCCGCTCCAATGCCCGCGCTGCGTCGCGATGTGGAGCGCTGGATGGATATTTCATCGGCCGCTCTTCGTTCCATGTCTCTGCGGAACAGTTATCGGTATCAAGCAGATAACAACGTACAAATGTTGGTAATAGTTTTAAAATTCTAATTTCCCGCACGCCATTCCTTCCACGAGTCCGCAAAATCAGTGAATGGTTGTGATATGACGTGCAAAGCAATATTCGACGCATTCCCGACGCATTTTCGAATACTCGGTGGTTTCCGGTGCGTGTCACTCTCGGTTTGGTGACTGGGCGATGCCAATCCGGGGTCGATGACGGTGATGGTTTTGATAGGGCACATGGGGTTGTCGAGGTCCAGCCAGCGATTATTGGAAAAGAAGGCACTGCGCGCGAAGATAGCCAACTCTTTCTCTGCGTGTGCCTCGCTTTCACGGTCATCGTAATCGCGCGCTATATACAGTTCGAGTTGTAGATGAACTAACTGAGGCACACAACTCCAGATAGGCCCGACGCCGCCGACCGCGGCGGCGGTCCCTTTGGCATAATCCAATTCGGCACGAGAGAGATAGTTGTATTTCAGCAGGGTGAGATTCTGGAGGGCAGGCGCAGACTGGAGGATGGCATGGATATCGGTGATGCCGCTGTGGTCCCACCATTGCCCGATGACAGACGCCAGAAAAAGATTACGGAGGGCAGGTAAACGCAGGCCCACAAAAAGTGGACTGAGTAGAGAGTCGTTGCCGTTGTTGTCGCTGGACCGAATGAACAAGGTGGACAGTTGCGGGAGAATGCGTGGGATAGGGTTTGCGTATTTGTCGGGGTCGGATGGAGTGTGATGATTGAAGTAGATGTACGCCCATTGTAAACGAGGAACAGCCGATGTCAAGTGGACCCAGAAATCAAGAGAGATAATGAAAGTGGTGATGGATAGGTGGGTCAATGTCGCCCATTGGGCGGGGATAGAGGTATCTTTGAGAGACTGGTTTTTGTCGACGATGGCTAGACGTCGCAATGCTGGGAACATATGATGGAAATAATGGTTTGCGCGGGAGCGCGGTGGACATTCATATGCCACCAGAGTATGGAGATTTGGAAATGTGACAGGCTCTCCGATTCTGTACATCGCGGCTGGGACTAGGTCCCAAAAGAGCGGCTCGATCTCCAGGTGCTGTGCCGTGCTCAGATAGTTCATAACAAGAGCAACAGTTGTTACGTCTCCAGCTAGAGGTCTTGATTTGTTGTGATCTCCGTCAATAGCAAGGCGGAGAAAGGGCGCAATTGAGCCCTGATTCTCTTTCCACCATCGGATAAAGTCGATCTCGTTCTGGACAAATGCCCAGCCTCGTAATGTGAAGCAAAACGATAGGCGCGACCATAGGATAGGAGTTGTGAGTGCGATCGCTCTCCAAGAAGAGCAAATATGGCATAAGAGTAAAGGCGCGATCCTCGTGTTGGGCTGGCGAATTTCAAAGCGGTCTTGGGGAAGACAACGGACAAAGATCTCGAAGAGAATGTCGTAAGGAACTGTGCTTATCGGGCTCTTGGTCGAACGGTTGGATTCTGATGATGGCATCGTCGTGGAGGCAAACGCAGCGGCAGAGCGAGACGTTGAAATTTTGAAATCGGAACAGGGCTGAGGGCATCGACAATTGAATGAGCTGAAACGATCAGGTGATTTGGCCCGATGCAAATGCCTCATCGCCTGCGCGTCGCGCAAGAATATGCTAACGAAGATTGTCGAAACCATTCATATTATTAAAATCACAATACACAGAGCAAATAACATTCAAGTCTACATAACACGACGACATCTTGTTTCAAAGGCCAACAAAAACTAACATGTAGCTGAGACTGCCAAGATTTTTTATGATGTCAAACCAAACCGAATTGATAACCTGCAGCATCATCTCGAGAAGCGTACGCTCGGAAGCATATCCAAGGTGCTGCCTGGGTGCTACAGAAAATGCAGCATGAGCAAGGCTTCTCCTCGTATTCAGCGGAAATTTTGCCATGAACAGATAGATGCACACGCTTGACACAAGCAAGCGATTGGTCGTCGCCGGTGTCCAGATAGAAGAGCTGGGCAAGGGCTCTTTGAGTCCACTAGAGAAGCAGGACGGAACATATCAGCATTTTCTGAAGAGTGGCCGATGACATGCGAATGTACGAACAACAGAGGCCTGCTATAACGCCTCGCAAAACGCGGGCACGCGCAACGCTGCTCGTGGTCGAACGAGGCGACAGCCTGAACCAGAAGAAAAGTGAGTCAAATGTCCACGGAATGCAGCGGGGTAACTTACAATCCTTTTGCAACGTCAGAACATGCGGATGCGCATCGTCTTTTCACCGTCCACAGTGCGCACTGTGTCGAAGATCACCGAGAGCACTAGAAGAAGTTAGGCGCCCAATCAAGATCCGCGTTTCCTGCCAACTGAACACCCTGTCGCACCAAGTACATCAGCGCCCAACTCAGTACACGCCCCCAAGACGGGACACACCTGAGACATTATCTGGTCCATCATCCCCAACAGGGCCGGTCAACAGGGCCAGTCAATACGCCTCGCGTTGTTCGTGATGTTGCTGGGTTTGGGGACGTGCGCTAACGTCCCGCGCCGCACCTGCGCATGTCCCTAACCTCATGCCCAAACGCCCAAACGAACAAACCCCGCGCGCACGCAGCGTCCTACGGCCCTTATTCCATGTTGATGTTGTCTGCGCGCCATCGCGGCGGCGCGCAGGCACCTGGAGCGCAAAGAGCTAGCGTGGACTAATCTTGGAGCGGGTCGTGCGGATCTTGCGCAGTGGTTGGTCTTCGAGGCTACAACGGATCGTGAGCGATGACGCAGGATACGGAGACGCAGGCCACTTACAACTGCGGCCGCGAAAAACGAGTTCATGTCCAGCTATGTCCAGTTGATGTCCAGTTGTGATGGGATACGGACGAGGGCATGGTCTGCAGGGACGAATCGGCTGCCGCGAACGACATCAGCAGAGGTCAAACACAGGAAACACCACGACGCGACTCACTCACGCGCATAAATCCCAAGCAGGCTTTCCCTTTTCATCCCCTTATCCCTGCCTCCAGTCCAGGTTCAACGCGCTGTATGTACAGGTCCCGCACGAGCCCTCCGCCCGAGAACGTGCTTGCCAAGACGACATTCGAGATCGGCTCCTGCGCCGAGGGCCGCGACGCCGTCAAGGGAAATGAAGATACGCGGTGCGGTGCGGAGCAGTGGGTTTGGCCTGGCTCGCTGGGAGCGACGCCGTGGGGTGAGGTGAGGCTGGCTGGTAATCTTCTCTACGCGCTTCGTTGGTTGAAGGTCGGTCGTGGGTGTTGGTCGTAGCTGGGAACGGTGACGCCGTCGTGAACACACGCGGCGCCTCTGGGGTGCAGTGTTACTGGCACGCGGTATCAGCACCGACTAGTTTGTGCAGGGCGTTAGATGGAGTAGTATACAAATAGTCAGCGTAGCGCACCTGGACCACGTTGGTAAACAAGCCCTTAGCTATGTCCACTTCCCCAGCGCCTGCCTGCAGCCTTAGCATCCTCGCCAATGAGTCCCAGGTAGCGGAGGCGCGTCGGCCGAATGATATCCGCGTCGAACGCCCTGCAATTCATGGCCCGTGCATCGACTACGCGTCTATACCCTGCAGCTCATGTTCTTCGTGCGCGGGATGTGAGTGGCACGACGACGCAGCGTAGCCGTCGCGGATCGATCAGGGCCTGTACAAAGAACCTTGGCAGTGAGTAACGGTTCGAGTGATACTGAGAGGCAGTATAGGATGGGCGTCTTGGTGGGCATCGGAGTGGACGGGGGGTGTCGACGGAACGCGGCTGGGACATTTTCGTTGGCGGTGCTGAACGTGGGGGCGGAATTGAACGTTGGAACTCGGAGGGGTAGGTATACGGCGCTTGGGTCCTCTTCCTGAATAGATGAACGACGAGGTCAGATACGCAATATATGGAATAGAAGGACAAGGACCAGGATGTACACACCTGATATAATGATCGATGAAGCAGCCGTGCACGACCAACCCCACACGCACTGGTCTCAGTGAGTCGAGTGGATGAGTGCGAACGTCAAAAGACGGCTCGTGCTGAATGAACCATTTAGATTCGGGTTTCCCCAGCCCAATCTTGACTTTGAATGTGAGCCACGGATGATAGGACTGAATTCGAACTGAGAGCGTGCCAGTCAGGAAGAGGCTGGAAGAGGATGGACGTGGGAAACATCGGGTCGATTGTGATGTTCGTGACGAGAAACCAAACGTCACACTGTGAAGTGTACCACCACTACCTCCCACCAAGGGATGCACGCTGCTTCTACTTGAGGCGTCCACCAACCTCGGTTCCTAGGCCCCAAGCGGCCTTACCATCCCTTACTTTCCTCACTGTCATTTCCCAGACCCATCTCTGCCCTCTACTACACCAGCCACCGTCCGCCGTTGGCCATTGCCTCTGATCTACCCCTGCCTGCACGATCCCGTTGCCACACGTATCGCTTCGCTTGCCCGTGCCCACGTCGTCTGTCGGTGTCCAGGGCAGATGGAATGGAATATCCACATGACGAGTGACGCGGACTATGGGCGGTCGGGAGTACGACTGTGCGCTGGATTTGCGGGAAGGGAAGATCCCAAATTTGAAGTGGTGTTCCGATGAGGATGGTCATCTGCTGTGAGTCGTGAGGCTATCGATGCATTCTTTTCCGCCTCCGTTATCGGCTGCGGTTTCCGCCCTCCTTTACGTTTGTTCAAGTGTTCGACTTACCTGTACCGTTGCTGTTGGCCGATGTTGATGTCGGTCAATGTTGAAGTCGGCGTTGTTCGCGGTCCGTGCAGGCTCTGTTTCGTCGTCCGTGAATCTGGAGGCACTGTCATGCCGCTGTTCCTGCCCTCCTCTGCTGCGCGATCCTCGTGTCTTCTGCCGCGCGCATATTCGGCGCCTATCCTCTCGCAAACTTGCAGAGGTTATCACGACACGTCCTCACTATTCCAGCCCCACCAGCCAGCCTGGACATCCCTCCCTCGCCGAAGCCTGGGCTTTTTTTTCCCCATCTCATCTGTGCGTTGTGTTTCGCCTGCAATGACCCGCATGTACCGCTGCCTTTCTTGCCATATTGACCTGCCATCCATATCCACCGCCTTGCCCGCCCGTCGCCCGTGCGTTTCCGCGTGTTCTTTATCCCCTCTCCCGCTTGCTTTTTCTTTTTCATATACATGCTGCAGCGCAGCGGAGGAAGAGGATCTATGTCTAGAATCATTCGGCGGTGCACTTGCTTGTGTCCACCCTCCGTGGCCCCTCGGGCGGCGGGCGCGGGGTGAAAATGGGACATCGTGCTCCCGCGCGCGGGAGGGCCTCGTAACTGTAAGCGCAGGGAGGACGTTGTGTGCTGCTGTCCGTGGCTCTTGAAGATGTGCCTCCACCTCAACCCGAATCACAGGCAACGTCGGTCAGGCAGACCTGCTGTACGCGCATCGACATCGATCGCGCGTGAGCGGAGCAGCGCGCGCTGGGCGCGCGGCCCGTTGGATGGCGAAGGCGGCGCCTGGGTCGCGTTGGCCTGCGCGGTCAGGATTCCCGCGCAGCAGGGTCCGGTGCTGGCCCTCTGCGCCGAGCTGGTGTGCGCGGCGGGTGTCAATGGGGAACGCGGAACAGGCTGGCTGTCTATGAACAGCGTGTATGCGTGCTCTTCTGGGGCGGTTCTCCCCTTGTTCCTGGCTCGCCCCTGGGCTTGAATTCAGGCGCATTCGTGAACGAAGAGGGCGAGCTGGCGTGCAGGCGGGCCTGATGGGTGGGTATCTTTGCGTGTTCGATGGAAGAACGAGGCGTGGCGTGGCGGTATGTGGGGATCGTGAGATGCCGATGTTTTCCGCGTATGACAGACGCACGTAATAAGTACGCGCTCGCTCGTCCGATACTTCTCGAAGACCGTCTGCGGCTTCGATAGTGAATTGGTGCTAAGGATGGCCCTTGCGGTTGGATGGATACCTATGTATTGTTTCACAATACACATTCAAATTCAATTCTTCTTTGAGCCGCTGGTTGACGCATCATCGTCGTGACGAAGTTTGTATAGATGGTTCTGTTAGTTACGAACGACACGGAGACTTCGAGTTACCCCGAGGTGTCTTCATGATAACTTCAATATATTGCTTTCTCTGAATGGGCGTCTAATGACCGAAGAAGATTTGAAATCAAAGAAATCATGGACACATTGAGTAACATAAATCACCACTGATTAACAGCATAACATATTAGATCTATGTAATAGCCTGCAGTAGAAATGTAAGCTAAAATGTAAACATCAAGTGGAGGGCGATGAGGAGTCCATGCGGCTGAGTACGAAATGCCTCGGTGACGCTGAAGAGAGTCAAAAATTTATGATACAAGTAAATAAAAAGAGGAAGCGGAAATTAAAGAATGGGGCGGAAGCGATGTTCAAATAAGTATTGAATAAGTATATCTACGATAGGATAAACCGAGTGGGGGTCTGATAAGATACAAAGATTACCGAGATACAAATTGGCGGCGGGAGGAGATCAGAGTAGGTGGGCGTTATATGGGGTCTGTGTTCGTTAATGCGATGAACGGGAGTGAGGACTGACGCGGCCGGGCGACTGGCAAATTCGGGAAATAGATCGAGGACATGGGCGACTTACTGCATATCGTGGGCCGTACAGAGTTCATCGGAGCCTGGGGGAAGTCGTCAATGTCATCAAAGATCGGATGGAGAGAATTAGTCTGGGGAGAAATGTGGGATGAGAAGACATTACTTGTCGAAAGGAGGGTGTAGCTGGCGGCGCGCATTTGTATTTATACTAGGGAAATGGTCGTTATCCTGTAATCTAATCGATGTGAAAGGGCACGTTATTTCGGACAGAAGGCCGAGCTATACCGAGGCCGGGACTATCGACGGATATCTAGGTCGCTAAAGTAGGCAACTTACGACAGATATGATATCTGTGCCGTCTACATACGTACAACAGGTAGGCAATTTATGGAATTGGAATGCGCCTTTCCTTCGTCTAAAGGAAAAAGAGAGACAAGCACAAGCCTTGCCATGACATTTGCGATCTCGATTTGGAGTACAAAGCTAACAGCGTTCCAGGACCTAAATAAATGTTAGCCAGAAGCAAGGATGCCCTGGCTTTATGCGGCCTATAACGAGGTAAAAACATGTGTTTAACACATGCGAGTTGAGTTAATTTCGGAAGGGAGGTAGCCCATCCTCCTGGAGACATAGCAAATTATTAGTGTTTACGTGAAATAAAATTTGCCGCACTGCGGACGGCAGGGCAGAAGGCGTTGCGGCGTTGCGAGTCATGCGCTATGAGAATACTTAAATTGACCGCCTATAATGCATAACTGGTCAACCGGCTAATTGAACGAGTTACGTGTCAACAATTTCGACTTCACCACCATATTCCTATTTTCACATAGCTTCGACAGTCGATACCTCTACCACTAAGACTAGGATGATGCCTGGGGGCCCAATAACCAAGGTTCCATACGACGTTCTCGTGGAAATTTTCATCCACTGTCTTCCACGCCGTCCGCTTCCGATTGCACAGCCCAACACCAGTGTCGCGCCCATGCTGCTCTGCCGGATCTGCTCTTGCTGGCGAACGGTCGCGCTCGCCACTCCTTCCCTTTGGTTGTACTTGTCATATCTCATGATCTCGTACCATGGCATTGAATGCGAACCCGAATCCTGGACAGTTACCCAGAAAGCCCTCGACTTCATGATTTGGTGGAAGAGGAACCACGGCGCGATGGCGCCGTTCCTCCACTTTCATACTATGCTACGAGGCACGGATCCTTCACGAGACCCTCCACTAGCCGAAGGCGGAATGGATTTCGTTATACAATATATGAGGTCCGCATCAGCAAAATCTGTTTTTAGCTCATAGGGTAATATAGTGACTACGGTTGTGCATATAATGCGTCACTCTTCTCGGCTAGTAGCAGTAGCAGCTCTAGTATGATATAGTTCTGTGTAGTTGCTGAGAAGCAATGCACATTACCCTATAGACGAGATGAATTATGTATATCTGTATAGCTTTGCTTATTGCTATAGCTGTCAATGTACTTTCTCACTGTCTATAGAGTTCCTTAGCAATAATGTGCAGAATTCTGGTGATGGTGATGGTTATGTAGTTATGCAAAGTTATCATATGGTAAATAGTAGAGGCGATAGGCAAGTAATCTCTGGACCTGTGGCCTGATCCATAATATCTAATTCAAGGCCCAAAACATCTCCTTATCAAAGTACTTATTTAAGAAATACTCAGAGCTATAAGTAGTGCTATTTTGACTTGTTAAACGGCGATCTGCTTCTGCACCAAAACATGGAATACGGTCAACTAGTGTCCTTATTTGAGAGAGTGGAATAATATCGCCCAATAGTGTCCCATCAGAACGTTTACTTCGCTTTAGAATATACAGCGAGGAAGAAGGATCTGGAAATGACCCTCGGAGAGTTCTTGAACCAGAAATGGACTGGTTGATTTGAGGGACCACATCAAAGCGCTGAACATACATTATAAACTGGTCAGGAATACCAAAAAGCTTGGAGGAGGGATTTGAGACAATGCGAAATATAAGACGAACATCTACCACTAAATGTCCTAAAATCAACAATAAGTATAAGCATATATAACAGATAACGAAGCGATATACCATTAAGACCACTTTTTGGCCATTCCTGCATCGTGTCGGTATTAATGATAGCACTATCATATTGACCTAATGGCCAATTTGGAGATGGCGGATATGCATTGATGGTATAAGGAGCCAGAACCATATGTGGATGATGATAGGTCCTTGTCTGAACACGTACTCGATTCCAAACATCTAATTCAGAAAATTGAAGAACACATGTCATAGAAGATGTTCGTCGACCTCCAACTGAGAAAGTTGTTTTTCCAAGTGAGAGATACCTAACGTAGTCTCCTAGTGCAGCGTGTAGGTCTGGAATATCAAATAATGTGCTAACATCTTTGATTGACATGCGTTTATAGCTTGCATCACGAGTTAGATGAAAAGCTGAATGTGGTGAACATTGATGAGTTCGATAAGGGAAAGGTGCTGAAGGAGTAAGCCCAGATTTAAGACGCAAGGACAGTTGGAAATAGTCCACAGTAGTGCGAGTTGCGCCAATGAGTGGCGAAACAGAACTGATGTTGTCGAGGAGGTCATGGGTCGTATTGATATTGCTATATGCAGTTGTAACTTCAATGTTGTCCACAGAATCATCTGATACGTCTAAACAGATTGCAGGATCACGAAAATCTATCCTTGAGTCTCGTATAGAAGTGGCGAGATCAAATTGGCGCAACTTGTCCAAGCGATCAAGATAACGACAAATCTGGGGTTCATAATTTTGGTTGTTGCCAGAATGTGCCGGATCCTTGACAACTTCGATGTGGGCATGCTCAGTTACATCAGCAGACCATTGCACAGAAACCCCACTTGATCGTATATTAGTGACCACACTTTGCATGAATTCAAGTTTTGGAATATGCCAGTTTTCGATAGGAAATTTCTTGCCACGTCGCGCTTTAGCGTCAAGAATGGCTTGTTTGTGTGAATGAAATTCTCCAAGGGCATGCTCAATTTTGGAGCAGGTATCATCGGTGATAACACTTGATTGAGCAAGATAACGAAAGTCAATGAGAGAGCGAATGGTGACAAGAAATCCTGGAGTAACAGCCCCTGCGATAATGGCCACAATGTAGCGTTGTACGTCCCGATGTTCGCGTCCAGTAACTTGTTTCAAAGATGATATACCCTCTTTGAAATGTCGAAATGCGGTATGGGGATGTAGAACGGAGAATCGAAAGTCGATTTCAGGCCCTGTAAGGGCATTGATACACCATTTTGCATCATGGTCCCAAAATTGCTTGTGCCAGTGATGGAGAGGCTCTGGAGTTAGGAAAGTAGATGGATCAGAAAGAGGGAAATCCCTCCAAAATGGCCTATGTACCCCATTGAGACGGAATTTCATGGCTTCGACAACATAAGAATCCAAATTCCAAGGATGAGCAATCGATTCCACTTCCTGGAGCTGAGCGATGGTGGTTGATGCTGTTCTTGGTTCATGGCGGAAATTGTCGCCAAACTCCTTATAGGATGCCATAGTTACAGATGAAGTCTTCCCAGCAACACCAGATATGAGTGCAGATTCTGGTGTATCGACAATAAAAGCAGCAATTGGGGGATAACAAAAACGCTGCCAGCCAAGCGGATCGGTCATCATGACGCCTATCTCTGCTGCTTTTTTCAGTGGAGCAAGGATGAAATCTAGTGATTCATGAAATAAGCGGGAGTCGAGGACGCCACGCATCTTCTGTTTGTGATGTGTGAAATGAGGAATAGGAAGTAATGCAAGAAGCAGAAATAGATGATTAGATGATTTGTTGCGGGTGCCCATGTTAATGTTAGCGAGACTGATAAGTAGTGGATGTGCAAGTCGATTTCCTGTCATCGCTGAAATGTTGGTTTTATCTGATGAGAGAACTGTTCCAAGAAGAGTTGCACCAGGTGCTATTTTTTTCTACAAGGCTGAGTAGTCAATCATCACAGACAGGCTATAATATATATAGACGATATACCTGCATTGACCAAGCAGCGTCGCCTGATAGCCACTCAGTATAGACACGCATCTTCTTTTCTGCAGTTTCAAAGAGTTGAAATGGCGTGTATTCGATGGAACCTTCAAGAAGTGGATTGCGCAATAGTGATTCCAGACATTCGACAGGGTTACGATAGTAGAGAGTAGGCGTGTTTTTGGTGGGATAGACAGGTTTAAGTACCCTAGACCTCCAAACAGGTCCAGTAGGCAGCATTTCAGCTCTATTCCTAAGGTCCTTTGCAGTATTGAAAGACAACGAAAGGCCTTGTGTCTTATAAGGTGTAAGTCATCAGTTGGTATAAGGTGAACAAAGAGTGACTCACCATCCGGAGTTTAAGAAGCTTATCAATTGCAGCCACACTGAGGTCTGAACGTAGAAGATATGAAGCAAACTCCCACTCCTCTTCTGATGCGAACGGATAGTATAGATTGGTCTTGCGCTCTGGTGCAAATCTATCCTGGTCGAAACGGTCCATAAAGGTTGGGCCTAATCCATATGTTTGAGAGGCACCAGAAAATGTTGTCTTGAAAAAGGTATTCTTGGGTGGAGGAATATTCGAATCTAGGCTGGCTTCCTCGCTAGGATTGCTGACCAAAGGACCATGGATTGAGACATCCTCCATGAAAATATCAGGGGAGAAATTGGGCTCTAGAACTTGTGTTGTTGAAACTGGTGTCGGCCGAGCATTAAGCAAGGTCTTCTTAATCCTGACTTGTTCATCGAAGTGTGTAAGACAAGATGAATATGGTTGATTTAGATGATTTAGCCGGCGAGCAGTGGTTGCAAATTTCTTGCCGCACCGTGGACATGGCAAAAAAGGAACTTGGATAGGCATTTGGATATAATGAATAAAGTACGAGTGAGTCGCAGTGATGAATGGTGTAGTAAATAAGCGCTTAGCACAGTCACTATGTTGAAACAATTGACACGTGACCAGAAAAATACATCTATTCAAAAACGATTCATTTTTTATACTAGTTATACCAAGCTACGACGGCTAGCAGGGTTCTGCTGGTGATGGTGGTGGTGATGATTATGGGCCATGGCCAACAGTGTCGGCCATCACAACATGCCCGGACGTTCTCCAGGCCCTCGAACCACCAGCTCATCTGGGCCTTGAGGAGGAACATCAATGGATATCTATCGTCGACGACTGTGGTCAGTGTTATTGGGTGTTTTAGGCAAGATAGTGTTGTTTCCAGGTGACATCACATTGGGATTTGGGCGAGAAAGGAGGTATTTCAGAGCCTAGATAGAATTATTAGAATTATGATTGAATATATCGGCAAAGGACGCGTACATTTAACCAGATATCATGCCTCGCCTTGGTAAGGGCAGTGATCTTCATCCCGTTGAGGCATGGAAACAATGAAGCTATATTGATATAGACCAGGAGGCACGGGATTAGGATCCAGAACAGAACGAACCCCTTCAATGTAAGCTGAGGAAGGGAACTTAAGTAAAATGTTATCACAAAGACAATAGAATATAATAAGACATACCACTCTTAGCACTCGACCCAGACACGTTGGATGAACCAGGAGGAACCGTCGACATTGCGTTGTTGTTCGCGCTTGGGGTGATGTCCGCGCTCTTCTCAGGAGTCGTTGGCGCCTCGGCCACAGATGCTGACGGATCGTACTGATGGCGATTGGACAACATGGACGAACGAGGAGACGCTATGCCACTGTGATCCGAAGTGAGCGACGTGCTAGACCTCGCTTTTTGTTCGCGCTCTCTGACACTGTGCGACGACAGGACACTTGGCGGCACGTATGCATGGCTTACGGTGTTGGCGGCCGACCTGAAGCTGCTTGTCGAAGGCGGCTGTCGTAAGTTAGCCTGCGACGGCGACATGCTCGATGCATGCGAGCGAATGCTGTGGGCGCCCGATACAAAAAGGATTGATCCAAGTGGCGTTGTTGCACGTTGTATAAGCTCAGCAGGCGGCGGCGACGACGGTCGTGGAGGAGGTCCATCGCGGGATCCAGTTACAGTCAACCTTCGCTCCGGAATGAAGTTGGGTGGAGGCATGCTGCTGGGTGGAAATAATGGCAGGGACGACAGGCGCAGGCGGCTTCCACTCATCCGTCTGTATCGACATTTCCTTGACTTCAGGCTTGGGCGCGGGCACTTCCACAAGCACTTCCACAGGCACGTTCACTTCCACTTCCACGACAACTGGTTCTGGCGGGTCGTACAAGTCTGTTGGCTCAGGTTTTGACTGAACACCCGTTTCCACATGCACTACTACGGGCGCGGGCGGAGCCTCCGGCTCAGGTACGAAGACAGGTGGTTCGGCCAAAACGATGGTTTTCTCCTCCTGGTTGGTCTCCGTCTGGCATCCAAATTCGACGGTCTAATCTTTCTTGACCCGGATGTACTCCGCATCGTCGTCGTCTTCTTCGATGATGTCAGTGTCGTTGAAGAGGGACGTGTTGGCGCCTTTCAGAGGAGACGGTTCGAAGCCACCGAGCTCCGCAGCGAGCACTTCAGGTGCATCCACGATGGAAGGCGGACGCCCATCTTTGAATGGAACGCCGCTTCTTGGCCGGCGTCCCGTGCCTGTTTTACGGCCTCTCGAACGGCTGAGTACAGCTTGGCGCAACGGGCTGCCTGTGTACGAGCCATTTGAAGGCGTTCGGCGAACGCTGTGTGCAGGTGTTAGGGAGCATAAAAGCCACGAATAAGAAAAACGCACCGGTTGACATCTCCACGATTGGCTTATACATCTCGTACGGTATGTCACGATCGAGAAGCTGTATGTGCAGGATCCAGTTCTGCGGCCAGCTCGAGATCTTCATCTTCGAAGCCTATCTCTCCTTCGCGAAGAGGGGGGATATAGCGGTGATGGCTGCGGACAGAGCTGAAGTGGATAGATTTTCTCTTGTTGGTACGGCTGCCTGTACGGTTGACGTCTGGTGAAGGAGTCGAGCGATTTTCGAAGGCGACGTTGTGGCGGACGCGATCTTGAGCGGCTAACAGACTTTTGTGGTTTTCTGCATCCGTAGCGAGAGCAAGCTAAAAGCAATTAAATTAACTTCAATGTGAAGCAATAATGGTAATAAGAAAGCGCACATCGACATTGCGGTGCTTGTTAAGCCGCGCAAGGCGCTCAAACGGCGTCTCGATGTTCTCGGCTGGAATATATCCAACCTCCTGAGTTTTGAGGACCCGAACCAGCCACCAGTAGCTGTTGCTGTCGTCCATAAGATACAGACTGTCGCCTTTGACGACATTGGCTTTGCCTTCAACGGTGGCGGCAAAGCTGTGCAGAGCATATACCATATCGAAGTCAGGTATCGAGAGCGTCGAGCCATCCTCGTCGATAAAATCTTCGCCCTCCTCCGCTTCAGAATCTTCCTCGAGCATTGAGTGTTCTTCGTCGTCCGTGCCGTAGTTCAGTGCGTCCACGTGTGCCTGAAGCTGGCCGTCGTCGGGGTGGATTTGTTCCTGCAAGTCAAAGGTGTCCTGGCAAGTTGGCCGGCGTGGCTCCACACTCATGGATGAGTGCTATGCGAAAAGGACGGAAATGAAGGGAAATGAAGGTGGAATGGGATGCCAGATATGCGGCTACCAAGGCCCTGCTCCGATGCCAGTGAAGCGGATGTCGCGGTCGTCCTGCTGGTAGATCCCATGGAACTGGGTCAGCTGGCCATCGAGGCATGGATGAACTCTGCGGCAAGAAGGCGGGTGCGCCGGCGCCCACGCTGCAGGCGAGCACAGGCACATGGATGGATTCGAGATGGATAGATGAGGACGTTGGGAGGCGAGGGCAGGGTGGCCAGGTCGACAGCAGCAGTGAGCCTATCTAATAAAAAATCTAAGTAATGTTAATCAGGACCCATGCGTGACAGAGCGGCTTACCGGGCCACCCAAGATTTGGTACATACATGTACCAAATCTTGTCACGCGAAGGGGAGGGGGAGAAGGGGGATAGGTGCAATCAACAAAGACGCGAGTCGCGTTTGATCCTGGGAAGCGCGGTACGTCAGAGCACGTGCGTTCATGATACGTCCACGGCAAGACTTAGTTATTATTACAACGCAAATCCTGCTTCCACATGTATCTCCTCAGTAATTCCGATGTCGATGTATTGCTCGTTTTCTTGTCCTCGCACGGTCTCAACTTGCCCACGGACGTCGCAGAACTATATTCCCGAATCCTGTTGCAACGCACCAACGTGTACCATGAATTGGGAGTGGAATTTTCCCCAGCGGTAAGTTCAAGCAATTACTTACAATTCAATGCTAAAGAAAGTTGTTGTATAGGATAGCCATGGTCTTGAAGACCATGTGTTGGCGCCGGATAGGCACACGGCGCCGCCGCGCAATTTAATTGAGCCTCCAGTTTTGCATACGATGCTTGGCGGTCAGGCTGATAAATTCCTTGACATGGCGGCGGTAAGTTCAATATCTTATGAATTCCACTCAATACCGATTTGCTATGGTTTTAATCTAGGATTACAATTATGGTTCTTCTTACTCCTACGGCCCAGGCGTCCATCGTAATGACGATCTTTACACTGGCAGTGCGTCTGCGTCAGAAGAAGAGCAAACGCCCAACATAAATGGTATCGACTATGACCACGATAACGACTATAATGACCACGACAATAGCGATAGCAGCGAAAACGATAGTGACAACAATAACAACAATAATCATGACTCTGCCGCTTATACCCCCCATCTTCGTTCCCATTCAAAAACTCTACAATCTCGCCGTGGGCATGGAAAATCGAAACATCGGAAACAGAAACATCGGCCTAAGGAACGTGGTCGTGGTGGCATTTTGAAAGTAGCTGGAGGCGGAGGCGGCGGCGGCGGTGGTGGTGGTGACGTTGGAGGTGGCAATCCCGTCAATTTCTGGGGTCCCGAATGTCATCGCGGAGGAACAACACTCGATCCCCTTGTACCAGAACGGCCTAATTTTGCATATCATCAATTCCCTGACCCCACCAATAGTGACGTTGATGAAGAGCTTGACACACTCGAAAATCAAGCCTCAACTGGCTGCAACACACATGAACGTACCAACGATCTCACTGCCAACCACGAACCTATTCCTGAGCATCAATCACTCTCAGCGTCAACGAAAGCGATCCTTGCGAAGATTGTTCTAGCGTGCAAAAATATCAATTCCAACACCAGCTCAAAGCATTACATAAACGCTTCAAAGGTTCTCCAAATGCTTGGAGATGGGAATGCCTCTCCGTGGGATATCAATCGCGACTCCAGTGACAACTCTCTTAAGGCGATTGCATTTCGTTGTGGAAGGGCAGAGAATCTTGTAAACTGTTCGCAGTTCATCTTGCTGTTGAACCTCATGCATTTCCGAACTAAGGTTGAAAGGTCTGTTATAGTTATTCAAATATATCTTTGGGAATTAATGGAAAGGTTTCTACAGTATACGTAGCTCCAGCAACCCAGAGACCAGTTATAGAGCTATTCTGACGTCCTTGGCTGGATTAGAGGAACTTGGTGGCGTCACTAGAGTAACTTTAACACGATGGCTCAAAACCGGCTCTATGTGCTGCATGCTTGCTGCTGCAGGTAAATCTTATGAGCTATATTCTTCCAACTGTTCATTCTAATTCCTTTAGGATCTACATATCTCCTGGCAATTGTGTCTTGTGCTCAAGTCAAAGCACAAATTGACAATTTGCCAACGAACCAAATGGTTCGTCTTGCAAAGTTATTGCGATGCCCTTCTCCAGGTATGGGGAGTTGATTGTACCTTCTTAACCTTCTTGCTGATTTATGTCTTATTTAGATAAAGAAGGCGCGCAGATTATCAGTCATATAATTCCTGCTGTAGCCAAACTTCGATCCATATATAACATATCGTTATCAACGATGTTCAGCGCTGACTTCCGATCTGTTCATACCGAACCCAGTGAGACGTATCAGTCTGTAAACTTGGAGGACACCGACAAATTCTTCGATGATTATATTCCTCTCAAGTACGTCTCTGAATAGTACCTAATATGGTCTCTAATGAGCGTCTTTTTAGTGCTTTTGTCACAAGTCGCGACTGGAACGTCTGGGGTCCATGTCGAAAGCCATTACTTGATAATGGATCTTCGAGTTATCAAGACATGGATATGATATCAAACTTTCTAGTTGGACCAACGGATGTATCTTTTCCAGGAACATCAGAATCCTCAATACAAGTCTCACCAGTATCGTCACCACAAACACCATCTTCAAATCTACTGTCTATTCCATCATCACCAACTCAAGCTCCTTCATCATCGCCAATGAAGGCTCCAATATCTAGTAAGATTTTATATTCTAGTAGCTTTTATGCAAACTTAATACTATTAGCAGCTTCAAAGATGAGACTATATGAAGAGGACGATATTTTCACCATCGATACAGAGTACGATCCAGCAGAAAATACAGCTTTTGCACCTGGAAAGCGCAGCTCTACCCAACGGCTCTTTGACTTTACCGAAATTGAACGCGCCAAAGCTGACAAGGCTTTGGTTCCTACTAACCTGACTGATCTTTCTACCGAGGTGATTTCTCTCTTTTGTATTGTGTTTTTCTAAACTGATGTTATCTAATAGCTAAAAAATCTTCTGGCAACTGGAAAAAAGACGAATTCTAGTGCGTATATATATATTCCATCTACGATCACAAAAGAGTATGTTTTTATCATTATTCTATCCATATTTCAAACTAACCAATATCTCTGAAGTAAAATTATACGTGTTAATGATAAAAGTAATAACTGGCTCTTTATCATTGACACTATGATGCCAACAAATTATCGTCATGGACTTCTTGAAGAGTTACAACTGCTTTTTCCAGAATTGAAGACGACAGACAGTCAGAAAGAGGGCATCAACAATATCTTTCCATGTATCCACTTTACATGGTACAACCGATATTCTACACATGTAAGGTTCTTATATCTATATCTTTCTATAATTGATAGTCTTCGTAGTTTATCCCTCAGGAATCCAAATCCAAGGCCTTTAATTCCGAAATTGATCCTACTGCATATCGTCGTGAGGGCAAACGTAAGGTCAACACTTCAACCTTTATCCCCAGAGGATCGAAAGAACTCCAAGATAACTGTGACCTACTATCTGTCATCGAAGGCACTTTGGAGAATATTCTTGCTTGGCAACAACTTGAGGTACGTTCGGTTATTCTGATATTGAATCAATGCTCATGGAATACATACATTAGGTAGAAGAACTAGTCCCAGAGTCATATTCTTCTCTTGCAAATTTGGTGGACTCATTACCAGGAAATGAACATGTCGTTGGGTATCCATTTTCTGGTTTGGTACTCAATTTTAATGGTGCATCGCGTGCTCACCGTGATTGGGAAGACAAAGACCTTTGTCTTGTCATGCCTATTTCGGATTGTGAAGGAGGTGAACTCGTGCTGATGGAAGCTGGTGTTGTAATTGACATAAAACACGGTGATATGTTGATTTTCCGATCATCTATGTTAACTCACTTCAATTTGCACTTCAAGGGTGTACGCGCATCTTTGGTTCTTCATACAGATAGATCTCTAGACACTTGGGCCCAAAATCGTAATAATTGGCAGAATAATACTTTCTTCCGTAGTAGCAGTACATAGATGCTCATGACTTTTACAAAACCATTCTATAGTTTGCTGTCTTAATCCAAAATTTTGCGATTCAAATCTTTGTTGATCAAAATCCCGTGACATTTGCGCTGACCCGGACCGGGAGTTGGTCTCAAAGTAGAACGCCCCCACGCTACACATCAACACACCTTTCGTCTCTTACTACTATTAGTCTTCAAGTTTACCTTGCTCAGTCTGATTCTTGGTATATACCAATCTGTATCCAGGATTGTAAGCATGTTTTCGTATCTCCATGCTACAATTTCACTGACAATTGAAATATAGACACACAAATGCCTGCTACCACCGCGCAGCTTCTAACCATCGACGTTGCCTTTGCAAATGTCTACAAACCAATAAATGTAAGATTAAAAGCACTTTTTATGGCCACTGGAGTATTCACTGAAGATTTAGGAGAGTTTTGAAAACATCTATAGTGCTAATGAGGCAAATCGTCTTCTCCAAACTGCCACCAACCTTTCTGCCACTTGCTCGCACATACGCAAGAAGTTTGTTCTTCAACATGAGGCTGCTCTACGCAAGGTAGAAATAGCCCAACGGCGATTAGCACTTGCTAGTATCCACCTCGAAGCCACTCAACGTGAATTGGACCTTACCGATGCAAAAGTGATGGATGCAGAACTATACCACGGCCATATTCGCTATGTTCTCAAAAAAAGTGGATTTCTTCTACCAATCCCCAGTGGTGGCGAAGAGAAGGAAATCCCCATAGTATATGTACAAGGCTGTGAGTCAAGTTATTCAAACACGTCTTGATTTCTATTATTGACTACTATATATGTCTAGCGAAACATAGTGTCATGCTTCCCAATGGTCAATGTATGTTTGTAACGTTGGACTAACCAGAGGTGGAGTATATTCTGTAAATATGTATACCGCCTTGTTGATTCCTATTTCCAATGCCTGTAATCTATTGAACCGTCTTGGTGCCTAGCACCCAGCGCAACTGCTATGCCATTCTCAAGACTCAAAAATTAAATTGGACTCAACACTACAAATCTTCAAGACACCGTGGATACTCAAAATCCAGTCACCAAGACGAAGACTCACAAAGGACGTAATTTCTGTATTCGTAACAAATTCACTTGGCTTACGCCAGGGCTGTTTCAGCATTTTGCCGACTCTATTCAAATATTGTTGAGTTTCGTTTCCTCTTTCCTTTCACCAAACTCTATCCCTCTGACACGTCTACGAACACTCTATCCACTGTCCCGTCTACAGTTCTTACTATAATGGCAAACTCGAACAAGAATACAGTGGAACGACCTCAGAAACAGGCGCCAATGCCAAAGCCTATAGCAAAAGGCAACCAGCCCATAGCCAGCACACGCAATGAAGTTGGTGCTGGCAAAGAAGGTCTGCTTATATTTTCTTGTAACTTCCTTCTAGCTTTCTAACTTGCAATATATGTTCAGCAAACACTGGTGGACGAGAAGTACGTCCGAACAGGGGACAAGGTGGTCATATCGCCCAATTGGAGAAAACCGCCAATATCGTTGGCGCTGCACTGGAGAAAAGGACAGTTGGTTTCAAAAAACAAACCAAGAAGCGTGCACAAGCTGAACTAGATAATCCACCTGAGGATATTGAAGAAAATGAAATGGCGCCTCATAAAAAGCGGACCAAAAAGGTATGTAACATCCAAAATTAAAGCGAATGACTTATGTATTGTATTGATTAGGGTCCAGGAGAATCGACCAAACCACCTTCTACTCATGGCGCGCCACTGGCGTTCCGTCTTCCCCCAAGAAAGGATGCTCCTCTCAAAGTCGCACCTTTGCCGCGTCAACATATGCCACCAGGTTTAGTAAAAACTCTGGCAAAGTAAGTAGCTTATTTCTTCTAATGAGAACGATCTAAACACTCCAGTAGACAACATCCTTCAGAACAACATGAAGAGATCGTCTCTGATTCTGACAAAGGCTCACAGGACCGTCAGGATGACCGTCAGGATGACCGTCAGGATGACCGTCAGGATGACATTAGTATTGATGAAGATATTAATGAGGATAATGCCGACGTTGGCCAAGAGAATGGAGAATATGAAGACTTAGAAATGGACCCAAGTGGCTCCAGCAGTGAAGAAGGAGAAGAGTCTCAAGTGATATAAAATTCTAATTCTTTATGACAGTTTCAAATTAACGTCTTGTTCTAGATGGAGCCCGTTGATAATCCAGACTTTTACCCTGGTGGAAAACATGATGTATCGGGCATTATGGATCATGACATTCCTCTAGACCAGCGAGGTCAAGGATTATTTCTTCCCGATAATGAATGTAAGTACCATACTCTATTTTGCTTGCATTTGTACTAACATATTTTAAGTTGATGACGATCACTTTGTGTCTCCATCTGATGATGAGCGCGCAGCTCAAATGACATTGAAGGGTGGACATGAAGAGTCAGATAATAATAACGATGATGATGTGGACGAGGATGAATCACAAGATGTTCTACAACAGCACCATAGAAAAAATCGCTCAAATCATCCTCCTCAACAACATCGTCTTGCTGCTGCTGCTTCTCTCCAGCGGCACCAGCAATACACACCTACATCTGATGATGGTCATCCTGAAGGTGACGACACGGACATACAACCAGAAGTCCGCCGTGGGTATGCTGATGATGCTGATGAAGACGAGGAATCCAGTGACGGGGACACCCGAAATACACGAGCACGTCGGCATTCAAAGGCGAAGCGAGGTCTCTTGCCTAATACACTACATTACTATCCCACTCTTTGGCGAATCGTTATCGTCCGTGCAAAGGTTCGCTACCGCCTACACACATGTACCACAACTCTCTTTCCAACTATTGCGAATGAGGTACATCTTCGTGTTGCACGAGATATTCTATCCGAAGAAATCGCTAGAGGAAAGGAGGAAGATTTTGCTCTTGAACGTGGTAATGCCTATTCCAATGTTTTTCTTAACATTTCTGTGACTAATATTGCTCTTAGGATACAGTTTGTCTAGCGATATGGTGCAAGTCGTAAGTGGTCCAATATCTATTGAGATACATTACTAATAAGGACATTAGGTTTGGCAAGAGAGCAGTACATTCCGTGGCAAGATGAAGACCATGGCAGTTGGTCTTGTCGAATCCCAGTATGAGGATTTGCTTTCACCGATGGTAGAAGGTAATCAAGAAGGCATCCCTTTGGCTATTCAATCTGCTGTCCAAGAATCAATAAAGTTTGGCGATTATCTCCTTGGCCCGCAAGATGCTCAAGTACGTTTCGTATCTATATTTTCAGCCCTACCTAAACTATCTTGGATCTAGGGGAAAACTTCTAATTTCCAGCATCCGTGTATCCAGAAACTATGCATCAAGTTTTTCTATACTGGGAATACGTGCTTAGCTGCCGACTTTCCAGATGTGTTCAAAGATACCCTACCTGAAGGATGCTTGATCATGGCAATGACTTGTGTGAGTAATAACAGTTTTCTACCATGTTCTATCGAATATTAATCAAATTTCAGATCGACAATTGCTTACGCGAATACGAAGACACTGGATATCGTAGTCGGATAAAGTTTTCGGGCGAGAACTGTCGCAATGTTGAAAACGCCATAGAAGGATTAGTAGCCTCAGTTAAGGTGAATGCCTACCACCACCAGAAATTTATAGACAACCTTCGGAAGATAGCTAAAGCTGGCATGTAAGATCATCTTGTGGTTTTAGATTTCTTTTCTTATTCTAACTAATTTGCTTTATAGGAAGATTCAGAATCCTAAGAAGAACGCTCAGAAATCTCACCTACGTGTCATACTCGACTAAGTAATCTTGCAAGGTTTTGTTTACCAATAATTCCAATATCATATTCTAATCGTATTCATGTTTTTGGTATCATATCAGTTCGTCGTCTCTATTCTATCATATCATATTTGCTTCTTATTTCCACTGTGGTATATTGCTTGTTGCTGGTAATAGTCAGCTCTTTTGTATTCTATCTATTCACTATGACATTCTTCTATAATAATCGAGCCAGGACGGCATTATTTCTATATCGCATGTATAGATGTTTAATAAATCCATAGAGCTAAGCCCATTTGTGTAGCTCTATGAGTTGTTATGACTCATATACATAGCGCGTATGCAAACTTGATATTACTACACATTTTCATATGTGACTAGCCAAGCTGCTATTGGAGCTATGTAACTTGGTCTCAAGTATGTAGAATAAGTGTCTATATTGATAGCAATAGTACAAAATTATGGATTATTGCATATACTTGGCCCCAGTTATATAGAATATGCCTATATATATAGCAATATGGTTATACTATATACTACTACATAATTACCATAGAGAACTAGTAAGATTCTTGAGGGCACTATAGAGCACTATGGAATCTAGTCACGTAGTGGTACAACTATACCATACTACGTAGAATACGCTGTGGATATGTCGTAATATATGCTTACTACAGTGATCTATCAAGGTAAGGACCCATTCTATGGCTCTATGTTGCTATGCAGTGCTATGCAGCTCTGGGCAGCATATTCTGACTTTGCTGATGCGCGCAGTACCTACAAGTCGATCCGTTCTTTTGGGAACGAGTCCATGACAAGTGTGCAGGTGGAGACCAGGTCGTATTTCCTCGTTTACATACTATTCTGGCAGACCAATCGTACGACAGACAGTTCTATCGTGCGCAAGTCCTCATAGGACGTGTACCAACTCCTCCTTCATCCGCGCTACGCCGACTATATATGAATGGTTATCGCTCTAAACTGCCCGTGGACGCCATCGCTCCGAGTCATTGGTCAAAGCTGACCCATCTAGCGATGCATGATATTACAATTTCAGTGCCTTCCTGGTTTTCCTTCATACGGGCATTTCCAGATCTCCAATGGGCGTCCATTTCTTTGGGGTTTAACGACGAATACGCCATCGAGGATTATAAAGAGCCTCCCTCTGAATTTACCCTTCCCCGACTTTCTACGTTGCTGCTTACTTGCTCCAAACAATGCAGTGACTATGTAGCGCTCCCGTTTGCTTTGCTTTTTACAGGTCTTTCTCTACCAGCCTTACAAACACTATCACTATCGTCTTTGGTGGGATCGTGGGAGGACCATCATACCATGGCTGAGCTTTACACGGTGCTATGTTCCACGCCGGCCGTGACAACGCTCGCCCTCCGCGGATGTGATAATGGATTTCTTTCTCTACACAAACCTGATTATCCCACCATTCTCTCTGCGATTGGAGACGTTGAGCCAATCTGGCGCTATGTGCCTCACTTGACACACCTCCAACTCACCCTGCCCCACGTCGATGGCAAGACCCCACGAGAAACACTGGACACCTTTGTTCGAAATTTCTTCTGGCCTGATTCTGGCTGGTTGGCCCTCGATAACTGCGCGCACCCCATTCGAAGAGTCACGTTCATCTCGGGCAACCCATGGTACCCCGAACATGAGAATATCAGAGACTGGACGATGGCGAGTATTCTGAGCCGCACGGGAGAGGCGTCGGACATTATCTTCGAGATTGTTCCCAAGTCAGCAGTGTATGATACCGGCTCGGGCGCATGGAGGACATGGGATTTGTGAATCATCATTTTGCTACATATTTAATTGACAAATTGATGTAAATGTTTGATCTGCCACGCTGCAGACGGCAGCGCAGAACGAGCAGCCAAGTGAGATGCAAAGCTTGAGCTTGAGAGCGGAAGCATCGGACCGATTGCGGTGTGTTACAACACGGCAAACACAACACTTCCGGTTTGCTCCCAGGCTCCTAAACCAGCCTCTCGTGACGAAAATCCATATCTAATCTAGGAACAAATAAGAGACAACAGTAGTAGAGATGAGGATTCTCGTCAGAGAGGCTGGCAAAGTTTGGATTCGGTGATCGCGGGCATACCGAGTAACGCGTAACATAGGACGAACTTGGGAATAAACCAGCCTCATTATATTTCAGTTTGTCAGCACAGTGTTGAGTTCATCTTCAAGCCTCTGGGTCAGTTTATGGCAGCTCTGAGGTGCTATACCTGGAAATTGGCAATAGAATCTGGATTTGAAGTTAAAGCAAAGTCAAAGGAGAATCTTGTTTCAATTTTAATGTCTGTATCACTGGTTTTAGGCTCTCTGCAAACTTGTTAAATTGTTAATTCATTTGGGTTGCATTTGGGGCTTGTTTTCACTTATGTTTACTGCTATTCAGCTTCCATTAAATTCTATGGTCAGTTAGAAAGAATAAAGCAAGCAAAATTTGAGCAGAACACCCCACACTGGCAGAGACAGGCTCAAGTGACAATGAGCTGTCATTGAAAAAGTCTGTGCTGTACCATTTTTGGCTGAAAATCTCTAATTTTTCTCATTTTCCTAGTCTCCATTGCTACATCTGCCAAACAATGAAAAGAACTGGACGAGGCTACATGCATAAAGCGAGTGCGAGGGCAGTTGCTCCAGTCAATCCTGTGACGGAATGGTGACTTATGCGCTGACAAACTGAAATATAATGAGGCTGGTTTATTCCCAAGTTCGTCCTATGTTACGCGTTACTCGGTATGCCCGCGATCACCGAATCCAAACTTTGCCAGCCTCTCTGACGAGAATCCTCATCTCCACTACTGTTGTCTCTTATTTGTTCCTAGATTAGATATGGATTTTCGTCACGAGAGGCTGGTTTAGGAGCCTGGTTTGCTCCTTTCTTTCTGCTACTTCGATCTATGGCTGCACCTGGTTTCATCCCGTCTGCCCCAGTGCCCTGAGCTCGCCCAGCTCTACACTCCTTTCGACTTCGGCTGACACATGCTTTCACGGGTCACCGGTCACTGGTCGTGGTGGCTTTCTCCCCGAGCCATTTCTGGAACGCTTGACCACCTTCTCATTATCCCACCTACGCCCTCCGTTTCATCGCAGATCTCTCAGGTAGCGGGGTCACACCGGCCCATGTGATGTGATTCAGCAAACGCATACATGTAGCCATGTGACATGGATTCAGCGAATTCGCTGGGTCAGTGAATAACGATTTCTTAATTAGGAAATACCTTATGTAGTCAAATGATATGATTGCGCGAATTCACTGAATGGCCCTAGGGCCCGACCACAAATTTCCCAGCACCCGTCCGGCCGATTGGGCTAATTGAAGCAATTATGAATTGAATCAATTGGAAGCAATAAGTATACAATAGAAATAAGTATACAATTGATATTGACCATATTGACTGACCAACTATCCGGCCGGCCGGCCGACCAACTGACTATGATAGCAATATTAATTGTATCGACCAACCGGCCGGTCGGCCAGGGCCTGTAGATATTTTTAAAATGCATTGTGAATAGGCGCCCGGGTGGCCGGGGCCGAGGGTAGCACATTTGGACTGTATCTGAACCGCGTCAGGCCCCGGAAATTTTCAAAATGTTAAATACATGTATTAGAATAATTTAGACACTATTATTTGACTAGTTGAATGTTTTAGAAATTTGTTGTAAATAGATACACGGGCCCGAGTGTATGTAGCACATCCAAACCGGGTATAACTTGGCATGATGCAATCCGATGTTTTGGGTATTGTTTTGAACATATCTCACCATTCCCTTGCTCGAATGTTTTCCGGAGTATCTCATTCTGTAGGTATTCTTGAGGGCTTTCTAATCCCTGATTCACGCGATTTTAGAGCGCCTATTCACAAGTCAGTACTCATAATACACAGTTTATGCATGTCTGCCATGTTTCTCCTTGTTATACCTCAATATGTGACCGGATTCACTTGTGGTGGCTGAATGATACATAGATAATGTATTTACCATCAAATCCCTGCTGTTATATTGAGTCTCCCTTATGTATTGGCTATGATATAAGCTAAACAGTCATCATAAGCTTCATATGTGCTCTTTTATTTCCTGGGGTGTGTATATATCAGTACATCCTTCATCTACTTATGAAATATAAAGTTCAAGCAACTATATATCCTCTCACCGATTCATAATTTCAAATAACATCCTTAAAGGCTTCAATAATTCATTGTTTATAGTTTAAAATGCAAAGATAGTGCTATAGTAATTGCTACATTGTGGTTAGATACGTACGAAGCTCAGGAACTGTAGTACTATAAGAACGTAAAATTATGGAAAAAAGATGAAAAGAATCCATGGAGAACTGATGGAGTAAATCAATTTTTATGTATGGGGGGAGGAGGAGTGTGCCACTATTCTATATCCATATATGGTAGTTTCTCATCACATGGCTCACAGCCACACGTCATTCGGATTTTTTTACTGGTCGGACCCGGTTTTTTTGTGCTTCCGGCCGGCATTATTGCTCGGACCCGGCCTATTACTGCTAAATTTTGGGCATCTAGAGCACAAAAAGCCGCCCGTCCGAACCCAGTTTTTTTTTCAATTTCTCGGACCCGGTCTGCTAAAAAGTAAATTGACAAAATGCCGGCCTGCCATCCGACTCAAAGTATACATCCCACCTGCTGTAATTATAAATAATGCCAGTTGCGAGAATTGAACTATTGACTTTGTAGACCGACCCACCAGCATTAACTCACAGCCTTTCGATCGTGACCACTCAGCCAAAATGCTCTTTTATAGCAATGATTGGAGAACATTCAAATGCCCAAAAAGCCGGCCGTCCATACCTGGATTTTTATTATTACACGCATTCGGGCCCGGGCGCCTATTCACAACAAATAGTCGGGCCCGACCCGGTTTGGATGTGCTACATACACTCGGGCCCGTGTATCTATTTACAACAAATTTCTAAAACATTCAACTAGTCAAATAATAGTGTCTAAATTATTCTAATACATGTATTTAACATTTTGAAAATTCCCGGGCCCGACGCGGTTCAGATACAGTCCAAATGTGCTACCCTCGGCCCCGGCCACCCGGGCGCCTATTCACAATGCATTTTAAAAATATCTACAGGCCCCGGCCGACCGGCCGGTTGGTCGATACAACCAATATTGCTATCATAGTCAGTTGGTCGGCTGGCCGGCCGGATAGTTGGTCAGTCAATATGGTCAATATCAATTGTATACTTATTTCTATTGTATACTTATTGCTTCCAATTGATTCAATTCATAATTGATTTAATTGGCCTAATTGGCCGGACGGGTGCTGGGACAATTGTGGTCGGGCCCTAGGGCTATTCAGCGAATTCGCGCAATCATATCATTTGACTACATAAGGTATTTCCTAATTAAGAAATCGTTATTCACTGACCCAGCGAATTCGCTGAATCCATGTCACATGGCTACATGTATGCGTTCGCTGAATCACATCACATGGGCCGGTGTGACCCCGCTTTGTGGATCTCTTCATGCCCATGCCTTCTCGCACCGTCGTTGCTCCCAGGACTCTAAGGCTGGACGAGAAGCCGCCCCTGTGGGTTCCTTATACGGCGGGTGACTCAGACAAGAGGTGATCGTGAACGTTCAATGGATTAAACCGAGGGTGAGGCCATGGTTATTGCAGGAGATCTGGTAGCGTTGATGGTTATCTGGTTGGTGCAAGCTAAGGATGTTTTGCACGTTGACTTGCGGTTTTCCTTTGGGTTATTTCTGTCTATGCGCTCAAATTGTTTATGTTTTTCTGGTATTCGAATCATTCGATGGATTGCTGCCTATTCTGCTCTGCCTCGCAACTTTTATTCTCTTAATCTGTCCATCATTCATTCTCGAATTTCTCGCACACCAACTTTGTTTTCTATCTCGTCGATCTGCTTATTTGACTGGAGTTGACGTTCAGGACTTTTTCTAACGTCTTATACTCTGAACATGATACTCACCATCGACGCAGCCCCCCCGTGATACATCGACCCAGCAACGACGGTCTCGCCGCAAAATCCTTTGACGCTAGCACCCCCACCGCCAGCCCCTCTGACCTGAGCTTGTCAGACCTCGCGTTAGGCGCCGACGGGCAAGAGAACTCAGCGTTCATCGGACTGGGAAGACGCTGGATGGATGTCAAAGCTGCGAATGTGGTGCTTGAAGCTCGCTCTGCATGGAAGCATGCGGATCTCGTAGTGGCTATCTGTGTTTTTCTGTAAGCGTCCGATGCAGCTACTTTCGATGGGCGTAGATAGCTGATGTGGGTTCCGTGAAAGGTTGTATTTGATTTGAAAATGCATGAACATGGTGCGCACCTTCTCTTCGTTGCGTTAGGCTGATCCTATGCTGATGATGACTGCCATCCTGGGCGCCATGCAGCCGGAACCGTGGCAAGAAAGAACAATGGATGTAGGTGATTGGTTGCTCCTCTGGCGATTTCACCGCAGGGTCGCCAATGTGGCAGGAGGGACGGATACACCGTGTCGTGCTCACTGTGGTGTGCATGCAACCAGCCTCATTGGCGTCCTTGCAGGTTGAGCTCTGTTGCCCGTCACGATTCTGCTCGTTCGTGGCTATCTTCGGTGATCAGTCATCCTCATGCTTTAGTAACACATCTTCGCCTCGCTTCATGTCACTTGACACCATGAGCGTTACTTTTGTGCGCAAACCATTGACACCTCTGAACATCAACCGCTGTTCGCCATGCCGCACTGATTTGAGTACATGAAATGGTTAATTAACACACAAGTAGCAGAGGTACATTTGACATTGCGATGATAATAAAATTTCACGTCCTGCGCATGTTTCTCCATGGGAAAGGCTTGTTCGGGTCAGGAGGGCCACCGTAATATGCGAGAGGTACAGGGTCCGTCCCGTTACGATATGATCTGTGCGGCTCCGTCCCTAACAAGGTGATTGTGCCCCTTTCATCCCACATCGACACCCACTGCAAGTCCTCCACACCTAAGCCCTTGAGCCACGCCTTGATCTTCAGATCCTCCTCGTGCGGCTCGTCCTTCTCGCCGCGCGAGGGCGCCTGGTGCCGGAAGTGCGAGATGAAGATGATGCCGTCGATCTGGCCGCGGGGCCAGGAGATGAGCGCGGACTTCGTCTCGAGCTTGTCGTGGTTGAACAGCCAGTTGTTGAAAACGAGCTCGAGATGGACATTGTAGTACCTGTTGTCCTCGGTGACGTCGATCCCGAGGCGGGTGCCGAGCGTGCATGCGGCCGGGATGGTCATGAAGTAGCCGTTGATGTAGTAGGGCATGGGCTTTGGGGTGGGTTGGGGTTGGTACGGTGGGAAGGACAGGGCGAGGGATGTTGATGAGCTTTTGGTGCGCGATGCTTAAAAGGTGACTTATGGGGGAATGCTTCGAGACGAAGATTGGATTGAAAATGGCGTTAGGCGAGTTGGAGAGATATATACCGGGTGCGGTGTCTGTATAATGACATGTACGTACACAATGGTGGAAGCGAGAATCATATAAATATGACTCAATTGTGATTCAGAGAACAATACTTAAAGCGCACCTGAATGTATACGTGGGCACACTGCTAACTTCTAGCGCTTCAGTTTCTACGTCAGCCCACTCCGCTGTTCATCTGCTCTATTGAATAACCTTATGAGCGTGGCAAACTTGTCCAAATTCGGCTACACGCAGTCCTCACATCTGCAGTGCGGTGTATCCATCTGATTCCGTTATCTCGAGAACGATGTCCATCTTAGAATCCAGGGAGCTCCCGCTAGAGCTCATCGAGAAAATCATAGATGAGGCCTTCTATTCCCAACCCTCTACTAACACCCAATGCGAAAGGATGATGGCGGTCGAATCCCTATCTTCGCTAGCCCGCGTCTCCCACGTCTTTCGCCAACGCGTAAACGCCCACCGGTTCTCGATCGTGTCCTTTCACCGAAGAGGCTTGACGCCCCTTCGTTTTATCCATGCATTCCGCGATCTGCTGCAATCCGAGTCGGATGTGTGGTTGGCGCCCAGCATGGGGATTGCGCGTCATGTCCGGAAGTTGGTGGTGATCCTGGGTGAGTACATCGCCATGGACGGCGCCACGGTTCCACATTGGGCGCTGGCAGACGGGTCGTTGAGCACGATAATGAATATCGTATTCCGCTTCCGCGGAGGCGACGGCGACGCATACTCGACGGGCGACTATACGCTCGCATTATGGGGGTTTGCGGGCGAGCAATGTTCCAATTGGAATGTGGTGAAACCCGAATTCATGTCCACCCTCGAGGACCTGTTAGATACCCGCATTGCAAGGTTGGAATTGAAATGGCTCAGTAACATACCTCCGACACTGCTAAAAGGATGGCATGTTAAACACATCTCGATGTCTAACATATCATTTCAGTGGACTCTGAATTCTCAAAACGTTCTAGAGTATACGGCGCTGGGACCATGGCACCACCTCGAGAGCTTGGATATACTTCGCACGCCAGCCTTTTTCGATCTCGTTGCTCCAGGCGATATCCCCAATGATTCCCCATGTTGAAAGCTCTGACGGTCACCCTGTCGGACAGTTCAATGGCTGAATCTATTTCCTCTCATTGGCAACATTGGTCCATGCTGGAAGAGCTCACGCTCAATTTCGACGGCAGTACATTGAATTTGCGGCTCCTCCCCCCTCAGAACTGGAATTCTCATCACTCGATCATGATTACCGCACAGATCGCAATTATTCGCACTTCCGGGTGGATTATACACATTTGGCCCGTTTGACGAGGCTTACCGTTAATCTGCGGCGGGTGGACTACACCAGCAGCAGCATCGTGTCGTCAATCGAGTCCTCCATGGACCGCATCCTCAATCACATCGGACCGCGCCTTCCGCCCCTCTCTCGCCTCGCCATCCTCATCGACAGCGCTTTTGATGTCGGATTTCGCAATGAAAAAATTCGACGCGCCACTGATATCCCTGCCGAAATCGCCCGTGCATCCATGGACGCTCTCCTCGCGCAGTATCCGCCGTCCCCGATTTCCACCATCGCCATTCAATGTGATATCTCGCTGTGGCAGCTTGCGCAGGCCGCGCCGGCGCTGGAGACGTTCCGGCAGGATGGGCTGGATGCGCTGCGCGAGGTGTTCCCGAGGCTGAGCGTGGGGCCGCGGCGGCAGGTGTATGACAGCAAGGTGGCCAAGAGATGGCAACATCAGGGGCAGGCGAGTGCAGTGCTTTTCTCGGGGATCTTTTCCGTTGTGTCTACCGCAGCGACACCTTGAAAGAAAGAAAGTGAGGCGGTGCCGGGCGCCTGCGGCGTCTTCGGCGAGGAATGATGGTCAGATGCGCGTACAATGGCGTAAAGTAAGGACAGTTTGTACTGCATTCGACGAATGATGTTATTCATTACTTGGAGAATACAAAATAAAGCTCACCCCGCACAAACCCGAGCGCGGTTATGCTGATCCTGCCCTTCAAGAGGGGTCTACTAGAAATTTGGGCTTGTGCTTGCGCTCTTGCACTACCTTGCAATATTGATGTTGACAAGGAGTGTTTGGCCGCACTGGAGGCGGAAATGTTCGAAAATTCGGCTCTTGAAGGAATTGCTGGTCACTATCAATGGGGTCTCATGGCGATAGAGAGGGAACTGACAGCAAGCTCGAGGTAAGCTGAGGCTCTTGCACTCCTTTTTGAGATTTCTTGATGACTTAAGTTCGATTGTAGCATGCCCCTGAATATGAACAGCTACCACAACGTCCTCAAGTCGTTGACTCGTGCCCTCGTCCTAATACATGGCCCAAGGGTAAAGCCAAAAAATGAAAATGAAAATAAGATAACAATCTAGTAGACAGTTAGACTACCGTAGACGTTTAGTAACAAAGCGCAAGTGTACGCATATTCTCCACTCAGCAGCAACTTGCGCTTTCGGAACTCGTGCAAGTACGCGCAAAAGTGCTTAGAGTCACGCAAGCTAGTGCAAAAATTCCAGCGCAAGTCAAGCGCAAGAAGCGCAGGCGAGCGCACGCGCTGCGGGGATGGTTATGAAGAAGCTGTTGATGTAGTAGGGCATGGAGTAAGGCGCTTGGGACCGGGAGTGCACGTGAGTGTCTGGCGCACGGTGTGTTTTGGGGAGGTGACTTACGAGAGATGCGGGTCGAAAGTCGGGGATAACGTGAGGTGGGGAGATAGATCCAGAAGGTCTATATATCGAGCGCGGTGTCTGTATGTGCTTCTGTACGTACATTCTGCGTACATTGGTCAAAATAAGAATCAAGTCATCGACGCTCACTCAATGCAAGATATTAGAAGGAACCATGAATCACAAGTGCAATACCCACTCCACAAAATTCGCCCCCAGTCCAAGCACACATTTTTGCTATGAGAGCACTCTCACAACCTATGGATGGTCGTGTTCTTTATGTGAGATGAGAAGAGCAAGAGCGGTGCCACATCCAAACTGCATCGAACTTGCGTAAGTATTGGGATTTGGTGACAATAGCGCGTGATCGGAAATATCCGGCCCTCGTGACTGGGAGGATTTCGCTTGCTGTGTGCTTGCGTCAACCTTGCGGCATGTTCCCTTCTCGATTCTCGACTTAGCTCTTATTCCATCCACAGCCTATCCCGACCAACATGGCATCCCCCACCCCGCTGCGATGGGACGAGCCCACTGCGTCAGCGCGAGGGCCCCGTCATCTACTCGCGCCTCTCCTCAACCACCAAGCTTGGGAGTCGGCGCCCCCTAGGTCCTTCACTGGTCCTTCAGCAGTCCTTCAGTAGCTTCAGTACCTACTGCGCGCTGTGCATCACCATCAGCGCGCCCGCTCCATTACGTAGACTAGACAATGCCAACGTTCAGCTGCCCATCGACAGCCCCTTTCGACCCGGTCAAGATCGTCTCCTTCGCTGAAACCATCTCGTGTCTAATATCTTCCATGACACGCCTGGACGTAGGGCCGGCTATCGCAGTGTCTAGGGCGCATTCGGGGACGAGCGGGGCGGATGACGCGGGGCGGAGGAGTAGGAACTCGGTGCTGGATCGGTGCTGCAGCGCCCTCTGGTGAAGCGTGCGGAGGCGCGCTGCGGATCATAAGGCAGCGGCGGTCTCCTTCTCATGCTGCACCCCGGTGTGTACATGTTGTCCTCCTCACGGAGCGAGCCGTGCCTTCGACCCGCAAGCCAGGTGCCCTGTACAGCCGCCAGCCGCGTCAGCCTTGCTTGTCGCGTGTTCGTCTCCCAAATCCTTTCTCCCATCTCGAGTAGACCGTATTCCATCCACTTCCAACGTGGCCATCCTTTGCTGCCGCCCCACCGCAGCGTGACGATCCCCCTGCGTCGGTGTACGGGCCGTCGTCTGAGGACTTACCCGCGCCTCTCTCCCTCCATCAAGCGCTGCAGCGCCCTCGTCCTACAATGCCTACCACGCGCTGTTCACCGCCATCCGCGTGCCTACCCCATCGCACAAACCGACTATGCCAGCACCACCGCCCGTCGACATCCCCTTCGGCCGACCTGTGCAAGATCGCATCCTGAGATCCGTGCGGTCATGCCGCGCCTAATGGCGTCGTTCAGAGACGGAGGAGGGCCTGGGTGTAGGCCGAGAATCGCAGTGGCCCCGGCACGTATGCGAACGCGCGCGCTGGATGGGTCGGCGCGGAAGGGGTTCAAAGATGGGTGCGAGGGTGGAGAAAGAGGTGTCTGGTGAAGAGCGCATCTGGGATGGAGCACGGTATGGAGTGGATACTGGGGTGGAGATCTGTGCGAGGCAGGCGATCACGGCTGGTGGTGGTGCAGGACGCTGTCCTGTAGCTCACAGAGCTACTTGCGCATCCCGGTATAAGACTGTCAGGTGTACGTCTTTCGCTCTCTGTTCGTGATTTTTTTTTGGCCTGACATACGTCTTGTTCAGTCTGCGATCTCGCGTCGATCCGAGATGAGAGCGAGGCTGGCGCCGCATAAATATCCGTATGCGAGGCTGCCTGCATGCACACCTCCCATCCTGTCCATGGGACCATCACGCGTTGCGAAGACAACGAGGAGGGCCCTGAATCGCGATGTCCAGGATGCATTAAGGGACGAGTGGTGTGAATGAGGTGGTGCGGATGTGTTCGCGCGGGGTCGGGAGTGAAAAGCCGTCCGGTGGAGAGCGCAGGTGGGATGGAGTGCGATGCAGATACTGGGGTGGAGATATTTGTAGGGAATGGCACGGGTCAGCCATACCCGCGCGGGTCACGGGTACGGGTGCCGTCGGGTACGGGTGCGGGTCAATGATGGCCGACCCGTGACCCGGCAAAACCCGTGGCCGAAAGTCGTTATTCTACTCAATTTCATTCAAATTATACCTTATACTACACGTTTAATATACCGTAGCACTTGATTTAAACAATGACGGTTGAAATTTGGCTTGGCAGGCTTGAGGCAGGCCATCGCGGCCGCGTCGAAGGTTTGGGCGACGCGTTCGGAGATTAAAGCTCCGCTTGAAAAACGAAATCAACCAATTACTAACACTTGATTTGATTCTATAGACCTCCTTACTCTCACCGCATCAACACCACCGCCCAGCCACCACCCTCTCTCGCACACCACCGTGCCGTGTGCCCCTCCCCATCATGGGATGTGGGCCGGCTCTAGAACGATTCGCGCGAGCGCCCCGCGACGGCGGCCACGTCATCACAGGCAACGAGGCACGGACGACAGTGCGGACACCACTGCGAGTGGGCGAGCGAGCGTCGCAGAAGAGGGAGGGCGGCGGAAGGCGAGGGAGCGCAAGGGAGGGCCGCAGAGGGCGAGGGAGGCACCGCGGAGGGCAAGGACCGCCCCCATGACCAGGTGCGGGCGCCGCCACTCCCCGTCAATGGCTCTAACCCATCCCCAAAGCGCCACGTCACCGTTCCGCTCAGCCGTACGCGCCGTCAGGCGGGGAAAGCCGCCCCCGCACCACCACGTCAGCACGCCACCGCGGTGCACGCAGGTCCAGCCCGACGCCACGTCGGCACGCACCCGCGGCGCGCGATGGCCCAGATCGTCGCTGCCGCACTGCGCGGCAATGCCAGCGCTCGCCGCCGCGTGCCCGCCGCTGCCACCCAGCGCTCTAGAGTTGACGGACGCCGAACAATGGCGCGCCACGGGCGCCGGACAACGGCGCGCCATGGACGACGCTGCATGATGGGCGGTGTGGCATGTGAACGGGTGAGGGTGCCCGACACCTGCACCACGCCAATACCGTCTCTGCGTACTAGGAACCCTGCCATATGCAGGGTTCTGTGGCGGAGAGACGCGACTTGCCAGGGTTTGGTGGGCACCCGTAGACACCCGTGCACCCGTAGGGAATAAACCCGCGGGTTGGCGGGTACGGGTTAGCTCGGGTACGGGTGCGGGTCAGCCCCAAAACACCCTCGGGTTACCCGTGCCATTCCCTAGATATTTGCGAGCACGGTGGCAAGGCAGCTACCCAGAGCACACGAGTCATTACTTCAAGGACATCCCCTTTCCGACCTAGGGTCTGATGGCATATATCTATCTGTATTTCTTCCGTTCTTTCATTCATACTTTTCTGGGCCTGATGTACGTCCCGTTCAGTGGCAACCCCGCGTTTATGAAAGACGCGAGCGAAGAGATGGTGCCGCGCGTTGACGGCGGATATATAGTTTCCGTTTCATCTCCCCTTTCTTTCGATCGCCGCTCTTTCTTCGACATCCGTGACTTACCTGACTTCCTCTCATTAGTCCTGTACATGTGTATCCTTCAATATGAAGCAAATAAATCAATTTCTCGGTTATATGGTAGATTGACAACAGATATATGCAAACAAGTCAGCACAGCTCCCAGAGGCTCGAGAACTTCCATATCGGCGCCTCCGGCTCCTCAAAAGACGCATCTTCCACCTTGGTTCTGAACTTGAAGACAATATTGGATGGCCCTCCACTGCATTGCTGAAGGCACGCCCGCGTGAGGTTCTTGATTTCGCTAAACCGTAAAGAAGTCGATGACTCCATGTCGATAAGGGTGATTGTGCGCAGGGGGCATCTCGGGTCGTCGATCGCCCACAGGTTGGTAGGGCCGAAGAACGCGTGGCGCACGAAGTCGTCTAATAGCGCTTCCGTTTCTGCGTGGCTGCATCGCATGGTTTTGGGCAAGGCGAGCTGGACGTCCGTCAGATGCGGTGTACGGGCCCAGATGCGTGTGACGCCTCCGAGCGGAGCGGCGGGGATCTCCGGTGCACCCTTGGCGAGCGCGTCGTAGCCCTTGATGGTGAGCGTTGTGAGGGCAGGCGTGGACTGGAGGATGGTGTGAATGTCGGGAATGTGCTCGTGGTCCATTGGTAAACATGAAAATGCCAGGGTGCGCAGGGCGGGCAGATGAAGGCCGGTAAGGAGCAAGGCCGGCCGGAAATGATGTGTGTCCCCCCATGGCATTCCGACAAACAATGTAGAAAGGCAGGGAAGGACGTGTTCGGTGGGTGCGAGATAATCATCAATGCCGAATATTTCATTGAAAGAGATGAACGCCCACTGTAAATCGGGAACGGCGCGAATAAGAGGAAACCAGAAAGTGAGATAGATGCCAACGTTGTTCAACGATATATGGGTTAATGATGACCAGTGGGTTGGGATGACTTTGATTGTGAAAGGGAGGTCGTTTTTATCGACAGATAGGCGGCGGAGCGCTTTGGGAGGCTGATTTGGGAGGTGGCCGATAAGTGTTTGGGTGCGATAGAAAGCCTCCCCGATTGCACTACCAGCGTCGAAGTCCCATTGGTTGGTAATTGCCATGGTATGCAAATTTGGACAGGTAAACTGGTGACCATCTTTGATTTTTTTTTCCACCAGTTCCCAGATCATTTCTGGGAGTTGGAGGTACTGTGCCGATGACATGTACTTTAGAAGAAAAGTCAACCCGTCTCCTGCCAGCAGATGGTTCTGATCGATAACTTCAACGTCATCGGTATTACACAGATCGAAGTATAAAAACGGTGCAATTGAGCCCTGATTCTTCTTCCACCACATAATGTGTTCGATTTCATTCCGAAGGAACGCCCATCCTCCCAGTTCTTCAGGTATTCGTTGTACCGTGAGGCAATACGACAGGTGAGACCACAGGGTAGGACAGGCGAGTGCGATCCTTCTCCAGGATGAGCAAATATGGCATAGAAGCATTGGCGCAATCCTCATGTTCGACCTTTGAATCGCAAGAGGACGGCGTGGAAGGCAATGTGTGAAAATTTCGAGGAGAACATCACGTGGGACCTAGGTTATTGGGCTCGTTGTCGAATGCTTGGATTTTGTTGGACCCGACCTAATCCTTGCCATGTCGCCGATATTCCAATGGTCAAGAGAGGTTGGAGGGACGGGCGGCACGTATCAAGCAATGTAATAATGCAATGATGAGTCGGAATCGCGTTGACGGTGAAGCTTGGTTTTCCCATCATATATCACACCCACGATCACGTTCAGCCCCTAAGCTTAAAGGCCTATGGACTGGGTCCCATATTTTATATTTCAACCTATCCATCACGATTATCTCAAATTAACCATTAAGTGGATAGGCAGTAGCCCATGTAGAACATATCATAACAGATTGACCGCTACTTCTACTTAACCTTGTCCAAAGCGCACTGGCAGAAACTCATCTACGGCACGAGATCGATCACCACGGAATCCTTCCATCCTTGATGCTGTGAAATTGACCCCCATCCTTCTCGCGCGTCGAGGCCCAGAGTATATCGAGTACCATACCTGCGGCCACATTGGGCGTACGCAGAATACCCTTTAGTAACTCCGCGATCGCACCAGTCTTGTCCGCAAACACCGCTTCCTTGACTAGATAATAGGATTTTTAATGCAATTGTGATGGGTCATTGAATGTAGGTCTAACTTAGTAAAATAGTTGTACGCACCCATGTCAGTATCGACTGCCCCAGGACATTGAGGATAAGCCACTGAAGATTACGTCAGCTGCATGAATCAATGCCGAAAGTAGAGAAGGAACGCGGGGAACATACCAAGCCAGTCGTTCTCGTAGTGAATTTTACGGGTTACCCAATTTAGCGCAGCCTTGCTCATGCCATAGGGTATGTTGAATGTGGCCGTTGCGACGTATTCTACGCTTCCTCGCGTGGAACTGATGGGCACGAAGCGTGGAAGCGGGCTGGCTTTCAGTAAATCACGAACAGATTGAAAGAGGACAATGGGGCCAACAGCGTTGACCTAATAATAATAATGAGAGCGGCAGAATGTAAGCTTGTATGCAAGCAATAATATTGTTGCAGCGAGAGCGAACGTATAGCGAAATGTTCTGTGAATTTGTCAATTGGTGTTTCGTGCATCCTTCCTTCGCAATTCGCAATGCCTAGCAATATGAAGTAAATCTTAGAGAGTCGAGCCACGAAGAGAAGATATAACGGAATCGCACCAGCGTTAGCGATAACAGTATCAACTCGTCCATGCTTTATACCGATCTCTTTTGCAATCGCGTCATTTCCCTCCTTGTCCCCAGCAACATATTTCACAATCTCGACCCGTCCAGGATACTGCGCTGCAACCTGAACAAGATAGGAAGCACCGTTTTCTGGATCGCGCGCGCCGGCGTAGATAATGGCAGAGGGATCCCTGGTTGCAATGACGTCGACGAGGGCTAAACCTAAGAAGAGGAGTGTGTCAGTGCGCAGGAAGTAGTGTTGGTATGTAGGTAAAGTTACCGAGGCCCCTCGTCGCTCCAGCTATGAGATAGATTTTTGTCGATGATTCAGACATAGTATAGTACTGAAATGGAATGTGCGGTGGCCAACATGAGAATGTGTCCTCTGATTATAAATGCGTCATCCATGCAGGACCGGCGTTGACTCCACCGACTGTGTGGGTTCAGACCCGGAAGACGTCCGCCTTCGTGCTTATTAAGGTAGAGCCCCAGTCATAAAGAAATGTGGTTCTCTTAGATTCTAAGCGTTGGTACATGAGTTTAGATATACACAGATTGCGCAATTTTCCGGTCTAGGAATAACTAGGAAACGACATCGATGGCTGTACTAATAAAGATCCTATCCTACCTATAACCTTGCTCGCCCTCCTTGGATTTCCGAATGCAGAATGTGATGGAAGGCATCAGGAGCCGACGGAATCCTATGCGTAATTCCCAAGTATTTTCGCTAAGGCGTCGCCGGTGCCGGAAGAAGCATTGTCTATAGGTACCCATGACCTAAACTAGAGAGGGTGGTGAGTCAACATGATAATATTAAGTTAAAACTCACAGCAGCGATAGCTTAGACCGCCGACATAAAGCCCACAATCACAGGCGTCAAGTAGAGAGCATCTCATCAACGAGAGTTGCTGGAAGGCCAGAACTATCCACGAGCGCACAGATGAGTGGGGGACGGTGCTTTGAATTATGGAGTCAACGTCTTCGAAGATGCGGCGGGCGAATTCTTATAAAAGACCATAGAATTGAAATGGGGAGAGAAAATAGAATCTACGACTATCGGTGCGGGACGTACATATCAACAAGCCCTCGCAAATTCGACACTTTCTACATGTTTTTGGCCGACGAAGACTAAACCAGCTCCCCAATTTTCGTGCGCACGAAGAGTATCCCAGCTCCCCAAACTCCAGGCGCATGCTTCGTAAATCCGCTAGGTTCTCCAGGAAGTCAGTGACATGCTGGATAAGAGTAAGTGAGCGTAGGCATATCAGGACAATGCCAGGATGGCAATTATTAGAGGATCGCTATAAATATGAGGGGTATAGAGGAATTTTGTGAATCAAGTTGAAGATCGTAAATTTGTGCCAGCCACCTTGAAAACATGCAGAATGGATAGAGGATGTAGTGGCAGCATAGAACGAATACGATGAGTTTGCGGAGGAAACTTGGTCGAATATCCATCACATGACAGGCACGAGCTTGCCGGGAAGCTCGGTCCGGGCCCATCCAGAATTTCACGTCAACGTTCATGCCATTATCATCGATTCCCCGACCCAGAAGACGACTACGCAACCCGTCTGGGCCGTCGCCTCCAACTCGAAGCTGAACTTCATGGGAAGCTCACTTTCGATGACGTCCGCGTATTCGAGCGGCTTCATTTGGATCGCGTGGCAGCTCCTTTCGTCGAAGGATGCGTAGAGGCGTTGGTTCAGGATCAGGATGTGCGCGAGGCGAGGAGGGAGGTCGAGAGCACGATCGAGTCTGTTATCAGGGAGGAGATGGAGTATGAAGGAACGAGACAGGATGAAGAGGAGAGGTGGGATCCGTTTTCTGGGCGGGAGTACAGGGAGGTGAGGCACTTTAGCACGGAGAAGGAGATGTACAAGCCCTTGGTACGTGTCGCATTTCTCATTCCTTGAAGGATCGTTGACTATAAATCTCCTATAGACACTTGTACTTGAATATATCATACATTTCTTCTAATCCTCTGCTCTGCCTAAGCGCTCGTTCATTCCCAAAGACGCCGTCATCATAGAAGATCAGCACACGCAAGGTTCGCCCAAAGGTACCCCAGACTTCGTTCTCTTTGAACATCCCTCGTCAACATCGCCAAACCCACATCCACCCCTTCTGCACACCCATGGAAAAGTCTGATGCTCTGGCCACGCGGCAGTTTCTGCCTTATTCGCCCCTCCCCTCACCACGGGCCCCAGCACCCTAGACCCCAATGTCAACCCTACGCGTCACGTTTCTCGTGCGCCAAGCGGCGGAATACGCGCGGATGCATCTCTCCGCCCGCCCGTTCCTGCTGTTCTCCGTCGCACTCCTCGTATTTGGAATCTGGATCCAGATTCTGCGTCGCTGTCTTCGACCGTGCGGGCGCGCAGTTCTCTCCCATGCGCGATGTGTGGCCCGACACCCGGCTGTTCGTCCGTGTCATGAAGGCTCTGACGTGTCTCCTATTGGATGTGGAGCTCGGGCGCGATCCTACGGTCGCCCTCGTTCATGGACCTCTGCGCCAGCAGCAGCACAGAACAGCGCCAGAGCACGAAGCGGACCCGCTTGAAGGTGTTTTCCCGACGTACATGATATCGATGCATGGGCGCACTTGGCACACCGTCGGCTCATCGATCTGGACCTCTGTATCGCTCTTCGGGCGCTGCACGTCCGTATGGCGCGTACGCGAGAACGGGGTCGCGGGCGGGCATCCCGCCCTCGCGAAGTTCTGTACATATAGGCGAAGATGAGTGCTTTCCTGGGGGCGTGCTCTGCGTGGCGAGGCGTTGGATGCTAACGGGATGCGCGATGCAGGCGAGGGGGATGTAGGTCTTGCACCGGGTGCTCTTTGAAACGCGCGGCCGCCCGCTATGGGAGTACCGCTCGGAGAAGGAGCTGCTGTTGTGGATGCGGGCGGCGCTCAGCGGTACGTGTCTGTTCTCACCGCTGGTACTGGATTTTCTGAAATGTCGTGTCCAGCACACCAGTTCCTGTGCGAGCAGGATATCCTGCATCGTGATATAAACGCGGGGAATATCGTGCTCTCTGCGGACGCTATGCCTGAGCCGGGTGCCAAAGGCTTCTTGTTGGCTTGGATTGCGCGAGTCTCGCCGCCTCCTCGGCTGGCATCGTAGAGGAAGCTGTCCCTCAGATTAAACATGCTCCTGGTGACGGTATAGACAGCCCCATACACGGTGCGGCGTGGTCGGTAAGCATCCTGGTTTTTTAACTATGAGGCAATGTTTATTGTCTAAAAAAATTATGTTCATAGGGAACAGCACCCTTTATGGCCATGGATATACTAACAGCCATAGTGATGAACGCTCCTATAACGCACGAACCCAAGCACGACATCGAGTCCATCATCTACGTCCTCGGATACGCCCTGACCCGCCGCCTGCTCCGCGACTCCCAGTTATTCGAGTCAGACCCCGCCGTGCACGCGCGCCTGCGCCGCTTCGCCCGCGCCACGTTCGGGCACCCGTCGCTGGACGACCAGTGGCTGCTTAACCGCGGCCACGCCCCTGGGCGTGGGGCGAGTTGCGGAGGGGCTGCTGAGCGCGGCGGTGGTGGAGCTGTTGGAGGGCTGGAGAGCTGGTTGGCGCAGGCGAGGCTGCGGCCGGAATATGGGCCCAAACCGATCACGCATGCGGGTGCGTTGGTGAGGTTCGACGCGGCGATTGCGGAGATGGGGTGATGAGGTGTCTCGTTATGATGCGTGTGGTCGAGTTAGGCCATGTTCTAGTGTTATTTAAAGGAAAGTCACTTCCCGATACCGCCGATGGAAGAGAGGAAGAGAGCAAGGAAAGGATTCTAACTCATCTTGAACTGACCCGAAGGAACGATCCAGAACTCAGACGGTGCAAAGCTTCAAAAACTTTGAAAGTTCGAGGACAACACTTATCATTCAAGTTAATAAGTTCATTGCGATTTGTAGCGAAAACTGCGTGCGATGCTGAAAATGTAAAGAAATGGTCAAGCCAGCAAGCGGGGATACCGGAGGGAGCGAAGATATGTAGGCTGAAGGCTTTGTTTCGTGGTGCGAAGGTTTCGTGACTGCGAATGACAGAATGGAGGGCCGGGCTAACTGATCTTAATTTCTAGAGCGGAACATAAACTACTTACTTACGAGCAGAAGATAACGAAACACGGCTAGTAGAATTTTATCTGTGCTTTAATACGACATCTCTAGGCTACGAGGCAACAATGTACAGATAACAGTGATGATTCAAAAATCTAATTTCCTAATCTCCATTCCTTCCACGATTGCCCGAAGTCAGCAAATGGTTGCGATATGATGTGCACAGGAATATCGGATGTATTCGTGGCGCATTTCCGGATAATAGATGCTTTGAGTTCACGGTCGGGTTCGTAAGAATGGCTTGGCGTGAAAAATTCTGAACCGTGGTCAATGACGGTGATCATTTCGATAGGGCACGCAGAGTTGTAGAGATCCAACCAGCGATTATCTGAGGAAAAGAAGCCTCGGCGAGCGAATTTGTCCAATGCTTGTTCTACCTCGATTTTACTGCCGTTAGTAGTGATATACAGCTCAAGTCGTAGATGGACTAAGTGAGGCACCAAACTCCAGATCGGCTCGATGTCGCCGTAGGCATCGTCCATCCCTTCGGCATAATCTATTTCGGTGTGGTAGAGAAAGTCAAGTTTCCGCAGGGTTAGATTTCTGACCGCAGGTGCGGACTCTAGCACAGTGTAGATATCAGTCATGCCCTCACGGTCGAACCACTCGGTGGAAATAGAGGCGAGAAAGAGACTTGTGAGAGCGGGTAAATGAAGGTCTTTAAGGAGTGGGCTGAATTTCTCGTAACCGCTGCATTCAATAAACAATGTCGAAAGCTGTGGAAGGGTACGTTTCATTGTTGTGTATTCGTCTATGAAGAGACCTTGAAAAGCGATGTATGCCCATTGTAAACACGGAACGGTCATTGTTAAGGCGACCCAGAAGTCAAAAGGCATGTGATCAGTGGTGATTGATAGGTGGGTCAACGTCGACCATTGGGCAGGGATACTAGTGGTATGTAGGAGGCACATGCTCTCATCGAGGATGGCTAGACGTCGTATCGCTGAGCAGGTACGATGGAAGTGATCGTTTATGGGGGCGCTCCATTGATCTGTCACCAGAGTATGGAGGTTTGGGTAATTGGCATTGTCTCCGCGTCCAGACATGGCTTTAACTTCGTGCCAGGATATCGGACCAATTTCCAGGTACTGCGCCGTGGTCACGTAGTTCATGACAGACGTCATTGTATCTCCAAGTCTGGTCAAAGAAATTCCTGAGTCGTCATCACGTATCCCGATATGAAGGCGAAGAAACGGCGCAAGTGAACCCTGGTTCTTTTTCCACCATTGTATGAATTCGATTTTGTCCTCGAGAATTTTAAGGTTTCGATCGTCATCAACGTCCCGCGCTGTGAGGTAATACGACAGGTGAGTCCATAGCGTACGAGCTGCGAGTGCGACCGTTCTCCAAGAAGAGCAAACATGGCATAAGAGCATTGGTGCGATCCACGTTTTGGGTTGGTGGAGCTCCAGGCGATCTCGGGGAAGACAGTGGATGAAGATCTCGAGAAGAACATCATAAGGGACCGTGCCTATTGGACTCTTCGTCGAACACCTGGATTTTGATGATAACATTGGTGTAAAAGCGAAGGTAGGGAATATGGTGATGGTTAAATTTTTGAAATCGGAACTTCGCAGGTGAATGAGCCGACACGTGATTTGGTACTGCCTTATGGCCTGCACGTTGCGCGAGGATATATCAACAAGAATTGACAAAATTGTTCGTATTATCATAATTACAACACACAGAGTAAGTAGATGAGGTGATAATTTACGAACAGAAGTGGTGGTCTGCTACAGCTCGTAACGAAATGCAGAAGCGCGCGACACTGCTCTTGCTCAAACGAGTTGACAACCTGACGTGGACGTAGACTGAGTAAAATGCACTGGCAACACACCAAAATAAATTACAAACCTGCCAGAATGTGACAATAACCGGATGCGCGTCATCATACTGCCCTCCATAATTCGTATTGTGTCGAAGATCATCGAGGTCGATAAGTGAGTTGACGCCTCCAATCAAGATCTGCACTTCCTGCTGATTGAACATCCTATCGCAATTGACCTTCAGCACGCAAAAAAATGAGACCGTTATACAAGTCGGGTCCAGCGACGATAGATCGTCCAGAAAGCTTTGTCGCCCGAGCCACTATCAAATAGAAAACAGTCTGTTATTGCGCCATCTTGCAGTAGACGTGGACGAATGACTTACTCTAGCCAAGAAGAATCCAGCGAATGCGACGTCGACCAGAATACCCTCATACATAACCTTTCCTAGGATCCGCCCGGTAAAGCGATACCGATTCAAGCTCAGGTGCGCTATGAGCGAAGTCGCATTGTTCATTTTGCTACTTAGAAGACGAAAATGCATAGCACCATCAACAAAACAGCAAGAACAATGTATACGATTGTCGGCCAAATATACCATCACAAGAATTTCACCTGCTTTGCATTGGTACAGCAGGATTCAAGAACATGGTATGGGTAAAAATAAATGTGATTATCATATATGGTAGTGGAATTCTGATAGATGTTGTAAGGTGTAGAAATACTGGTGTGGCCATGTAATTGATTCAAAATTATGGTATGGGTCTATACATTGGGTAACAAAATTCAATATAATAGACAGCAGAAATTTACCTGCTTTGTATTGGTACAGAAGAATTGTGAGAATATAGTATGGGTAAAAGATAAATGTGATTGACATATATGGCGGTGGAATTCTGGTAAGCATTGTAAGGCATCACAATACTGGTATGGCAATGGTATGGTCATATAATCAGTCCAAAAATATGGTATGGGTCTATACATTGGGTAACAAAATTCAATATAATAGACAGCAGAAATTTACCCTGCTTTGTATTGGTACAGAAGAATTGTGAGAATATAGTTTGGGTACAAGATAAATGTGATTGACATATATGGCGGTGGAATTCTGGTAAGCATTGTAAGGCATCGAAATACTGGTATAGCAATGGTAGGTCATATAACCAATCCAAAAATATGGTATAAGTCATTGTATTGCTCTACAAAATTCAATAAATTGGACAGCAAAATTTTGAAACCACTATATGGATACAAAATACATGTGAACAAATATATAGAATAGAAGAATTCTGGTAAGCATGACAAGATATCAAATTGCTAGTAGGCCGAGTGCCATCGCAAACTTGAACTAGTAATTGCATCACGTATCAACGAGACGCAGAGCAGAAGACCTCAATATACAGTAAAAGCCTGCGGCATATGTAGCATTTGCAAGACCGAAAAAGCAGCTATAACTTGTGATGCCGCCTCTTTGATTTGTGCGTTCTAACATAGACATCTACTACTGTTTATATGCACATGTACTAGTACTAGTATAAGCCTATTAATAATGCTATGGTGCACAGCTGCGGAAATCGGTGAGTGCTGAACTACTTTATTTCACGGTATACAAATCACTCAGGCGACATAGCCCGAACTCGTAGCCCCGAACTCGATAGTGCCGCTGTTCGTTCAGCGCCGAGCAAGAGGATCGCTAGCCACCACAACACATCGCAGCACGGAGACATAGAAACTGGGGTCAGCATTGGACGTGCCGATCACCTTCGAGGTGGAGATGGGCAACTTACCAGATACGGAGGGACGGGGCGCAGCGTAGTGCAAGGGTACGCGAACACGGCGCCGATTCATCCCCACACATAGCCCCCCCTTTTTTTATCTTCTCGCCAGCCATGCACTGTCGCGCCCTCGCCCTCGCAGCCGGACCCATGGCAGGACACAGGCGCCAGAGGGCGGAGGGATGGCATGGACGACATGGGACGTACGAGACGGGCTCTAAACGGCGCGAGGACGCGTTTACGGTACGTCCCAGCTCGTTGCCGCGGCATCTAACAGAAGGACGATCAGTGCCACGCGGTATTTCGACTCTTACCACTTGCGGACGCCTGCAGACGCATCGCCGTCGATGCGCACCCGCCGACTCTCGTAGCCCCTTCCAATCTATGTCGTTTGTTCTGGACGGCGTGAAGGTGAGCGGAGATCTCGTCACGCGGACCTCTTGGGACGTACCAGACCCGTTCGCGCACGAGCAGAGCGCGGAGACGCCGATGACAGGGCCCATCCGCTACCCCCGTCATTGGCTTTCGCCCTCGACGACACTCCTGCACGATAACGTCGATTCCAGGCGCTAGGGAGAGTCCGCAGCGGCCGGTGATACGGTGTCATTGGGACGTACCAGATACGCTGGAGCATGAGCCGAACTGAGCGCGGACTGCAGCGGTGGGTGGCTGGGCACACCTATGGCAATAGGATGATGGCGATCCGGTGCGAGCGCGCTGCGAAGACGAGGCAAGGACGAGGAGGCGGCAGACGACAGCGGATGTCGCCATCGCCTCGCAGCATGATTGGACTTGCGTTATCCTCCTCAGCGAGCCGCCGTCCTATGCAGCAGCCCCGCTCATCTGATCTTTTCTGCTGAGGCTTGTCGACACGCGGAACGACTATCAACGAAAGCCAGTGTTGCTCAAGCGGCGCCGTGGTTGCGCCGATCGCGGGCTTCATGACGAGCGACGAGAAAACGTGCACTTATCCGGGAAGTATGCGGCTATCGACGGCGGAGGCGACGAGAGAGGTGGATAGAGGAGGAGGAGATGAGGCGGAATGAGGATAGACCGCAAGTTAGGTAGCTCTGCACCACGTTGATCCTTAGTGGAGATGGGGACACGATGAAAGGTGAAGTGGGATGATAGACTTTCAATATAATTGCCAGTCATGTATACAGTGCTACAAGAAGTCCCGCGAGCAGAGGGACGTACAATGACGATATAAACTAAAGCTAGATAACCCATAGTACTACTCTGTCAGAAAAAATCGATTTACTTATAGAAAGAGAAAGACTTACACGAACTAGATACGAGCGAGCGACCTCAAACCCAAATGGAAATCCATAGCCCTGCGCATCATAGTGAAAGTCGAACGTGCTTGCTGGTACGCCTGGGGGTACAACATTGCAGGAAGGTTCGTACGAACAAAAATCTTGATAAACACCGACGAGAGAGATATGTCGTATTCAATGATAATGGCGCAATCGCCTTGAGCATTGAAGCCAGTGATGTGTTGATACTCGTGGTCTGGATGGGTCCTGAAAGCTTTCAACCAGATGTTGACATGTCCATATCAACATTCAACTCACAAGAGGGCAAGTTTCATAACTCCAGCGCGGGCTAAAGCAGTGGTGCTATAGCGCTTGACCACATTATCGAGCACGTTGCGGGCTGACTGGAGATTATCCGTGGCATGCATGGTGTTAACAAGATAGAATTGCATCTATCAATACCATCAGAGAGCTTGAAAGAGCTATAAGATGAGTAGAACTTACTGTGGTGATTTTTTGATAGTAGAACAAGGGATGGTGCGGATAGATGGGCGTGAATGAGCTATGGAGATGATGTGGAAAGAGCAGAAGGGTTCTTGAGCTTAAATCGTTTGTCCGCGTTGAGATGACACCGTGTTTGCGATCATTGCATGAGCGCCTATATCAACATCTCGAGTTGTATAGCTCCTTAGCTCCTACCCATACACCGTCCCATCAACGCATGACGGACGACGAGTCCAGCAGTCCCAGCATTCGACGCGACTGGAGGCGTTGTTGGGTGCTGGTAGATGATTACAACGCAAGCAGGTACTGAACCCGTACTGACCTCGGCCATGCCAGCGCTCCTGTCCTCGCTACCCATCACCCACCTGCGATGTCTAGACATGTCCGAGCCCATGTCCGCTGGCTACAATCCTATTGCCGTCGAGGCCGCCTGGTATGACTGGTGGCACGCCCAAGGTTTCTTCAAGCCCGAATACATCCAGCCTGCTCTTCAAGGCCAAGATCTCAAGGACCGAGAGACTTTTGTCATCCCTTCGCCTCCCCCCAATGTCACCGGAAGCCTGCATATCGGTCACGCGCTGACCGTGGCCATCCAGGACGGGATGGTTCGATGGAATCGCATGCTGGGACGCAAGACTCTCTTCGCGCCAGGTTTCGATCACGCCGGTATTTCTACTCAGAGTGTCGTGGAGAAGCGATTGTTTAAGACGGAGGGAAAGACGAGGCATGATTTGGGACGCGAACGATTTGTGGAAAAAGTCATGGACTGGAGAAACGAGTATGTTTATTACCTCCGAAAATGAATATGCCTAACATTTTGCAGCTACCAGGGCCGCATTACCAACCAGCTCCACCGTCTTGGAGGCAGCTACGACTGGGACCGCACGGCATTCACCATGGACGAGGTGTGCATGACTATTTATTGAAATGTTTGCCATACTGAAGCTCGGTCCAGAAACTCAGTAAAGCCGTCATCGAAACCTTTTGCAGACTGCACGAGGACGGCATCCTGTACCGCGCGAATCGTCTCGTCAACTGGTGCGTCAAGATGAACACGACACTGTCCAATCTCGAGGTCGACCAGAAGGAGCTCGAGGGCCGCACACTGCTCAGTGTGCCTGGCTACGACCCCAAGGAGAAATTCGAGTTTGGTGTACTGACGAGCTTCGCATACGAAGTTATTGGGTCTGATGAACGATTGGTTATTGCAACGACGCGTCCGGAGACTATGCGATGATCTCCGCTACAAGGTACGTAGCGATGTAATTGACACCCAATCCTACGCCTAACCCGTCTTCAAACCTTCAGCACCTCCATGGAAAACTCCTCAAACACCCGTTCGTTCCTGACCGCCATCTGCCCGTCATTACGGACGCGATCATTGTGGACATGGAGTTCGGAACGGGAGCGGTGAAGATCACGCCTGCACACGACCAGAATGATTACGAGGTCGGCAAAAGGCACAACCTGGCCTTCATCAACATTATGAACGACGATGGAACGCTGAATGCGAACGCGGGACCCAAGTTCAAGGTACGTTGCTCATTCTCCCTTCGAGAGCGCGGTATTGATGTGGATCAGGGCATGAAACGCTTCCACGCAAGGGTGGAGGTCGTCAAGGCTCTCAAGGAGCTAGGTCTATACGTTGATACCAAAGATAACAAGATGCAGATACCCATTTGCAAGTAAGTGTCTGCTCCTGGTGAATATGAGTACGACATCCTGATTATATATATAGTAAATCGGGCGATATCATTGAGCCTATTCTCAAGCCTCAGTGGTGGGTGAACTGCAAGCCCTTGGCTGATGAGGCTATCAGAGTACGCCTTCTGCCTCTCTATCAAGATGAGTGCTAACACGATATCGCAGCGCACGCGTCTTGGTGAACTCGAGATTAACCCGAAACAGTCCGAGAACGACTGGTACCGCTGGCTGGAGGGCATCCAGGACTGGTGTATCTCGCGGCAACTGTGGTGGGGCCACCGGTGCCCCGCGTACTTCGTGCGCATCGAGGGCGAGGCGCAGGACGCGACCGACGGCACGTCCTGGGTGGTCGGGCGCACGCTGGAGGAGGCGCGCGCGCGCGCGGAGACGCTCGCGGCCGGGCGCCCGTTCGCGCTCGAGCAGGACGAGGACGTGCTCGACACGTGGTTCTCGTCGGGGCTGTGGCCGTGGTCGATCATGGGCTGGCCGGAGAAGACGGCGGACATGGCGCAGTTCTACCCCGCGAGCGTCCTCGAGACGGGCTGGGACATCCTGTTCTTCTGGGTCGCGCGGATGGTGCTGCTGGGCATCCACCTGACCGGGGAGATGCCGTTCAGGGAGGTGATGCGATGATCCGCGATGCGCAGAGCCGGAGATGCGGTACGACGAGACGCTGCTCGCGGTCGTCGGCGTCCTCGACCACATCAAGCACGGACGGACGGCCCAGCGCAGGAGCCCGTGACGAGCAGGAAGCACGGGGTGCCGAGTCGGAGCCCTGGGAAGGGGACGTGCAAGGCGCAAGAGAGCGGGTACGATACGGGGTGAGGGCACGTATACGGTATGTCTGAGCGCGTTGGGGTTGTGTGCAGGACACGCTGACGATGGGCCAGTTAGCATTTACACAGCGGGGCACGATCTCGCCGCTTGGCGATTTTGTTAAGTGCACTTCCCGCCCAGATACGCGCCTGGCCATCGATGATGCCACCAAATCGATGGCCACGCCATGGGCGCCAACGAAAAGTCCAGTGTTCGTCGCCGCGGGAGGCCGCGTATACGGTGCGTCTGAGCGCGTTGGACGCCGCCGCCGCGAACCTCGACAGCGACGCGAGCAACAGCAACGAGCGGCACCTCCATGTACTGTTTGAACCTCGGCCGCCCGTCGACTTTGACAACGTCTTAGCGGCTTTCCGAGCATCCACTTCGCGTCGCGCACGCCCTCGCCGGGGAGCTGGACGATGAGGGTTCCTTTGCACCACTATGAACGACTTTCTTCGGCCAGTTTCTCTCCATAACATCCCACAAAAGCAAATTGACGCTGCCGCATCAGCTTTCTCAAGAATTACACGACGTCGTCAGAACTCGACGACAGGTTCGTGTTTAGCCACATGCAGCTTGCTGTGGCGCGGTACAAAATGGGCTACCCGGCAAAGGACGGCCGCTAAGTCAAAGTCTTGTTTTCTATCCAAAGACAATATTCTGAAGATTTTCCCATTTAGTCATGGTAGTGAGCTGCTTTGAAGGTTCGAGGAGAAGGGGTGGAGAAGGCGGTCGAGCTCGAGAAGGCCCAGTGAGCTAATCTACACTTTTCTTTTTTGGCTATCTCGTTGAATGTATTCGCCTGGTTTCATAAATAGGCCGCCACCAAACGTTCTCTCCGTAAACAAGGAATTGGCGCTGTACCAGTAGAAGCAGAAGATTGGTGCCGCCGAGCGATGCTGCCGCGAGGCGCTGCGGATCGACCCGAATGCGAGACGGTGGTGGCGACGCCCGCGCGGCCGAGCCTGCAGCAGGCCAAGATCCCGGAGGCGGTGAAGATGTTCAAGCGCCAGGCCGAGCTGGCGAGAAGCGAGCCGGACTTGATGAACGCGCTGACAGACCAATACGTGCGTCTGTCATTGGGTGATTGGAGAGAATATGCTGATGAGTCGTCTTCGTAAGTTGTTACTGCTGCGCAGGTCGAGTCCTTCTCTTCCACCATTGACTTCAATCCATTTCCGCCACCGCAGCGGCAGCAGCGGGGAGGGGGACGGAGGTGCGTTCGCGGGGCAGTTTAGCCGGAGCATGGCCTGCGCAACAAGTGCAGCGAACTCGCGCTTCAAGAGTTATGAACAATATACCTATAAAAAGTCGCTTCGCTACGCTTAAGATGCGTTCACCGACCTAGAGGCATCCATGCCCACAATCCTACTTCACGTTCTACCGACTTTCCGAAAATTTTCAGCACGACATATGGAAACCAATCCTCATTATCGCAGCAGGGGCCTGAAAACCGTCGTCGAAAATTGGTGATTGCACGAAGAAGAAACTCTAGGTGGGAACACTAGGCATGCCCACTGATAGCTTTCACTGAGTTGGGACATAGCCATATGATATTCAACCATGGAATGATCATTTCGAACATTAAAGATCTGCATATTCATCATCGTCTTCGTCATCTTCTCTGGAATCTTCTGACCCAAGCACATCGTCAAGTTCTTCAGCATCTTGACCCTCTTTATTGCTCGCCGCACCCTCGTAGTCCAACTCATAACCATAATCAAATTCCTCTTCAAACGCAGCATCGTTGTGATCTTCGTCATCTTCAATTGACTTATCTTCTTCTTCCAGGTTATAACCGGCTCCAACCAAATTCTCCTCGACACTATCATTATCACTGTCATCATCTAGCTGCATAGCAGTGTCCCCAACTTCCTTCTCGGCGCCGCCATCTTCAAAAACGTTTTCGCCGTCACCGGTAGGCGCGACATAGTCTGGCAGATCAAGCTCATCACGATCTTGGATAAATTTGTCGGTAGCAGCTCTTGTGCTTTTATGCCCCACGCCACCGCCTCGGTAACGCATTAGCATGTCGCGGTCAACAAATCTACTCAGTATTGAGGTGAGTATCATCTTAGACTGCAAAAGAAGACAGGACATACATATTCACATAGTAAAAAAGCCAGTCTTCATCATTTTCAGCCGGAAGACGCGCAATTGAGGGAGCCAGAAGCTCTTCTGTGCGACCATAGTGGAATGCGGGAATGAGGTGGCATCCACGAATTACATCAATAGGATCAAGAAAACCAAATGGCAAGTCGCCATCACTGTCAATAAAACCGATGCGAGGAAGATGCTTCGCCTTCCAGCCCGAACGGTGCTCGATATGTCGACCATACCATCGAACCCAAAGAAAGTCCATAGAAACGGGTTCGAGGTGATCTGGGTGTTGTACAAGTGCATGGAAAATTCCAATTATTCTTGCATACCAATAAGGATGGGCATCATCATCGTCTTCATGAGATAGTACCATAATATTAGGGTGCGTTCGAGGGTTAAGGGAGTCCTGACAGCGTCGGAGGTCATATGATGTGTAGTTTACTCGAAGGGTTTTGTGTTGGTACAATCGGTTGCGAAGAAAACGTACTTGGCTTCGTTCTTCAGGCGTGAATGGATCATTATCCCCGCTAAAGCGAAGCCCTCGAAGACGAGCAAGTAGATGATCTTTCAAGCGAGGCAAAAAATTCTAATACGGAGATTGAGTTCAAGATTCTAAGAGAAGCAAACTTGGGGGCATACTTGCCTGTAATGCGGGATCATCTTCATTCTTGCCGATCCAAACAGGGATTTCTACTTTGTGGCGAACATCATCAGACATTTGATAATGGAAAGATGCTGGCGCTGAGGGCATTGACTCCTTATCAGCCATGGGGTCACTTGGAAAAGAATTTCTGGATGGGAAAGTCGATTCCCTATCATTTCCTCGCTGTTTACTTGTTGTGGGCGCAACCTTGAGTATATGGGAATGTTGTTCAGCAAGATTGTGCAAAAGACGTTCGCGGCGTATCTGTTTTGCTATACCCGCTGTATGTTTCCCTTTTTGTGCTCTAGGGTAGTGACGTTTCAAACGTCGGTGCTCAAGTTCACCCTAGATGGAGTATATCATTAGGTCGATTAATCAATATGAATGACGTCGGATGCTTACCGACTGGGTGCTATAGTTATCTGTTGTTCCGAACATTCGAATCGTCTTTGGATAGTCACCAAGGGCATGCGGCTTATAGCATGCTAGGTTGAACTGCCGTTTACGGGCGACAGTAGATCTTTTTCTTGTCGCCCCTTTCTTTTGCGATTCTGCCTTCTTTTTGGTCAAAGCTGCCTCTCGACGCCCTCTTGCTGCTGTCTCTGAAGGTAATTCGCGTGTTTCATAGTGCGCACATGTTTTGACAAAAAAGACCGTAAGGCAATTCCGAGGCGGGTGGTAGAGGTTTCGAGTGCTGATAGTGTTGATTCGGTATGTAAACGTAGTTTAGCAAGTCCATGCCAGGTTGCGAGCTCAAAGATGAGATCATGAACAATGTTGTTATGTTCGCTAGGAAGGAGATCTTCAAAGACTGGAATGGCGCACTGATAATCAAGTCGGTCAAAAGTCAGACAAGAAATGAGATGGAGGCGACAAACCTGAAGTAAGTCTTCATAATCGCGTGCTGCAAGCTTCTTCATAGCTGATGCATTATTTGTGAATCTGCGGATTGTACCGCGCCCGAATGTAGGTACCTGGCGATATCTAGATCATGAAAGTTAGGCACATAGATAAAAGAAATAAATAAAAAATGTTTACCTCAAGTTCAATTGGTTTATTGCATCGCCGCCTTCCGCAAGCAGTATTCGCATAAGGTGTGCAAAAGTTGCTTTCCAGACTCCAAGTTCAAATTCGTGGAGGAGGTCGGGCACGAACATGCTGTGGTAGTCGAACCCATGTGGAGAAAGTTTGACCGAAAATGCGTTCTGAATACCAAAACTTTCAAGTCCAATCGAATTAAAATAATTGAAAATGGAGGCACCTACCCGTGTCGGTGTCCACGATCGAGATCCGAGTAAATCCTTGATCGACTTGCTATTGATACTCACACCTTCTTGGTAAATCCGTTTTCTTGCCAATTCTATTGTCTTGCGTCGATGTTGATTGTCAACTCGAGCACGAGTCTCACGCCGCTTTTTATCATTTTTTGTGCCTAGATCTGGGACCTGACATTTTGGGATGAGGCAGCGAGGACAAGGAAATTCTCCAAGGTACTTGACGCAGGCAAGAAGGATTCTAGAAAGTAAAAGAATTAGATGAATATAAGCAAATAAAGATAAGCATCATACTTTTCCGGATAATCAGCACCATAGGTAAAAATCGAGGAAACAGTAGGCGCATTATACCGTCTGCAAACTCAATGAGGATTCCATGTACATATGCTTCCATGAAGTCATCATCGAGTAGCAAAAGCCAGACAGCATGCATTAACTCTCTTCGAAGATGTGTAAGAATCTCGGATGACGCTACTTTTCCAAAAGTCTTCTTATAAAAATCTTGTATTTTGTCACCTAACTAAGTAACAGTATTAGCCTTGTATTAGTTATTAAAAGTTTTCAAAAAATTACCGAGGGGATATAGGCAAGATGATGCGCAGAAAATGATGTTGGCTTTAGACGAGTATATTTCGATAGATTGCCAAGATAAAGGTATACCGGCCACAGTGACGCTGTTCCAAAGTTGGCGAGGTGTGTTGCATCAGACCATAACATGATTGCGGCGATGACTGTTTCAGGTTGGGGTCCTGGTAGATTGGGACGGGCCTTGATACGCTCGTGCTCCTGGATATAAGCATCTGAGTTGTAGAGCTCGGAGTAGATTCGCTCCGGTGGAGAGTCTGGAGACGGTTTCCAGTATTCCTTGAAAGGCGCGTTGTGAAAATGCTCAGCAGTTTTCTCGCGGAAGGCTGACTTGATGACTTCAAGAGGACGCCGGTAAAATAGGCCTTCCACTTCAAAGACTGGAGCTTCACTTTCCGATTTGTGCGGGACCTTTTCGCAAGGGACTGAGATGTTCACTGACGTCTGAATCCAGCCATCCTCCGATGGAAAGGCAGAGTCCGGCTCGTCACTGAATTTATCGAGTCGCTCAGCCTCTCGAGATGCCCGAAAATTTACAAAATGATCCGAGTTAAAATCGGGGGCGCAGATCACTTCTTTAACCAAAGTATCCACATCGCTTATGTTCTTTGATGTCGATGCATTGTGGTACCAGTTCATCAGTCGTAAGATGGACATATTACTGAATGGGTTCCGGATAAGAGGGGCTGGTGCTGATCCTGTGCGGGAAAAGTTGGGCGAATCCGATACTTGGTCCAAGTGATAGACGTTGTCGGGTGTATACGTGGGCGGTCCACCATGAAAGACACGGTAGACGCCGTAGATGTTCGATTCAGTAGTGAAGTCAGGATTATCAGGGGTATCATCCATTATGTCAAGAGGCGTGTCAGGCGGTTCCTCGTTCGTTTCAGCGTCAGCTGTTGGAATTGGAGGCGGTTGGGGCGGTAAGGTGTCCCGAAAACGCGCAGGAAGGCGAATCCTTCGGTTGGGCAAACCAGATGGACGATACTCTGGCACGGGTGTGGTTTCATGCTAAGCATTGGTCAGTATTTGAACATTCTATCGTAAAATGAGCGAACGTACGGGTGGAGGTTCATGCATCTCGACATTGACATCCCCAGAACTGCTTGGCTCCGCAGGTTCTTCAAAACCGGATACGTCCTCCATGCTGACTTCGATGTTAGGTGCAACCGGTGGTGGGATTGCTGCCAATGGTGTTGTAACCCTTCGAGCTTCCTTTTTATATGGGACGCATGTCCTCGTGTGGGAACTGTACCCTCTTTTCTCGTGGAAAGATTCTCCACAGCCCATACAATTGAATTTAGATGGAGGCATGGCGATGAGAAAGAGATGGTATAAAGGTGAGTTACAAGCGTTCTGGTGCTCAACGAAGGCATGTGGGAGAAAATAAATGAACTCGTGGTGAACACGATTCAGATGACGTTAATTTGCATGACTTCGGCCCAATTGACATTCTCTTCTTGGTTGGGCAACCAGTCTGTCTTGGGAAAAGGGTAAAGCACCAGCGGCATGTGTGATAAAATTTGGAAAAGGCTCAAATTTTCGAAAGTACTTCCAACTTGCATAAAAACGATTGATCGCGCAAAAAAATTAAATGAATTGTCGGAACAGATGGTACAATGCACAAGAAATGCCAAAAAGTAGTATACGAACATGTCCATGAGACTAAACAGAGCGCAGTAATGGCAATGATGGTGGTGATTGCAGAGGTACAAGTTGGTCCATAAATGAGGCGGCTCGCTGGCGATTGATGGCGCGCAGAGTACGCGAAGTTTTGAGCCCTCGAAGTCTTGAAGTCCATTCAACTACAGTCAGGGGCTTCGCTTTTCCTGTGCGGATATTGTTCAACAAGTCTCCAAAAAATTGCTCGTTTCGAGCTGTCCATTCAACCCATTCAACACCAGTGCGATCCTTGGTCCAACAAATCGGCGGTGGAAACCAGGACTTGACAGTTATTTGTGCACCACCTAAAAGGAAAGAAGTGAGTACAGGATAAATAGTATATAGATGCTGAAGAACATACTTGTGTATAATGAGTAGGTCCCACATATGAGAGCAATCTCATTTTCTGTAAGCTCATCGTCACAATATTGGGTCCCAGAGATGTCAGAAGCATGCAAATATCCTACGCGATGTGCAGTGACTTCAACAGAAGGGCCTGATAAAACCCCATCCACGCTAAGAAATTCCTTTGCGATACGCCAGATGATACCTCCTCGCAGAAGTGCTGCCCTCCCTTGTGGCTGCGAGAGGACAGTTTGGCATTGAAGCATTGAGGCTTCAAAATCTTGTGGCGTGAAGACATGATTGGCAAAACGAAAGGAGGTTGGATTGTAAGGTTGCGTTATAGTCAAATAGCGATGGCGAGGGCTGCATTGAAGGGCTAAAAGAGTGCGGAAGGGGATTCCTCGTTCGAGAAGGCGAGTGGCAACCGTGACGACAGTATGTGCTCCTGGATTTGATAGAATATATCGGCAAACATATAATGCAACATCAGGAGAGTGGACACCCAAAAGCCAATTGGATGCCACAGATCGATGACCACAAAAGACGAACAACTCAGAGGAAGGACGACGAATCGATTTGAAATCGAAAAGGTGGCGGAGTGCAGCATGATTGAGATCATTGAGATCATCAGACGATATAGCCAAAGTTGCTTTCTTCAAGAGACCAGTGAAGAAATCATAAACGGCGCTCCTTTCATGGGCCTCAACGTCAAGTCCGGAAAAAGGCGAGACAAATCCAAGTGTGACCAGCACATTCTGCCAGTCTTCTGTAGAAACTTCGGTTATAACAGACCAGGGCATTGAAGGAACATAGCCATATCCATAACTTGATGATTGAACAACATCTTGAGAATAATTCAAAAATGGACAAATCTCGTCGTCATCCTCTTCAACATCCATATAGTCCGGCCTAGGTGGCGTTACAGGTTGATGCATGGTATGAGTTGGCCGAGGAGGCGTCAACGGTGGACGAGGAGGCGTCAATGGTGGCCGAGGAGGCGTCAATGGTGGCCGAGGAGGCGTCAATGGTGGCCGAGGAGGCGTCAATGGTGGCTGAGGAGGAATCGACGGTGGGCGCTCAGCTATTCCAGATGATGAAGATGGGTGATCCTGTAAAGCATGCTGAGGATATTGCTCGTGTAGCCAATTAAAACCGTCGTCGTCATCGTCGCCGAATGAGGAGTCGGAGTCAGAGTCATTGTTTCCGCTAAGACGGTTTTTGCTAGGATGATGATGATGATTCTCATCAGAAACAGCACCAAATTCTCTGCACAAGTCCCATTCGTTTGTTAAGGAGTTGTAGATCCTTTGGTGTTTTTTATAACTCCCAAAGACATGTTCATTCCTCTTCTTGTTGACCCGAAGGCGCATATACACCTCCTTACCACCTGAGGATTGGATCTTCTCCCAAGTGTACATGTCGGCGTTCTTTACGCCTGGCTTCTGTTCGCGCGAGATTCGTTTCTGTTTTTCCTTAGAGCTCTCTACCCGCAATAACTCTTCCTGGCGTTTCCCCCGCATTGAAAAAAATTCCTCCCAATGGGTGAACAATCTCCCTTTTTCTTCGATGCCCTCGATCATGGTTTGAGTTGGGAGGGAGGCCGCAGCCCGCGATGTAACATGTTGCTCGGCTCGTCTGGCTTCCAGCACTGCACTGAGAGATGCATCCGTACGTGAATCTACTTTTGCAAGAGAAGTTTCCTGGCCAAGAAATATTTTGGTGGTATAGTGGAGGACGAATGAAGGAGCCTCTCCGAATTTCAAAATCCTGACAGTCTCATTTGTTACAGGGTTCCTTCCCATGCTGTAGTACCGTTGAATGATCAATCCAGCCAAAGGAATTCTCGTGGTTGAATTGTCAAACAGACGTTCTAATGCATTTTGGATGAGGTCGTCGGGAGGTTTGAGGAAGGCCAAAGATCGATCACGAGATAACGCCTGTTCCTCGTCTCTCGACCAGACAAACCACATCGGGATATGATGCTTAAGGAACCATTCGAGTGGAGGTCGAGTTTTATCTGCCTTGGACCATTCAAAAACGACGCCAGCGCGGGGAGTTTTCATATCATATGAACAAACGGTGGATGCGGATAAACCATCGAGCCAAGCTGCGGGATACTTGTGGACTTCTTGCAAGCGATGGTACCACACGGGAAATGGCGAATCGGAGTCAGGTCGACTGTACAACGGGCTCGCAGAAGGACCGAATCTCTCCGTGCAGGCAATCAAATAAGAAACGAATCCCATCCAAACAGCGAACCAATCGCGAGCTAACGAAATCATCCTCTTCGCTATTCTGTAAGATTTATGGGCGCGGCTGTAGTTGAACCTAGATGGAGGAGGAGGCATATTTCCCGGGATTTTGAACCAGATACGAATGAGCTCCGCAGCTTCTACGAGGAGCTTTTCGCGTTTTGTCCAAACAATACAATCATCAGGATGCATCTCATATCGTCTTTCCCGGATTCCTGACGCTGACTTCGGATCAACAAGCGCACTGACTTCGACAATACGTGGCATCCAACAAAAAGGTTCAAAAGGAGATGATGTATAGGAGGGGGCCAGAGGAATGAAGCTTTGCCATCCATAGACATCTGTCCACCAAACTGGTTGCTTGAACTCGGAAGCATCGAGATGTTTCAGGTTGAAGGGAGAGTGAGTTGAAGCTTCGGTGGGAATCAACACCGTCCGAGAGCAATTCGGCGAGTAGAAAATGGTGCCCTCCTGCACGAATGCATGACCCTGCGACCAGTCGAATTGAATAGGTGGAGACATATCTGCATACTCACTATTAGCATGAAATAAAGGATGAACAAGAATCAGCTTACTATAGTGCGCTTGTTCGATTTTGCGAAGGCAAGTAGACGAAAAGAGCTAGAATAACCGGAGGCCGATAGTACAACCCGGGATGTTCCCAAGTAGCAAATACCGGAAGGCAAAGGTCTTGTAGTAGATGATCCTAAGCACCGAGTAGGGCGGCCAGAGAAATTTGTGAGAGAGGGGGGGGGGGGGGAGGCAGATGAATCGATGCTTGAAACCTAAGGACGAAATAACCGATACAAATCGTAAGGAGCGAAAGTGTGGGGAAAAGCCAAGTAGGATGTTCCTAACTGGCTGAAGGATGGGTAGGAAGGTGGATTCGGCTGCGATGTGGCAAGGCGTCAGGCCAGTGCAACTGAATTTTGAACGGGCAATTGACTCGAGGTTGGTAAACGACAGGAGATATTAATGAGTGGATGTGTATAAAAGGACGATTCAATCTTTTCCAAGTCGCCTGCAGGATAGTGAAGAAGTGAAATCAGACGGGATGTTCCCAACTAATTTCGGATGAGGGGGAGATAACCGGAGTCATGATGCAACACGACTGTGGCTCTTCGGACTTCCCGTCGCGCGGAGTTTGAACCAGTGCGGAGTTTTAACTGACTTAACACATTTTGGATTACGGTGACCGGTTGCTGGACGCAGTACTATGAGGACTTGG